>VZTH01005174.1:1773886-1811913 GCA_013397815.1 Aleadryas rufinucha
AGCAGGGGATCTGGAATTATCCCAGCTCCTTGACACCCTGTCTTTCCTGCAGTCAGATATTTGAAACCTCTCTTTCCTTTTCTCTGAACTCCGTGGTGCATCAAGGATTGTGCTTAACCAGGTCTGGGTAGTCTAATGCCTCTGGGCATCAGGAAGCATCAGGCATGTCCAAGAAGACTGGAAACTAAAAAGGAATGAAAATGTAGAGGCAAAAAAAAAGCATGCTTAAATGTGTGTTGAATTCTCATTTTGTACATTAAAAATAAAATCCAACTCTGACTAACTGGACATAATGCAGGAGTGTATGTGAAATAGCGTGGAGATAGAGAGCGTTGCTGCTGTCGCCCAAGCTAAGCAAGAGACCAGCAGAAGCATTTACACTGTGGTGGGGACAGCTCAGGCAGGTGAGGCTCTGCAGGATGGAAGTCTGCAGTGAAGGAAGGGAGATCACCACTAAGCTTCCCCTCTTCCATAACCAAGGAAGATCTTGCACTACTGTCTTAGCCCTGCATCTGCTTTTGAAAACGTTCAACTGACTACCACTAAGAGGCTGATTATACAGGAAGAGAGTTCAGAATATAAAACTAAATGGCCATTTCTTTCTGTCACAAATTCGTTAAAGTTTGACAGTCCTCCATCAAGTTGGTTCTCTGGAGAAGGGATTTCTGTTGTGCAGCAAGAGCTTTTTGGTGAGAGCAGCTAACCTGAACACTGCAGAAAACTGTGTCTGTCCTGGGTTAGGGAATGCAACCTGGGACTGTTAGCAGTGAACTGGACTTGCACAGTCTGTGTCTTTCTGCTCAAAATCTCATTTCAGAAAGCTGTTCTTCACTTTGGGGGTACTTACCCAATACACCTCTGTCACCTGGAGACCAGTTTAACAATGAACTTTCATATATTTCCTCTGTACTTTGATTCTAACTTCTTGAAATTCCCTACTTCATTTTCAGTAGAGATTTTGGCTGCCTTCGACCTGAGTTTGTTTTATACATTCTTCCATTCACTTCTTGTATCTTCCAGAACTGGCCAGGTAATGAACACTGAAAGTTCATCAGGTGCTTAATCAATTGTGTTTGCACACTTAAAATGATTCTACAGACACTGCAACTACCACAGTACCTCTTTATAATATACACTAATATAAAATATATGCAAAGATCATGTGGGACCATTTTTCCACTTGCCAAAGAATTAGAGAAGTGGTAGATGCATTGAACTCTCCATTTGTAAAACAACATCTGTAAAAGATTACTCACCATGAAAAGAACTAGATTACATCTGATATTTTGCAGAAATTTGTAAGCTTCCAACAGCACTGTTGCAGGCTCTCAAGAATATGAGAAAACATAAGTGGCAGACACAGCAGAACTGGCAGGAGCCCATGTGCTAGTGATGCTGAATTCATATTCAAAGTGATTCTCTGGTACCTTATCTCAAAAGCACCCTTAAAGATGGACATAGTCTATCTGAAATAGTCTGGAAACACATGAGAGAATGTTTTGATATGAAACAGTGTAACTAAGAGAAGTTGGCACTGATTTAAGTAAGAGAATCAGAATAAATATGCTTGAGGACTGTGCTGGGATTTGAGTTTCTTTTTAAAGAAAAAAACAATGTCAGTTGACAAGGAAAAACTATCAAATAATTTTCACTTAAATACAGCAGTAGACTGAAGCCTATTGTGAAAGAATAATTAGTGATCAAGGTCAGGCTGGATGGGGTGCTGAGCAACCTGATCTAATTGAAGATGTTCCCGCTCATTTGCAGGGCAAGGTGGACTAGATGACCTTTGAAAGGTCCCTTCCAACCCAAAATATTCAATGAATCTATGACACAGAAAAATATCTGAGGGGGGAAGAAATGCCAAAAAAGGCCCACAAAATTATGAAGTAGCAATCAGGAGAGGAGAATTTAGAGAAAGCTGATGAGAAAGGCAGTTTGAGATTCAGCCTGCTGAACTGTCTTGGAAATTAGGCCAAGAAGGGAAAATGTCCAATGTAGTGAAAAAGCTGATCACAGTTGAATTTCAGAAGCTGTAATATATCCAAGTCTTATCTACATTGACTTAGATTGTTTGGGTAGGATATTCTCATCTATAGTCAAACATCTGCTTATCCTAGCATTATGAATCCTAATAATCCAACAAGTTTTCAAAAGTTATGAAATAGTTATCCATGTAATGCAATTAAAAAAGCTTACTGCTACTCTAGATCTTTATCCCTACTTTTCTCCTTTTCTCTGCAATTCCCTCCCATGCAAAAGTAATTAAACTGCTTTTTTATCTTTTTAGATTAACTGTTAAACTACCAAGAATATGAGTAAATTTCATTTAAAGTGGAATTTTAAAAATGTTTCCCAAGAATCGTCCATAAAGTTTTTAACACAATACTGACATGAAGTTTCCTTGAGTTACGCTGGTTGTCCTCTTCAGGCTGCTAGTACATATATTTTTCCTTGATTAGATGCCTCTCCTATCTCTTCTGACTCCTGTTTGACAAACAGTACACTAGGATATGAACACATATAATAGAAATCTTTTCACTCTGGCTGGCAAAAAAAAAAAAAAGCCATTTTAAATTACTGGAATTACTGCTGGTTAGCTTGCAATAATGAGGCTGTTAAAACCTTGGGGGGTGTCTGCACTGAAGGCTTTCACTATCCAGAATTTTCTGACATCTCCCTGTCTCAGTGGGTTGCTGAAAACTTAAAGAAGAATAGCTTAGAAAAAATGAAGTCATACCTATACAAGAGAGTAACTTCTTTTCATTATGAAATACTGGTATATCACGCAGCTGAAATGGATTTAACAAGCACAAATTCAGTATGAAATGGAACAACTTACTTTTCTGGCAAAGAATTCTAGGGTAGGACACCAAAATTCAGCAGACTCTCTATTGCAACAGGAATCTTGCTAGCCTTACACCAGCCCTAAAAGCAGCTATGCCTGCTTGATTTTATCAGGGTTTGTAATACGGGTGAAGAAAACTGGAAGCTGAGCTTCCCAAAGGCTGTAGCATTAACCCGTTAGCCAGCTGTGTACAGACGCATCTGAGAGTTCACTGAATGCCTGCCCTAACTGGTACAGTATGCATCACACCTCCCTTACCCCTAGCATTAGAAGAGCCCAAATAAGAAATGTTTACACAAATGACAATATCTGAGCTCTAAAATAATTCCTCTTCTGCATTAGGATGAAAATATTTCATATTCTTAGGGGTTTTTTTATACACATATTTGTCCAGATGACTTTCTCAAGCAGCCAGACATACTGTCCTGTGAATGCCTGTATCCACACTTACTCTGAGCTCGCCAGTGAGAGCACCTGGCTTCATTCCTCTCAGAAACCTGAGACCAGTGTCTCCACCAGCAGCTCGGCCCCTGAGCTCCAGTAAATAGGAGGCCACATCCCTCCTTCAGGTGCGATAAATCAAAATCAGGGGAGCAAGCTCTGCTAAACCCAGCTCTCACCAGTTCAGCTGTGAAACAGGACCAGCTTGTGAACTCTGTTGCACAGGTTCACTGGAGCTAAATAGAGTTGATCTCCACCTGCTTTGTAGCTTGCTGGAGTCCCCCATAGTGTTATTCACAGTTATTCACTAGTTACTTTTCTAGTATTTAAGTGTCACATGTGGTGGTGAAAAAAAAAAGGCAGGAAAATACAGCTGATAGCTCTTACCAGTATGTAGAGCTACTGGTACTAACAGGTGGCTTAGAAAATTTCTTAAGCTCAAAGCACGAGTGGATAAAAACTTAGGATAACACCGTGTGTATTTCTATATTGGAGAAATCAAGTATTTTTGCAGTAAAGTACTGTGTCTGTTTAAAGTTAGGATGCCCTGATCCAATTTACATTGCAAGACTCAACTCCTTGTGGGCTTTGATGGCTTTCTGGAAGATAAGCTTTCATCAGCTGTTACTGGGCTTGCTGCAGGGCCGTATGTGAAATGGGGTGATGTGTTTGGAGTGCTGGACAAGCTGGGTGATGTGACTGTTTCCTCTGGCCTTAATCTACCGCTTCCATAGCTTCAATTCTTGACTAGGATGAATGGGTAAAATAAGTACGATTCCACGGTAGCAGAAAACTGCATGGGTTTTTTAAGGAAAAATGTGCAGTGAAAGTTTCATCAAATATTATGCTTTAGTGTTAAAGAAAGCTCAGGTAGTTTTGTCTCATGACTGTTGCTTTAGATAGCAGAGGTGAGCTTTTGGAGGATGGGGCTTGCCTTTTTTACATTTTTTTGGTCTAGTTTAAAGAAAAAACCAAATCCTTTCATCAGTATTCCTGTAATCATTGTTTCCACCCTAAGACTTTGAAAGCTGCTCACCACCACTCCACAGAAAGCTAGTGCTACAAACCAGCTGTTAACCATTTTCTCACCTACCTCTATCCCTGGCATAAAAACAGCACACTAAAACCCAAACATTTTGGATTCCATGAACAATTTGACCTTCAGTTTTCTACAAGAAGAGGTAACTGGAATTTGGCACTTAGACCTTTTTGTATGGTCCTCCAAATCTGTCATCCTGGAGGGATCCTGAGTTGGTTTGCTGTTCTTTGCTTGCACCCAAGCTCTTCTTCGCTACTGAACTTTCTGAAGCATCTCCTCCTCAGTCAGAACTACTTAATTCCTGGAAGACTGATCGTGATAGCTTCCTGCCTTCAGCCCAGAGACACCTTCCCAAGAGATGTTATTCTTCCTTAATTATGCTGAAGTTGCCAATGTTAAATTATGCACCTACAAACAACACTGTGAACTTTATCACTTAAGAGAAAAAAAAGGGAGAGTAGGAAGAGTCAAAGGTCTCTTCCTTCATGTGTCTGAATCCAACCTCCTACTCTTGTCTTCCCTAGGAATGTGTTGCAAATACTAAATTCTGCCTGTGAAAAAACTATCAGGAAATGAGAAGAATTGTTCTTCCCCTCCCTTGCTGTCGAATCTGTAGAGCAGAGCAAGTGAGACGTCACAATTTGGGACAGAAAGGCCTGGCTGCTGAAGGGACCAGTATTTGCATGTATTTGTTTTTCATATACTAGTGAATACTTCCCTCTGCAGGAAGCTTTAAGTTGATAGCAGCAACAGCCTCTGGCAGTGTAGAAAAAAATGCTCAAAGCCTGAAGTGGGATCTTTAGGAAGATATTTGTGTTCTTATAATTCTTCAAATTTCACCCACCTTCAAGCAGTACATAAAATTTTCTTTCCATTCCCAGGAGCATCTATTTGCATTCTAGAACTCTAAAAATTCCACCTTGTTTGACAGTGGTTGCATTGTTAAATGCTTCTCCATGGTACTTTGCAGCGTCCGTATCTTTGTAAAATGCCTGCCCTATCTGGGTCCCATATGCCTGCTGCCATTCCTGCTATCAGGTGTGATCCTGGTGGCTTGAGCGCTGCTTTCATGCCAGCATGGGCCTTGTCTCCTGAGGAAGGGAGGTAATTGTTTTATTACTGATGCAGTCTGTGATTAAGCCATTTTAATCCTTCTGCCTCTTAAAGTTTAGCCACAGACAACTTGGAACGATTTCTAGCCATGGGGGCTCCTTGTTAGTATAAGGAACAACTGGGTGGTAGAGAAAGGAGCTCTAAATTACTGCTCTAAGCCTTCCCTTTCCCTGGCTGTTTGGGGCCTATCCAGGCTTTCACTGTAGGAAAGCTGTACTTCAGACTGCTTGATCATTACTTGGTTTTTTTCCCTCTAGTTGTCCACTAAGTTGGACACTAGAGTGAAGAGATGGTAAACTGATCATTCTTTGTTATACAAGGCAACTGCTGTCAGGAAATTTGCTGGAAGAGAGGACTTGGAACAATTAAGTGACTTCTTGGGGATTGTTTTCTTACCTCAAGAGCGTGCATTAACCCAGTATCTTCCAGGTGACTTGCTCTTTAATACTGTTTCATATTTAAAAGAAATTTCCATTAATTTACTAACTCTTGTTCATGTTGTTATATAGGATGCTAACTTTGTGTGACAAGTAGTCTTGGTTCCTCCACCCCCATTTACTGTTTCTTTCCCATGAAAAAACATGGTAGTAATAATAATATTAGAGGGAGGAGGGGAAAAAAAAGGCAAATAGATGAAAAAAGTAACTGTAAGAATAAGGACCTCCTTTTCTTATTTAGGGCAAGTTTTTGATGCAGTGGGTCTAGCTCAAAGTAACAAAACCTATTTACTTTTCATGTTATACAAAAGTAGTGTGGAAAAAAAAAAGCAACACCATGTTCTGTCACAACCTTTTTAGAAGAAATACAGGGTGGTTTATTTTCCAAAGGTTAATAAGCTCCAGTGAGATTTTTATACGCATGAAAAATATGCTTGCAATTTTGCACACTGATTAGAGATTTCTAATGATGTGTTCTAAATAAACTTCAAAAAGCCTGAATTACAGCAACTGAATGCTACTGCTGCTTCAGCTTATTCCTTACACCACTGTTCTTAGCTGCAGAATAAAGACAAATTCTGCCTGAGGGTTGTTATTTGGCTGACATCAACCTAGTACTCATTACACACAAATGCTTGATAATGGTTTAGTACGGTCACACATGTTGGGAATACTGAAAATAATTGCCAAGATACATGCTCATGTTAATAATGATGGAATTTGCTAGTTTGTAGCAAAACCAGTGGGTGTTTTTGCCTCAAAGACAGGAGCACAGTTGGTAATCTGATCAAGAAGGATGTTACACACCTGAAAAATGCAATCCCCTGGCTTTCCAGTACTGGGCGGTACCTCCTTTTGTTCACTGAGGAGATACTTTTATTTGCAGCTCTTCTTCTGGTATTCACTGTAATATTACCCAATCTTTGTGCACCTTGCCCCACAGCTCCCTTAAGTAGCTAACAATACCAATTTTACCTAGGGTTGCTTGGCCCAGATTTCCCTCAGAAATGCAAAAACTGGAGCCTTCATCAAGACACTTGAAAAATAAAATGAAGCTTCTTTCAGCACTCTGTAGACTAGAATTCTCAGGTTGCCAGGAAAACACTTTTAAACTACCAACCCCGTATCTTATCAGCATTATACTGTATCATTCTATCTCAAACACCAATTTTTGTCTTGGCCTTAGGAACCACTTGGTTTAAACATGGATTAAACAAGTTCCCTGTTCCCTTTCCTTGTAAGTTTTTAAGGAAATCCTAACCTTTTAACAACTTTCACATGTGACAGAAGTTATGAGCAAACCTGCTTTTTAAGAATTACTTTTCTTTTTTCAAGGGCTCACCCAGCCACTTAATCACCCTTCCTTTTGTTCAGCAAAGCACTGGAGCCTCTGGCCAAAGCTTGTTATTGAGAAAGCAAAGTGAATCCTGCAAACTAAGTTTGTGAAGGTACCACGTCTAAAATAATTTATTTTTCTTTTACAGACACCAAATATGAACAGCATAAATTTAATATAAATGTTAATTTGTGTACAGAAGTCAAACACATTATTTCAACATTAGCAATTGCAACGTTTAAAAGAATTATTATGCAGCTAATATCAAATGCAAATAAAATGAAACTGCTATAACTGCACCTAAATTAACAGCAAAAAGGACAATTTAATATGGTGATGAAATACACTGAACCAAAATACATAGTGGACCACAACAGTTGATTGCTTTTAAGAAAAATTATTCAACTTGAAATCTTTCCATTGCATTGTTTTCTGTCTACATAATATTCCTTTCTGACAAACAATTTTCAGATACAACAGCTTACAAACAATATTTGCATAGGTGAGGCCCTTAGACATTCTAACCACTTGGCCCCACTCCTTGTCAAAGAACTGAAACCATGTATAAAATTCCAAAAATAAGAATGGTCTACTGTATTAGTTTTAGATTTTTAAAAAGGTAAAAAAAAGTTGTTATTCTTTTGTCATTCAATAAATAAAGCACTTGACTGAGAAATGCCAAATAGTCACAATAAAGATAAAGATGGCTCACTCAAAATGAATTACATATATCTGATTTTAAAAATCAAAAACTATTTTCAGTTTAATGCTAAACAATGTTTTTTAAGAAGAACATGGCCTGATTAGAAAGTGAGCAAGCTGCTGTTCCACATGGCTACCACAGGCAAGCATAAGTGCTGGTTTCAAGGGAGAGCCTGGATAGAAGTAAGTGCTTTTGTCTCCAAGAATTAACTAAGGTATTGAACCTCAATGTTATGACTACAGCAATGTAGCCTGATGGTACACTGAAAAAGTCCTTCAAAATACAAGTTATTTTGTTGTAATGCTATATCATAAATGAAGATTTTATTGGACATGTTCTTCCTATAAAATTTTGCATCAAGTTATTGGAAGCAAAGTTGAGGATAGCATTTAAGCTTCATATCATGCACATTTATGTATGAAAAGGCAGGGTTGCCAGAATGGTGTTTATTGTTTTGTTGGTGGGTTTTTTTAACATTTGTTTAAGATTTATTACATACAATAGAAGCTGTAAAAATTCTGTGTGAAAATACAAGAGTAGGAATTGTGGCAAATTGTTTCAACACTAAATATAAATTACTGCTGCATAAACTATTACAGGTAATAAAAATCTTTTAAACAAATTATCTTTTAAAACCCAAATTTAATCAAACTAACCAAAACAATTTAACATTCAATTTCACTAATCTTTAAATCGAAATGCTTAATACACACTTTGAAGAATTATTCATCAATAAACATGGAATGTGAATTTCCAGTAATTATGAATCAGTGGGGTGTTCTTTTTCCTTTTATGACAAGATCCAAAGCAATAAATTCCAAACTTCTCTTCTTCAGGGAACTTCAAATCAAGTAGGGTGTACAGTTGGCTGCAGAAAGAGAGGGGGAGGGGGATGAAAGAGACTTTGATTTCAGCAAACATACTGCATTATCCGTTCAAGATGGACTTTATAAAGGAACATAAGATAATGGTGCAACAAAAGCATTCACAATCTTATGCCAATGCTCATTCTTCCCTTTCCTCTGCAGCACTAACTCAAAATAATCAAGAAACTGTTTAGTCAACGGTTCAAGGAGGTTTTTTTCCTAAGAGCCTTATACTTCTAAGAGACCCCATTCTTCAGCACTGAACACATTTTCTCATCCTATATATGTATATATACACACACATGCTGAACTTCATAACAACAGCCCTTTGTTTCACCTTCACTGAACACAAAATATTGATGCAAACAACTCTCAAGTGCATATTAGATCATTGTTCCAAGCTGTATTAGCTACATATATCATACATATCATAGCAGCATAATTCATATTGCATATTTAACACTTTAGATCAGTGTCTACACTCAACTAAGCACCAAGTTCTGCCTGATGTACACTGCATAAACAAAACCCAACTTCATTGTGGAGTAGAAAAAACTGTGCTGAATTATAGCCTGTTGTGAAGTGACTGACTCTACTGAAGGCAGACAAGTTATTTCACAGATAAATATAGTCAAACATTGTTGTATCTCTCTTATTTATTCTTTTCCAAGTTCTCCTACACAGGCCAAGATTTAGAAATTTGTGTTCCTTGTCCATAAGCAGCAGGCGAAAAGTAACTGAATCTTTGGGAAATATTCTGTGTGCCTGAGATTAGAAGCTTCCAGCAGTTAACACAGAGCATGCATTTAATGCCATTTTCAAACTGCCTTGTAAGCTTTTAAAAACCATTCTCACGCCATTAAAAAAAAAAGATGGAGGCCTCAGAAGTGGCAGATATACACACTTAAATTCATCCACATTAGCATATTCAAAAAAAAAAGTCAGAGGAGACAACAGTCTCTTTTACATGAAACTGACTAGCCAAAAAATAGTCCAAGTGCCCAGAAGCATAAGAGCTCCCACTTCTGAACACAAATTTAAACCCAAGCTGGAAAGGCAAATAATTAAGAAACAACTGAAAAATTACTCAGAGCCATTTTAGGAGTAAAAACCATAACCTTCCTTTGTACTGCACAACCGACAAGAACACAAGACTGCTTGATCCATCAGCAGGAATAGGGCAGTAGAGGTACGGTCTCCTCTGGAAAAATGCAACAGAGAATCTCTACAAGCCTTCTTAGAGCTGTGTCTGTGGGGAAAGAACTTCTCTACCAAACAGTGCAAACAGTGCAGCTAAGACAATGTCTTTGAGAGGGCAAAAAGCTGCAATAAACAATCCTGAGAAGCTTACTCACCTTTACTATCCCACCATGCTGCATTCAGGGACAGCAGTGTTATATATGCTTGCTCAGGGGCTGTAAGAAAAACCATTATGTGTAAGTCATCTGATAAATATTTCAGACTTCTAAATTCATACTATTAAAAAACTTCTTATACTACATTCTGAGCCTTTCTAAAAATCACCAAAAACCCCCAAACCACGAATCATCACTTATCATCTGTATTTGCTAAACAAAGCCAGCAACTTCTGTATTTTTTTCAAACATCTTACAATTTGTGGCTGTTGATTGTTCCAACAGCAATATAATTAATTTTGATAAAGCAAACCACAGCAATTTTTAAGTAAAGAAAACTCCTACAACAAAACATAAAAACCATCTCACTTGACCTTCAGGTTTAATGTCCAAAATCTAGAACAGCAGTCTGCAGATACATTTGTTCTGAGATACAGATGCTAAATACAGACTCTTGAACTAGCTTACAAAAGTTTTATCCGTGACTTGTAAATTGCTACTGCATGCAGTATTTAAGATGTTTAAACAAGTGAATTCATAGCAGTAAGATACAATGCCTGCTCCACCTATTTCAGTGCTATTTACTATAGAAGTTATATGTGGGGAACTGGAAGGAAACTTATTTATGTGCTATAGCTAGTTATTAAAAGGTTTTTTCTTTATTTGGAGATGTATCAGTGTATTTTTCTTATATTTCTAAATATTTTCTTCTACCTAACAAATTAATTTCGTAAATTGTGTCTCAGTGAGATGTAGCATGAAATAGCAAGTGTGAAAGTGCAAAGAACACCCTATAGAGGAATATCCATTTAAAACCTGGCAGATCCCTGAAACAGGAAACTTTAGTGGAGCTTCTCCCATTCTTCCCTTAAGTCAAACTCAGGAGGGAGAGAATTTCCCAGGACTCAGCCTTTGCTATATAGAGTGTTATCTTAAGGACTAGAAATAGGTTCTGACATGTTCTGGTATTTCCTTAAACCAGTGGAATTCCAAAAGCAGCAAGTGAAAACAAACCAACCAACCAACCAAAAAAAGAGTTTCCAGAAGAAGGCTCTGCTTTTCCAGGCTTCAGATGTTTAATCTTACTAAAGAAAGGGAGGTGGGAGTTCTCCAGCAATTAAGAGCATATCTATGCAATTTCAAGTTTTCTTCTGCCTGCACTTTGAAGACACGTAGATGAGCCATTTTGATTCCATAAGCTACAAAACAACATTACCGAAGCAAAGGACCTGAATGATAACAACACCTCCTATTTCAGGACTGACTGCACTAAGAGTGCTTCTGGACCACAGGCAGAATATCAAGTGTTTGCTAATTACACAACTATACAGTCTCTGAACTGGAACTGCCTCACATTTAGTCAACCTCCAGCATAGGCAAGAGTAGGAAGTCTTGCACGTTTTTCTAACTGGATGCCACATTTAACAGCCAAGCACCATTTTGCAACTGATAATAAGGTGTTGTGTAACTTCTGAAGGCACAGACTTATTTGTGTAGAAATGAGATTCAAATTAATGGTAGAGGTATTAATTTTTCTACAGGACACTCAGGTGTTTCCCTATTCTGTTCCCCTATCCCCCCAGTCCTCCCCCTGACAACATTCACCTTCAGAAATTTCAACATGTAGCTCTGCTCCCCTTCTCACAAATGGACATCCAGATATGTGATTTTCACACATTTAGCCAAGCCTGAGTGTTCTCACTCCCTTCATCTGTTAATGACTTATCTAGTAACATTAACATATAGCTTATTAATCTTTCCCTGACAAAATAGTTTTCTGTGTTTTCTAAGAACCATCATTTTCAAAATATTCAGGTGACACCAAGTGGTTAGTTGTTGTACTGCTGTCTGCTCAGGACTGCTGTGTACCAGTACTATATGTACTTGTGTAAAACCCAAGTATTCTGTAATGTGTGAAAGTAAATACAGAAATACGTATCTCAGAAAAAAAAAAAAAGCCAGAATGCATTGAGATCAAAGCAGTCCAGTTTTAAAATCCTATCAAAGCAGTCCCTTCTCATTTACTTACCTTAGACTAGTTACATGCTTTAAAAAGAAAAAAAACAGCAAAACCCACCCTGTACACATCATCAAAATTTAAGTGGCAAAAAAACTAGGTTCCTGTGAGAGAAGTTACTTACCAGAAAGAATTAGTCCCTATGTCATCTTTGCACACTCATGTTTAAAGTAAGTTTCTTCCAAGAAACCCACTCAGACTTTTCTCAAATCACTGCTAATTATCAAAAAAACCCCAAACAGACAAAACCCCCAAACCCCAAAGAAAAACCACAACCCACACATCCATTAGCAGCATCAGCATCATTCAACACATCAAACCACGCAACACTTCCATGAGAAGGAAGGATTCTGTCACATCTAGCAACTCTTCTTTACCTGCAGATATTTCTTTCAACATAGAACATATATTAAACTGGAACAGAAACAACTTCTGTAGACTAGATAGGGAAAATAAATTGTACTTTTAGACTCCTTAGGGCTATGCTTCAGTATCACAACAATGCCAACATCAAAAAGAGGGTTTTTAATCAATATGAAAGATGTGTATCTTTCAGAAGTCAGCCTTGCATGTTTGCTTCAAATCAGGACTCTGTATGCTCTTTGCAGGGCCAAATCCTCACAAACCAGAATGCACAAAGGCCAACAAAAAAAAAGTGTTATTCAAAGATAACAAAACAGCATTACTAGCACTAGGCCATTAGGTAGACAGCTGTCAAAAAACAAACCTGGTATTTGCGAATTCTGTAAATACCAATTCACATTAACTGTGACTGTATGGCACAATCAAGTGCTAAGAAGCTTTTGAATACTATTAATTTAAATCCATTTTAAAACCTTTTCCCTATAGCACTTGTAATTATAATTGAAGAGATAAAGATCTCAACACATACTTTCTTCACTTTTTTTTAAACTTGTTTGCAGTCAGGATTTGCCCACAGCTCTGAATAATCACTCTTAATCTAACTTTCTTTAATTGTTCCCTTGATTCTTTCCCAGAGAAGTATAGGAGAGAAAATACCTTTAGGTAGTCAAAGAAACAAACTGGGCAGGTACAAAACCTGCAACTGTCTTTACTCTTCTTTTAAGGAGAGCCTCACACCACTATTTTGAGTTTAGTACTCTTTATCTTTTTTGTTCAGGATTACATGGGTTATAAAGGTGTGGCCCTAATTTTCCTAGCGAGAAAAATATGGAAACAGACACTCAACTAGTCAAATGCTGCCCACCAAATGCTGTGTGTACAAAACCAGACACAGACACTTAGCCATTTATTATTAAAAATCATTGTGGCCATCTGAAAGCATCACCTTCTGGAGGTGGCCCACTACTGTAACGCAATCACACCACTGCTGAAGTGGAGACAATGTATAAGACTTTGTGCTTTGGAGGTTCTTCTTCCTCTAAGACCTTTCAGCCATGCCAAATCCAAACCCAAGTAGAAGCAAGAACATGAGCATGAAGAAAAAGCTTGTTTACGTTTTAGTCATGCATTGCAAAAAAAAGCATCATAGTCAAGCCTGAAATAAGTCTGCTATGAACTCATCCAAAGGAGAAATCTCACCACAGCCTATGTACGTCTCAAGAGACTTCCCGAACAAGTGCTAAGTAGCAGTTTGAGGAAGAGAAGAATGGCAACACTATTTTAACAATGTACTGTAATCACTTTTCCAATTCACCAAAATTAGAACAGGTGAGGAAAAAAAACCCAACGAAACAAAAAAAAATCCCAACACCTCCAATTTCATAATATAAAAACTTTCCTCTTCTAGTAGTTGCATTCTAATTTTAAAAAATGCAACATATATAAATGAAGATGCTAGAACACAGACAGACTTTCAAATAAATTTTCAGCACTATAATCATCTCACAGATGACCTTAAGTCACTTACATGTCATCTAATGCTTCCTTATACATCATTGCAGTAGATGAATGTAAGCAAAAGTGACCCTGGCACTGGGCTGTTTAGATATTTACAGTGTTTCTTCAGTGCTCTCATCTGACGGTCCAGACTCAACTGACACAAGAACCAAGTCTTCTGTAGACTACCTTATACTTTATATAAAAACACACGGGCACCAAGATATGTACACCAAGAACAATTTAAAACTAACTTTTCTAACTTCACTTCTTAATATATAATCATAAGTGTTTATGCTTACCTAGATGTAAAAGTGTGAACTGTGCTGCCAATTCCTTTGCATCTTCTACTGTTGTACACAGTTTTTCTGGCATGAAATAACTCTGGGAATCATCTGCAATACTAGAAATAAGCACCTTGTACACCAAGAGTATTTTCCCATCCTGACTTGTGGTTGAATACAGGCAGTATTCTGGTGGTGCCCAGCTATTTTTATGGCAAAAATAATCCAGATGCATTACTGCAGAACTGAAGTGACTCAGCTTTAAAGAATACATGCTAATTGGAGTAAGCTTTATTCCTGGAAAAATGGGGTATGTACTTCTTTCAACTTCAGGGGGGACTGGACTGTGCTGACCATTAAGACGAACTGAAAGACTTGCTGGTTTCCCCAAGGGTTTTTGAGTACCATCTTCTTTGTTAGGAAACCCTAAGAGATTTTCAGAACTGGGACTTATCTGACCATTAAAATGTTGCTTCCAAGAACTTTCTTTGTTAACTGGCTTTGCCAGTGTTACCTCAATACTGGCTCCATCAATGCACTTTCCATTCATTACAGACATAGCAGCAACTGCATCTTCGCGGTGGAAAAAATGAACAAAAGCATAGTCCCTCAACTTCTTTACACGTTCAACTACTCCTGGCTTGAACTTGTTGAATTCAGCTTTAATTTTGTCTTCTGTAGTAGAGATCATTAAATTTCTCACATACAATACTTTCACTCTCTGCATAGTTTCTTCATCAACTACTTTCTCAGGATCTGCCCAGTCTACTTGAATAGTATGACCCCAGGGCTGGAACGTTCCTAGAGCAAAGAAGCATAATATAAGTAAGAAATATGCACAGTAAACCAGAATCATTCTTATCACCTACCCCTACAAAAAGCAAACATGATGCATACCACAAGAAACTGGGTTTTGTTGCCTGCATCTACTTCAGTTATTTGAAAATTTTTAAGTAAATCAGACTCTGCAAAAATTACAAGTGTTCTGTTACCTTTGGGTTCATTAAGCACCATAAGCTGCCAAAACAAAGACTTTGCGACACGCATATACACACACACATGCAAAAGGAGACCAAAAGTAATGTATTTAACTAGCTACTTAAACAGTGCCTCTTCAATATTACCACTTTAAAAAGTATAGGCAACACCTGGAAATAGTAATCTAAGTGTATATCTCTAGCACAACCCTTACTCTATGTTTCAGCAGACACCAGAACCCAAATTAAAAGAAAAAAACAAAACCAAACCTGCTTTTTTACTCATGTCAACCCATCATTCTGCATATCATACTAGTTTATTTTCCATTCAGTGATCTGGAGATATTTCTCCCACCACTTTGAATAGATATCTATTTTTTTTAATATAGATATATAAAATTATATATATGCACACCAATATATTGAATATATTACGTATTATTAAAAGTATTATATTGATATTTATTATACTTGAAAATTTGCATTTTGTATATACTTTTGCATATTATATATTTGTGCATATATAATACACATACTATTTAACCCTTAGGTAGCACTCCTTCTAACACACTGTCAGCAATTAACACAAGACTTGCCCACATCTTATCCTTAACAGTTTTGGCATTCATTTCAGCAAAGTTAATGCTGTGTTATCTTCTTGAATGACTTTGCTTCTTCAACTATATTGCTTCATTTCCTCCATATTTCATTTCTCTTCTAGAATTTCCCTTTTTAACTGTACCTTTACCTATTCCCTCCTATTTCAGTACATTTAATCCCTTCTACTTTCCCTCCTTCAGAGAGTATAAAATAAGGTGCGATGAAAAAACGATCTTCTACTTGTTAAACTCTTAAAATTATTTTCTACTAAAATATTCAAGACCTACTTTTTTAGTATTTTTAAAATGTGAAACATTTATCTATTTCATAGTAATGAAAATAACATCACTCGTGACACCCACAGAAGATACAGGGCACATTCAAGGCATCATCCTTTCTAAGCTCACCTTTAAGATAATTTGTGTGCAGAGCCTCGTGCATGTAAATGAAAACTGAATGTGTGCCCATGCAAATACACACTGGTGTAAATCACAATAGCTAAATTACATAAAACTGGTGTCTATTTTTTAATTGTCAGAACTACTTCAATTATAGCTTCTTAAAAAAAAAAGTTTAAAAAAACCGCCCCACAACAACAAAACACAAAAAATAAAATCATCTTTAGCCAAAAGGCAATACTGCAGATTTGTAATTCTTGGAACACCTTAAAGAATGGAAAACAGGGATGATCTACCATCTCATCTCCCTACAATATGGAAAAAGATACTCCCCATACAAACTCAGTTTAATTACAAAGTTTTACCTGGGATTAGTCGTCTTCTAGCCATTGCAGCTGCTCTATGAGATTCATATTCTACAAAGGCAAAGCCACGATTTTTAGTTTTGTCAGTGGCATTTGGATAAACAATGACATCCACCACTCCTTCTGTAACTTTTTTCATTTCATTCAGTATTTCTTCTTTCTTCTTATCTTTAGGAATTGCTCCAATAAACAGCCTGCAGTTGTCCAAGCTTACGCAGACACCAATAAACTTCCCTGGACGAATTTCATAATTATTAAGAATCTTGATGGCCAGCTGGGCTTCCTCTTTAGTGGTGTACATCACAAAAGCATAGCCTCGGTTCTCACCACTGAACTCCATCATCAGTCTGAGCTCATAGATCTTCCCAGCTCTCTCAAAAACAGGAACTAGTTCATCTTCATACATATCACGAGGAATCTTACCCACAAAAACTTCACATCCACGAGGTGGTGGAGGACCTTCCCAACCTTAAAATAAATTGTCCAACAGCAATCTTAGTACAAATGCCAGATAGGCACATTTCCCCACACCCAGTTCGAATGTGGGAATTATTTATTTATTTTTGGTCTCAACTGAAAACTAGCACACTCTCTTCTATTATGTCTTATTTCTTTTATGTTTAAATAAAAACAAAATGCCAGAAACCCACAGTTTGTATTTCTTACAATTCCATCTTCTGGCTATTTTTCCAATGGAATCTGTATGACAACACACTGAACCTGTTTACTGAAAACACTGACAGGTTTACCAAGAATCTCTATTTCAATCATTTTTTGCCCATTACAATTTTATTTCAGTTATTAATAAAACTGATACACCTAAGAAAGATACCTCAGTAAGAACTTCAGTTTTATTTTCTACTGCAACGCTTTAAAGTTACAAAATGTTTCTCTGCACTTCTTGCCCATATTTTTATAAATTTTGGTAAGGGTCCCCAGTGCAGCTCTTTTTTTTCTCCTTTCTTGACATCATTCAAAAAAGTCCAAACATTTTGCTTCCACCTCCATTCATCCAATAAAATAGGGCTCCCTAAGGAAGGTAGGATACAGAGCCAAACCTTCTCCAATAGGCAAAAAAATTGAACACTTTTACTGTTAAAAACAGACCACAGTTTTCACAGGCAGTAGTGAACGGTAGGAAAAAAAGAAGTAAATAAAAAAATCCACAGAACAAGACAGTCTTTGGTTGACATCTGAAAGCTACAAGAACATCTATGCTTCTCTCCTTAAGCCAATGACATTCAGACATTCTTTTAAATATCTCTGCCATATACACTGAAAGATATGTTTCAACAGATAATGTAAAAATGTATTTATGCATTTAGTATGATGGAGTTACGATCTTCAAACATGGCACTCCATTTCCCCAAAATAACAAAAAAAAATTTTAAAAAAGTTTGTTTGGCTTTGTTTCTTTTTTTAAATTAGACAAATCAGTTAGAAGGTTCAAAGGCAGACACTCAAATCATAAAGCTTTTTCTAAAGCTTTTGACAAGAAAGGTTTTCTACAGGAGAAAAAGCAGGGAGTACAAAGATGGTAGAAAAAACTAACACAAAACTTAGTAAGTACTAGTATGAAATAACAAAGCAAAATGAGGCAAGGTGAAAAAATAATTACTCTTGACAAGTTAAGACAAAAAGATGATTAAATAATGTACTTTGGTTTGAAGTTCAGAATAAATTATATTTAGATGATTTTGTAATTAACACTTTTTCCTTCATGTGTGTATTGTCAAAGAGCCTGTAATTTACTTGGAGAAAAAAATTAACAATTGAGACATTTCTGCCTTCTCACAGAATAATATTTCATCTATAAACTGTACACTAACCGTACAGAAAGAACTACATGGCACACAGGAAAGCTACCAAGGCATCAGAATTGACAGCATTTGGAGTCACACTGCCATGAGTTATCTAGGAAAAAGCTTGACTCTGTTCCACACAGCATTCCACATTTTCATCATTTTCCCCTTTATAAACATCTCTGACCACTTCAGCTGAGGTCTGACTGGACATGGCAGCTAACACCATTTGCAGGCTAGTACTGCCATCACTCACATCGTGCCAGTCCCTTCCCACATAAAAACAATAAACCACCTGTACACCATTTAGGAGCTCCAAAGACAAAGGCAACTGCACATCTCAGTCGAGAAAAAATTGTGTAGGGAAGTCCTGAAATTAAGTAACAATCTTTATTTATTTATTAACTAGACAAACTTTTACCATCCTCCTCAGCCTGGTAACTGATTGAACAGTGATTCTCAGTACGTAAAAGCCATTTACCATTAAAAAAGCCCCACTTCTAACTTTGAAGCTGCATACTAACTTAGCAGTACAACACATTACTGCCAACTGCAATTAACCCCGACTCCTGACTTAAAGAAAACTGCTCTGTGCCACATTTGCCAACGAGGGACATGTATTTAGCAGAGCAAACATGGAAAGTTAGTCAAAAGCATTCCACAAGTAGTTGACCAGAGAGTTTCTTTGACTGGGTACTTGATTCATTGCTGGACAACAGAAAAAGGACTCCTATTTTTGCAGCAGTTCAATCAACAATAGTCATAATCCTCCACCGGTCACGTCCATGCCATCTTAAACTTCCATATAATTCTAATGACTCACTGGGTCCACTGCTTAGATGGCAGCAGACATAAAACTATGAAAACTCACTTTCATCTTTTTTTTTTTTAAACACTCTACAGATACATTTTTCACAAGTGGCATAAACTGAACAAAAACCGTGCTGATGCTAGGGAAAAACCTGTAACATTTTAGGGCAATTTTCAGCCATATCTGCTGAGAACAGAGCTGACAGTAAGACTATCCTTTGACAGCAACACGAGCTTATAGAAATCACATCCTAAATAAGCAAAATTCAGAGTGAAACCCTTCATTTATTGTAATAAATTTTAAGATTTAGATAAAGATATTGTAATTTCTTACAAGCCATCTCAAACATTTAAGTCTCATCTGGCCTAGAACCATTTATAGTAACTTAAGGTAACTTCCAACCTAAAAAAACTATGAAAATACATGAAGATTTGAAGGAAAAATATGTAATTAATGTCAATGAACAGATTGATGGAAGACATACTTTTTCAAACACATCTAGTTTCAGAAAATATTAATAAAAGTAGCTTTGCTAAACAAACACATAATACTCTCTAATGTTCTAATTAAAAGACATTATTATGTAAAAGATGTATAATAATTTAAGAACAGGCTGAAGTCAGTGATACCCTGCAGTTCTTTTTCCAGTGCCATTTTCAAAATAGTTTCACAGGGCTTCCTTTTCCTATTTTATATAGGCTTAGTAAAAGTACAGACAAAATTTAGACAGACAAACTTTCAGAGAAATAATTTTGATGTGGCTAACTTAAACTACATATAGCAATGAGCAAATAGAGCTCATGCTTCTGAGCATAACTTAAAAAGACATGGGATCACAGACCACAAGTGAGAATGAACTGAAAGAGCAGCACAAAGAATCTTCCTTCTTTCTGCTTGTCTAAGTGCATGATCTGATTCAGAAAGAAGAGTTACTGTATTCCATGTCATACAACCAGGCCTAGTAGAGAAATTCTTGTACACTGCTGATGCCAACAACATTGGAAAAAATTATTCAAAATAAAAGAAATGTTTCATCCTCAACTCTGAAAACAAAATCAGTTAATCTTCAGGGGTGCTCCCGCAGAGAAAAAATATTTGTAAAAAAAATGCTTTGGCCAATGCAAGTGGTAAGGAGTCAGAGAAGACACTAAGTAAGTTATGCCTCTATCACCAACTTGTTTTTCCCTTCTGTACCACTAAAGGCTTGGAAGCGTGTTCTCAGTCATATGGAACACCCTCAGCATTTTGAGCTCCACATTTGTTCTGCTACTTGTCAATTTTAGTTGGTTTTAAAGTTGTGACTTTTTAAATCCACCAAAAGCAAACATTCAACATAGTCTAGCTCAAGAGATCTTAAATTGCTGGAAAGCGTAAAACACATCAGGACCCTCCCCATATGTGCTGTGTTTCTTACAGTTTCCTTAAGCTTCTACTACTGGTCACTGTCAAGATACGCAGCAAGAGGCTAGACCAATTTCCAGTGTCAAAAGAAATCTCAAAAGAAATACTTACCTGGTGGAGGACCACCAAATTTTCTTTGCCCATTCTGCTGAACCATGCTGTATCCAGTCTTCTCCATCAGGGCAAGCAAAGCAGCCCCATTTTGAGCACCACTTCGGATTTTCCCGCATCCATTTGCTGCAGCTTTATTCTCCTCATGCATATCTGCAACAGCTTCAACAGAATATTGCAAATATTCCAATTCAGCAAATTCTAAGTTGTTATGTGCATGCAGAAGCTACCAAAATACAGAAAAACCTTTTAGGCTATACTTGCCTATTTACTGCGACTTTGTTTAGCATAAGGCTTCAATCCTACATCCAACCACTATAACCTGTGTACTTGCTTTTAGGACATTTGTTCTGTAGCTGGAATAATCTTGAACTTTACCCAGCAACTACATATTCTATAAACAAACTCTCGTAAGTGCTACCACAGCTATCACAACCGAAGTAGCACAACTATTTTTAAGACTGCTGCCCTTCAAGTAGAAGAATGAATTCTTTCATAAACCATGTAGTCACAGCTGTGTAAGGGACCAACAAGCTACCTGAGGTGACAAATTCCATTTTCTTATTACTACATTTCATAAAAATACCAATTATTTCAAAATTGTATTTTAGTGCTAAAGTACTAGAGGAATACCTTAAGTCCATGGCCAGTTAATATAAAGAATTTAAAGAACTCATGAACATAAATAATTTAATTAATACCAACATATATTTAAATTGGGCAGAACTGTCTGGCAAAACTAAGGGTGTGAAATAATCCCACCTCTGGGATTCCCATTTTCATGGCTTTATCCATTTTCACAATTTCAAAATCTAAGCAAGTTTATCAATATGGTTGCTACTGCACTATCTCCTATTTCTCTGGCATGCTGAGATCTCACCCAACACCTTTAAGTTTCTGTCACCCAGGTGATGGAAAACAACCACACCACTTGGCAATTACTAATTTTATTAGTCAAGACCCTAAAAAAACCATCGTCAGATGTTTCTTTCATTGCCTTTTTTTTCCTTCTCCAACCTATTTATTCCTTTCCCAAGATTTTCTGCCTACTGTGATACTTAGACAAGCAATCTTTTTCATCACTTCAATCCTTTGTCCAAACGCCATTTCCAAGTGCTATGTCACTTCTTCTCCAAAAGAAATGCTGCCCAAAAAACCAGCACCAGAAAAATAAGGTACCACTGTTTGTTTTTCAGTGCCCTTTTTAACTTTCTTCGTCTTCAGGATCATGCTCCAAAGGACAATGTCCTCAAATACCAGTAGCTTACTTTTTACAAGAAAAACATTTAAAAATTGCTTAGAGTTTACACAAATGCTTCTTGACAACCCACTATTATTTGCTAAACAAAACTGAAGTTTTTAAAAAATATTACAGACTAAATTTATGGAGTGATGAACTGCCTGTTCCCCTATTACACTTATGGATATCATGCAATGATACTACTAACCAGAGGTGGGGCTGCAGCTTCCGCCACTCCTGCCCCAGCTTCGTCATTTCAAATGTGCTTTGAATCGAGGTAATTACTATTGCTAAGTACATTTTTTTCACAACAGCCTTCACATTACATTCTAACAGACTCCACAAACCCTTTCATTAGAATAGTGTTAACAGTGATTTTTCTCACCCTAGGAAAAAAAGAAGATTTTTGGCCGGGAGAAATCCTTTTTGTCTTTTCATCAAGCAGGTAATTACTCTGGGGCAGGAACCCATGCAAGCAACCACTCTCGAGAAGCTTAAATTATATCTGTCACCGTACACTAAAAAAGCCAAATTCTGAACAAAACTCCTGGCTTTATCAGAATGAGATTCCAGAAAAGCAGCAGGGTAGAGCACAAAAAAATCCCCGACAGCCATCAGCAGAAACAATATGGCTCCCATCTGCTACAAACGATGTCCCATCTCCTTCCAGCAAATGAATTACTGTGTTTCACAGCCTATAAGCTGCACAGAGACTCCGTAATTAGGAAATCTTTCGGCAGCTTCAGGCCTAACAAAGTGTAGAGATAAAAACGAAGCTGGAGCCAGGGAGAGGCAAATTTATTTCCCCTTTATCTCGGTGAGCTCTAACACCAGCGCAAGAACATCGTTATCTGCAAATGCAGCAAGCGGGCACCGGACCGGCACCGCGGGAGCTCAAAGGGGCGAAGCGGCCCTGAGGAGCTACAGAAGACCCACTGCAGGAAGCAAGCCAAACTCGGGCACATCCCAGGGCACAAACGCCACGCATGGGTCGAGGCGCGACGGCATGCGGGGCAGTGAGGGAAGAGAAGAAACCCAACTCCCCCGGAATCTCCCCGCGCTACTCCCGCCGACTCGCACGTCAAGGCCCCTTCTCCACACGGCTCCATCCCTCATCACGCTCCCTCCGCCCTTCCCCACGGCACGGCAAGGACCCGAACGCACCGCTATCCCCAGGCAGACGAGGCCACGGCATGACTCCTCACTATCCCGTCGGGAGCCGAACACCACGGAGCTCTGCCCGGCTGCCGGCGGTGTCAGCGCCTCATGCGCCCCGCCCCGCGGCCACAGCTTTCCCTCGCTCTGGCCGCGCCCGGCCAATCAGCGGCCGCGGAGGGCGGGCACGGACACAATTGACAGGCCGCGCCAGCCAATCGCAGAGAGGTAAACGTGCCCGGCACGCGAGCGCTCTTTAAATGAGGCGACGGTTGGGCGAAGGGACGTGTCCGGCGCGCGCGCGCGCCACAGCCGCCGCTGGAGCCGTTGGGACGGCGCGTGCTGCTCCCGCCCTCAGGGCGGGCGCGCGGCGCCGCCTCAGCGCGCCTGCACTCCAACCCCCCTCCATTCCAATGGGTGCCGGCTCGTCAGCTCGCCGGTGCCGTTCTCAGAACCTGCCTGCTGTATCTTTTTTGTGTCTTAGGCTTTTATCTGCTCCTAAATGGTATATTTGGGCCCTTAGAGTGTGTTCTGGCATGCACGTGTGCCTTAAGGAGTTTTTAGTGTTGTGCAGGTCCATGTTGACCAGTAATGCCGAAGTGAAGTATCACTGAATCAATTAGGTTGGAAAAGACCTCTGAAAAAGTCGAATCCAACCTATGACCCAACACCGTCATGTCAACTGAACCGGGCACTATGTGCCACATCCCAGCTTATGCAGGGATGGTGACTTGACCACCTCCCTGGGCAGCCCATTCCAATATTTAATCACCCCTTCTTGTGAAGAAATCCTTCCTGATGTCCAACCTAAACCTGCCCTGGGTGCAGCTCAAGGCTATGTCCTCTTGTCCCGTGGCTGGTTGCTTGGGGGAAGCTATGTCTGGTTTCAATCCCTGATAGCTCAGTAAATATTTAAGCCTCTTACAATTGAACCCCACGCGCTTCAGAACAACTACAGACACTTGCCAAGCCAGTTGGGTTGGAGGCCCTGCAGTTCTGGCACTGCTCCTAAACTCCCATCACAACTCCTTAGGGCTCACGTAGTAAGGCACATGTCAAATGTACCAGGGTTAATACGGGGTGTGGGATTAGCTTGCAAGTTCTTCAAATTTTTATCAAAATGTTGTGGCCCATTTTCCTCATCTAGTAAATTAAAATTTTTTCAAAACCAATATACTTTCACCAGAAACTTCTCCCCTTCCCTTTTCTTAAGGTTTACGTGCTCAATAGCACTTACTAATAAGGCAGAGAATCCCTGAAATTTTACCTTCAGGACATGCAAATTCATATTTATTATAAATACATTCCACAACTTTCAGAAATCTCACTTTTAATCTGTACTGCCACAGAATTGCCACACCATCACATTTGACATTTAGCCATTTGAGTTTGCTTATTTTTCAAAGAGAATGCATGTTGTGGTTTTATTAATAGTGGCATGTTACACTCATCATATAATTTACAGATGGTATGTCTCCATTTACAAGTTCTGAATGGCCAACACACCAAAGCTATTGCCTTCAAGATTAAATTTCACCCCTTTTTCATTTCAGGTGCCTGTTTGGTTTTTGTTTGGTTATTCCCTTCCCCTCCCCTCCCCCCCCATCTAAATCAGCCACGAAGCCTCTCATAGGAATCAGTTTGGGGTATATTTGGTCAAATAAAGTTTGTGACATTTTGACTGCAGCTGTGTGTCCCTGTTACCTTAGAGACTGCTCACTCCCTGGCCAAAAACTCCCTGTGTCTCAGTTGTTATTGCTGGTGGAAAATACTGAAGGAATGCAGGCCATCTCTTTTAGATAAAAAAACCCCCACCCAAACCCACAATTGCTCAGCATTTTCTTTGTATTCCGTGTAAGTGACACCTTACTGGATAGGTTACCACGTACAGCCATTTCTGGAGTACACATGACTGTGCTGTTCCAGCAGAAGGTCTGAAGGAAAACACACACATTTGCAATAAGGTTTTTCACTTTATGGCACGAATAAAAGAGACTATAAAAGTAACCGAAAAATATTCAATTTTATTATCTCTTATTAAACATCAAAGGCGAACATAGGAGCTAAAGACCCATTTGGTTTTGTCGCTGACCCCTGCCTTTTTAAAAGAAATTAATGATCCTTTTCTTCTTTGTTCCCCAAGTGCTAATTGGGTATCAGAGTTGTCAGTACACCCTTGCCCACAGGTGCTAGCTGCTTTTCTTTGACAATCTGACTGTTCACTATAATTAGGCTTTACTAAGAATAACTGTTTATAACCTGTATTTTTCTTGGATTTTGCTGTGACTCATAATAAAGTCTGAGCTGAATATCTGATTTTTTTTCTAATAAGAGATGATTTACAGGGGAATGCAATATTTTTTATTAAATTAAGAACTATATCAGATAACTTCAGGTCTTCAGAAGAGATTTTACACACCTGAAAGTTTTATTCACTTGCTTTTAATGAACTTTTATGAAAGGATGGGAAAAAAGAACCAGGCCCAAAACATGTTTTGGTATTTATTACAGCATTTATTTTTTTTATTGCTTTATTGAGTCAGTACCTTAGGACATAGCTGTTTAACTTTCAAACCTGATAAACAGAAGCTTATTTTAGGATTATTTTACAAGAATTGCAGCATAATTTACCAAAAAACACTTGGCACTAATTCTGGTTAGAAAATTACTATACATTGCAAATAAGATACTATTTGCCCCAAAGCTTTATACAGTTCCTATTAACACTGAGTTAGTTTCCTCACTAATGTGTAGTTGAAACTCTCATGAATCTGATGGATGAGGAATGAGGGCAGAGTCTTGCCAAGATTATGACATAGATTCCTTTGGCTGGATTTGAAAATGTGAAAGAGGTCTTTTTCTTACACGTTTTATTTTATAGCACTGCACCAGACAGTGCTTTTCCTTCTAAGTTATTTTAGGTAGCTGTAACACAGAAGTCCTTGATATTTCACTTCTGTTTTATTGGAATGCTAGCAAGTCCCAGCATATATATTCCTAGACTGGGCTATTACTGCAAATGTAATGTACTTTAATAGAAGCATTAGCTTTTTTTTGTCAGTGTAAATTTTAGTATGGCCTGGAGCAGGAAAAGAGGGTATGTAGTATTTCTCTGCACTCTGACAGGTTTGATATGTAGGTAGTAGAAATACTTTAAAAGGAAGCAGACATCCTTTGAAGTTTAGACAAAGGTCTCTGTAGAAAACCTAGACATAATATGATTGTAAATCTAATTATAGTAAGCTGTCTGGAAGGAGTTCATTTCAGTCAATCAGTCCATTTTATTTTGGGTTTCATTTTATCAAGCACTGCAATGCTTGTTTATTAGGATCCTCCTAACAAGGCATCCTAGTGCCTAAAGGGTCTTTTTTCTTGAAAAGCACGGTTTGTTCTTGTTCAGCTTTCTGCCTTTTTTAATTATAAAATTACAAGATCTAATATTGCTGAAATGAGCATTTGGGGGAACAGAATATTAATTGTAGAAAAAACTTAATACAGAGTTCCTTTTTTGATAAACCACTTTGAGACACATGCCACATGATTTTAACACGCAGATATGCAATGAAGATGAAAAAATGGATCCTGGAGCAAGTTCTGTCTTCACTTCGATGAGTACAAATGTCAGCAATTGCACTCATGTAAATTGAATTAAATCAACCTTAAGCCAGTATTGCCAAGTGTGGAGTGATGTAAAATGTGCATTAACAGAATGTATAAAATCTCTTTTCTTGTTTTTCCTCTCATTACCTCCAGAACTATTGCTTTTTGCTCTCTCTAAAAACCTGGGCCCTTCACAACAAAGCCGTACCTTTTATCACTGAGCAAAATGGCAGTTTTCTGGCAATACAGCTAAGGCTGAGAGGGAAGGAGCAGATGGGAACTGCTGGGAGAAGTAGCACCACAGAGGGTTGGTGCAAGAAGTGGTGAATGTCAGGAAAGAGAAGTGAGGAAAGGACAGGAAGGAGGGAAGGGGCAAGGGAGATGGAGAATCCTGTCCTACAGCACTGCGGTGTTTTGATGTTCCACCATCACAGAATGCTTTCCAGTCTGCTTTTTAGGCAGATGTTTCAAAAGCATTCTGGCACAGAGGTATGTCCTCCCTTCCTCTGTGGAGTAGGAATTGAAGAGGATTGGTGAGAAAATGGCTACTGCTGCAACAACCTTGAAACCAGAGTTTTCTTCACAGAAAGATGTGAAGCACAAAGAACTACAAAAGCAGGCTTCCTTCCTCACACCACTAGTGGCTCAGTCCTCACTGAAAGGCTTGGAAAGATCAAAGTCCCTGCTCAGCTTTTTATTTCTCTGCAAATAGTTTTGAAGTGCTTTTCTGTATCTAGCTATTTGTCTTTCCTACAAAGCCTAGTGACACAACCAAAAGTGGGGTGAAAAACTAAACTAAGAATTACTAACTACATCGTGGGTAACTATATACAAAATGCAGCTTAACTGTTCCTTCCTGATTTCTGGGTAGATGTTACAGCAGTGAAACAGGAATTCAAAATCAGAATTTCTAGACCTACTGAGAGTTACATCGACTTAGTAAATATGTGACTTACTCATTCTTTGAATGCGAGTTCCATATAGGTAACTTCACAATTTGCTGGAGACCGTGCATTTTCCTGACTCTTAAGAGAGCCACTAGGTGGGAGTATGTTATCTTAAAAGGCGCTTGGTCAGCCACGGCAGTTGTCATTTTGAAGGAGCTCCGCTCCTCTCTTTTCCCGGCAGCCGGGAGATGGTGCAACTCTCTTCACACCATGTCGAGTTGGTGGTGATCGAGTTGGGATTTTTCGACGCTCGTCTGCACACTGGACGCTGGGGAGACGCTGCCTGCCTTGCTGCACCTCCGGCCCAGGAGGATGTGAGCTGGGGCAAGCAAAGGCAAAGACTTCATAGAATCATGGAGTATCCTGAGTTGGAAGGGACCCACAAGGATCATTGATTCCAACTCCTGCCCTGCACAGAACCATCCCCAAGAGTCACACCATGTGCCTGACAGCATTGTCCAGACGCTTCTGGAACTCTGTCGGGCTTGGTGCTCTGACCACTTCCCTGGGGAGTCTGTTCCAGTGCCAACCACCCTCTGGGGGAAGAACCTTTTCCTACTATCCAACTTAAACTTCCCTGACACAACTTCAGGCCATTCCCTTGGGTCCTGTCACTGGTCACCACAGAGAGGAGATCAGTGTCTGCCCCTCCTTGTCCACTCTCAAGGAAGCTGTAGATCACAATGAGGTTTTCCCTCAGTCTCTTCTCTAGGCCAAACTAAGTGACCTCAGCCGCTCCTCATACGACTTCCCCTCCAGATCCTTCACCATCTTCCTGGCCCTTCTTTGGACACTCTCTAATAATACTACAAGTACCACCCTTCAGAAAGTCTATCTCTTATCTAAACAAGGAACACAAGCTAATTACATAGAAAGCCCTGAGGACCTAGGTTGAAATAGATTCAGAGGATCACCTTGCTAACATAAAAGCTAATAATAATAATTAATAATAATGTAGCCTAGTTAAAATATATTAAAATCCAGGCATTTGCCAGAGAGAGAACTGGCAGGTGATAAAGAGGAATTTTGAGGAATTAGGCTATAGGGAAAAGAAGTTGTAGCAATATTCAACAAAAGTGATAGAGCAGTTTTCAAAGTCAGCTAGTACTTTTTTTAAAGGAACAGAACATCCTATTAGTCCTAAATTGAGGACACAATAAAAAGCATTTTAGCACAGATGAATAGATTCCAAGTAACAACTGAAGGATGTGTGTGTTCAACTCTAAAGATCCAGGATGAAGCTGTTGGCCTAAGAAGTGTAATGTGTAGTAAATTTTGGAGGGCAGCCATGGTACCAGAAAGATGGTGCCAAATGAGCTGTTTCTGAAAGTACAAATTTGTGGAAACAGCAAAAACTGTGATTTTCACATCAGGAATATCTGAGCTATAAGACTGTAAGTGGAAAAAAAAGTAATGCAAATGATTATTCATTGCTCCCTGTAGTACAAGAAGGGGAGGGACAGCTAATGTAAGGAAAAAAAAATTAAAAAGTGCTTTTTCATGTATCATAATTTATCTTGCCATAGAGCCTTTTGAAGGTCAGGCTGATAAACCAAAAATGGAGTAAGACAAGTTCACACAGGGTAGGAGTATTAAACATGATGAAATGAATGCAAGCTTTAAAGCTGGAAGTTTGCAAACTGTACACTTTTGAGAACATATGAAGAATCCATCTATACCTGTACCCTGTCCCCAAATGCTCACTGTTGCTCATTGGTGGAGAATGATACTTTGCTAAACTGACTTTCAGATATTACCAAGGTCATTCCCTATTTCCTCTGATGGTAAAAATTTGGCCCTCATCTATAAGCTCAAGGTGCTCAAAGGTAATAAAGTTGTTAACAGTGTCAGGTTGTCTTGCTGCAGCTCTGGATTGAGAGTCCAGCTTTCCTAACTAATAATGGGAGTAGCTTTGTTCACAGAAAAAAATCTCAGAAGCCAGCTGAAGGGTGCATTGCCTAGACGAACAAAAAACTTCAGAGAAACAATGGTGGCAATGCAAAACCATCTGCAGACAGCTGCCTGAAAAGATTTGAAAAACTACAAGGGGAAAAAAAGTTGCAGAGTTTTTGACCTGTAGGATTCTTCGAATCATAATTCTGTGTAAAGTTCATTATTATTGGGGGTTCATTTCTGAACATCATTATTAAATTTTCACAGGTACAAGATTTTAGAGAGGTCAGGGAATTGCTGGCAATATTTCATATTTAATTTTGCTCTCTATGAAGACAGTAACAAAGCTCCTGTTGGTTTTAGCTGGAAGAAACATAACCCAGTGATGCTGTTGTAATAAAGAAGACTGGAGCACTACTTAATTGTAGATCTAATTGTATAACTTTTAACTGTGCAGTCCTAATTAAGCAACTTTTTTTATAAGGAACTTCTCTTACGATTTTTTTTAATTAGGGTCAAATGTTTTTTGTATAAATAGATATCTTGCTTACACCCCATGTTCCCTTCCTGCTCAGTTATACACAGAGCTCACAAGTAATGTCACAAATCCACTGTCTTTCCCATAAGAACAGACTGTTGTTGCAAGAACAAATTTGTACTTAATTGCAGGATTTAGTACTGTCTGTTAGAGAGCTTTTAATGCAAACATTCCCCAACATGAAAAATGCAAACTAGAAAATTACTGAGGGAAAGTAACTTCTGTAACTGGTTTGGGTGGATATTTTCAGCTTGCTTTTAAAAATCTCTTTGCAAGTCATAGAAACCCCATTATAATTTTGAAACATATTTCATGAGTATGCATCAGCTCTACTGCCTGTGCAGTTCTCAATGCTTTAACAGTATAAGTTACTGGAACTGCTCAAAGACATCAGAAATAGAAATGCTCTATTCCTTGCTGGAATTTCAGTTCATCAGCCAAGCAGAATTACTGCTTTCTCCAGGCAAGTTTTTGAAAAGACATTATTCCCAGCCTGCACCCTGTCTGTCAACACATGATGAAATTGTCATTCTAAAATAGTTACTTGTACAGTGGAGTGGTTCTTTTCTTGCATACAGTGCGACCAAACCTACTTGGTGCCGGAAATTGGGAGTAGTAACTAAAAGAATACAAACAGCTGTCTTTTCCATGCAATCATCTGTGATAAATGGCGGAGGTACTGGATGAAGAAACGTTATTTTTACCTATTTGTCAAGGCCATGTCCTAGTTTATTACACATTTGGATTTCCAGAGGGGCTGAGGTTTGTCTACATCCCAAGGCTGATGAAAAGCTGAAGAATGGGCTGTGGTAACAAGACTGTGGATATCACAGGCTGCATCTTCATATATACTTCAGGGCATTGCGACCTTACACACTTGACAGCCTGAGATGATTTGCAGCCCTAAGTGAGACCTTCAGGCTCCTCGTCCAAACGTCAGGAAAAATGAGATACTTTGGAAGGGACTCCTGAGATACCATTAGAGCTGCAACCTGTATAAAGTCACCCATGAATAAAATGAGGCTTGTGATGGAATTTAAACAGTCTGGAGTGCATCTGCATGATTCAGATCTCTTGCTTCAGGTGAGCAGGTATGACTGCAATACAGGACAGGGTCATGAAACGCTTTCTGTTCAGGCTCCAAAAGAGGCAGAGCTGGGATAGATGGTGCTGAACTGAACAGCTGCCTCCCTCTAGGGCTAAATGCACTGCTCCATTTTTCACAGCCATGCTGTTTCTGGTTCTGGAGGCAACCAAGTAATCCTTGGCTCCAGGCTACTTACACAGTACATTATCATGTCATTTAGACACTAAATGAAGTGGTTGAAACCAGATGCCTCCCTTCTCCTGAATATTCACTTGGAGCTACCTACAATCCAGTCTGCAAATATAAATAGCAAAAGTTACTCTGTTTAATATCTAACTCTGATATTTCCAGCAGGAGTGCAGGAAACTCCTCATTATCTTCACACCCACATTTCTTCACTTTTGATTAGAATTAATGACTAACTTTTTACCTACTGTGTAGGAGTAGCAAACCTACCCCTCCTTCTGTTTACGTGCAGTACTAAATGGAAATGTGCAGGTACTTCCTGAAAAACTGCAAGGAACATGAGTGCAAATCTGAGTTAGGTCTCAGACTATGCACAAACAGAAGATAAGGTGGCTTGGCAAGTTTAGCAGAGTAAAAGCCTTCATTTGAATGTATTCTTAATTATATACTACAGTATGCCTTAGCCTGACAGAACTCTGGTTTCACAGGCAGAGAAGATGCCTTCTGGGGAGGAACCATGCCTTTTATTTCTTGGGTATGTCCAATGCAAGAAACCTACAACCTTATGCAAATATAACCAAGTCTTGGAGGTAGCCAGAAATCGGAGAGATTACTATCGTCCTGGTTATAGAAATGGGAAAGAGTTAAAAAGGAGATACTGTAGCCAATAGTTTGGGAGCTACAGGAGATTATCTGCTTTTAAAGCATTTGTTATAATGAAAGCAACAGTGCAGTAAACAAACAGACCTCTGATCAAACGTAATCGTCTCTCCCTTATTTCTACCTGAAAATTTTATGAATTACTTCAATTTGTGTTGTGTCAAAGTCAGAAATGTTCCAATCTTAGCAGTTTCTGACTGCATCTAGGGATCCATTTCCCATTCTGAACGTCACTGGGGCCCATAGACCATGAAAAGTGACACCCTCCTTTGGAGATCCCAAACAGAGCGTGTTCCAACAGACTGGAGAGAGAGCCATTTTGCCCTCCTAACTCAACGTCAAAGGTGTTACCTGACTTGATTAATTCCATTCAAAGTGCTGCTCAGTTAGGAAGGGGCTCAAGGTTTTGGGTAACAAACGGGGATGCCTACCTTAAAATTCTGGCCAGGGTAATCAGCTAAACAAGGTCACAGAATAGGTTTGCACATTTGTACATGGTCATCCATGTTTGCATGGATGCTGGTTGCATGATTCCAGTTGCAGCACCTGGCAACTGGTGCTCTCTTGGAGCATGCCTTGGGTCAAGGCAGGCCAGGGAGTGCTACTCATAGCCATTAGAGGTGAAGCAGTGGGGTAGTTCAGCTATACACACAAGTCACAGTGTTACCACCACACAGTCAGAAGATGGACCACCACCCATTGTATTTACTAGGTTAGATTACAGCCTATGCCATGCATTGATGGTACACTTCAGTTTAAGGGAATGCCAGATAATCCTTTCAATCTCTGTGCTAACACGCAACCCCATTGCAAGCCTCCTAAACTCCAGCTGGGGATAGGAAGGCAGACACAACACTGTGCCCTGCATACCCAACTAGGTAGCATCTGAGTCTTCAGGCACACTCTTCTGCACTCACTGACTGCTCCTTCACCACACTTAATATGCTCTGCCCTTGCAAGTAAAACAAACCTACATTGTCTGTTTGTCACACTCCCACTGCTTTGTTCAGACCAAGCACCAAGTTGTAGGTGTTGTGATGTAGTTGTAGGGGACTGTGCAGCTGATTTGCTTCAAATCATGCTATCACCAACAGTTTTGCAGTTCACAGATGCACAACACAGAAGAAACAACTTCTGAAACAAAGCCACATGGCTAAACGAAGTTCTCTTATAAACAGGGGGAACATAAAAAAGCTACAGAAAGTCTTACAGAAGGTTTTCTACCCTGTGAGACACAGAACCAGTAAACCCAAATCCCCAGTTTTGTGACAGACAGAACTGTGGTACTGCAGTCAATGTAATTCTGACTTAAGCCTCCTAAAGATGTCCCCACTTGCTTGCCTTCTCCCACAGTCTCTGAGCACTCAGCACCATATCCTAAATGTTCTCTTGACTTCAGAATTGAAGCTACATCATAAAACACACCAGAATAATTTTTTTAAGAAATTATGCCAAAAAGAACCTTCAAATACTTTTAGTGTTCCATTCCTACACCAGAGAAGATGTTTATTCTATCAGCACAATGCTCTGAAAGATTTTTGTAAGGCTGACAAAGACTGGAATGCACGACAGCAAAGAGCCTCAAAACTACAAAGCTTTTCTATCTTCACTTCCCATTGGAAAGCTCATTCATGACAGTTAAGTACTCAGATGAATCAGGTCTGAAGCTATTACAAAGCATAATGAGGAAATGCTCCGAGTCACCTGAGAACTTTTTCTAATTTCAGTGGATAGGATAAAGGAGATGCTAACTAATGTCTAACACGGTTCTGTATCATCCAGCGGTGTGTGATTCTTTATTTAATGTGAGAACATGCAATAAGTAATACAGCACCATATCATTTCTAGAGATCACAGTTCTAATGTTTCTTGTTGCTACAGTTTGCATTCTAAAACCTGTCTGGACGATGTCAAGTCACACAGAAGTTTAATTCCCTCTTCCCCACCCCCTCAGACTTTAACAAGTATTGCTATGATTTTGTTTTCATTAAAAGCCTCAACGGTATTTACATGTAGCATTCTCCTTCAGCACAGGAGAATGAAAAGTGAAATCAAGCAGCAGATGACTGTTCACCACAAACTGAGTCATCATTTATGTTCCACACTAAAATAAATGCAAACAAATAACCAGAAAGAACACTGTTCTAATGTCTTCATTTAGTAACTTACCTCTTTTTTCATTTCTTTTAAACAAGGGTCTTCTAAAAACATTTTGAGCCTTACTCATTTTATTTTTGTTTTCCTTGGAAAGCCTGAAGTGAAACATCTATCCTTTAAACTTGATGTCTTCACTACTTGCCTTTTCCAGCGGCACAGGAGTGATGGTTATACTCCTTCATAACGTATTCTGTTTTAACCACACAGCTTCTCAAAACAGCCCCCACTAAAATGAGCTGTGGCTCTGGATTTACGCTCCTCATCACCATCACTTACAGTTACCGATGAACAATTTCACTTCTAAGCACACACACTTCCCCAACAGCTGAACTGCTCCACAGTTTTCTGTGTTTTTCTTATTATAACTAGCTCCTTCATTTCAATGGCATCACAGTTGAGCTCAAGTCTGAAATGAAATGCTCCAGCTAGTGCTTATTTTTACTCAAGCAATTACAGAAAAAAGTTGACACTGACATTTACCAAAATATTTCAGAGCACAAACACCACCCGCTGAGCTGAACATGAAAATTCATGCCTGCTAGTCTTGTTTTTCTCCTCAGAGTATGACTGATTTGACTCATGCCTGACTTTAACAAAGTTTCCAGATCTTTGCTAGAATTACAGTTGGTAGGAAAAATGCCTAAACATGCAGCTGAATTTCTGTTCCTATGCCCACATTCTTACTTGGCTTTGATGAAAGGATACAGCAAGACATTCTAGACCATTTCATAGCATTTCATAAGTTTAAAACTTTATATGCTGAAGGAAAATTCTCTACTAATACATCTGAAAGCCTCCAAGGAACTGCTTTCATTTCTTTCATAGACACCTATGAAAATCCCAGTTTAGTCAATCTGGATGCTTCTTGCTCAACAGTGTTAGCAGCACAGGAGCACTGGTCCTTTGATACTGAAGCTAGAGCAGGAACTTTTCTCTGCCTTCCAACAGTCTCACTTGTGATTTTGTTACTGGTCATGACCCCATTGTTTATTGTATATGTGAATTGTAAGAATTACTGGAATTCTTGTAAATCCCAATTAAATAAAGGGTAAAAGAAAAGCCCACCTGTAATCATACACCATGTAACTGCATGTTAATGGCCTGTTCTGTACCCTACTGGGATATCTTAGAGTAATGCTACAGCATTATACTCAATTTCAAGAGGCCAGTAGACATTTTAAAATGAATAAAAACTATTTATAAAATTGCAGTAATGACTACAGCTCATGCCTTATTCAGAGCAAGTAAAAAAGCCACGCTGGAGTTTATGTAAATATTACTAATGCATACACTATGAAAAAGTAACTCATCTTAATTAAAAAACACCTTAATTTCAAAAGTTTAACAGAAACAGTTACACTGAGCATTGCAATCTTTCAAAGCAGAACAGAAGCTGTTTACAAGGATCCAGCAGTAATTGATATCCAGCCACTTGGAGCTGGGCTGCCAATTGAACACGTAGTGAAAGCTGGGCTGAAATCCCCTTATTTGATGGCAGCAGGAGTCATGCTGCTCTTTCCTATGAGCTGGAATTTCACCCCAGTCTTTACATTCTTCGTCGGTTATGGTGGAGCAGCCAGAAGACGATGATTAGAGAGCAGCCAAGTAGACTCACAGTTCTAAAAATCCAATCTTCAAGCATCTGTAAGGTCTAGGGGAAGGAAGAGGGGGTTTATAGCACATTTAAAAGGAGTCTCTCTAAAAATGGGCAAGTGGCCATTTCAGTAACAGAGCTGATGGCAGGACACTGCACACCACTAATAGAAGTAAATCTGAGGTTGAGTCCTTGGTGAAAACACCGTCATACTGGCCTTTGACTAGAAAGGAAGGCAAGCACAGCATGTGAACAAGGAAGCACATGTATGCACACAAAGCCGAACAATTCCAGGAGCAGAAGAATTTCTCTGCATACATAAAAGACCTCACTAAGAAAAAAAATACAAAGGTTTTAGCATTTAAAAAATTGCCTACATGAACTTGATTTCAAATCTAACTTTACACATTCTTGATAAACAGAAAGGCCTCGGCATTGAAGATAAAACATTTCTAGCACCAGCTACTGGCTTGAAAGTGAATACTTACAAGAGATGAGTATAAGAAGACACATTGTCTTTCACTGAGAAAGTGTTTTAAGGCAATATCCAAAATCACAATATAGCCACCACAGAAACTGCTCCAATGATCCCTGATACTTTACGGCACCTACACAGATTCCACTGCTGAGGGACAGTAAGAACTAAATTGGTATCTGTCCTCCTCCTCCCTGCCATGTGCCTTGGAATGCTGGAAATGTCCAACGTCTGTACATCCCTAGTTGACATAACGCAAGCTATTTTCTTCCTATAGGTCCTAAATCCCTCTGTAGCTACTTGTATTAGCCATATTAGCCACTATCATTGGCAAGGAAATTGGTGAGGAATTGCCATCTTTCCCTATCACTAACCCAATTAAAAAGTTGTTCAATACGGTAGTGTTTACACAATTAATACAAATGACAGATTTCTGAACATTTCTCAGAAGGGAAACAACTTTAAACGGTCTGGCCAGATGTGCTCCTGCAGCACCCAGCCCAGGGTTGGTTTTTCTTCTTTGCTCTCAAAAAAGAGTCAATTTACTTGCATTTCCATCAAGGAGTATTTTAGGAATGGAGACAGTAATTTCTGAATATACACTATATGTATAAATGGAAGAGGTAAGCAGTTTGTTCTCCATTTCCATCACTTTGTAGAACTCCATCATCCATTTTTATTAATAGTTATGGCACCCAGGTATGCAGCTAAGAAACTGAAGAACATGAAGGTTGTTATTAGAATCATTTTTGGCTAAAGACAAGGAGCAGAACTGTATCGCAACCCTACTTTTTTCACTATTTAAAGGTGTGTTAAAATATACCAAGATTTTCAGGAAATCTGTTACTTGGCTTACATAGTAAGCTATGCCTTGTGCACTGTGTTCTAGACTAAGTTGTATTTTAAAATGGTGCACAAACCTAAGAAACTTTACATGATGCCAGTGAGTAATCTGTGTTTTCATAAATACAGTAGTATACATCCTATATACAGATGCTGGATGGAAGCCACCAGGAAGGCTGTTAGCCAGCCATCCACAGAAAGAAGGGAATGAAGATGGTGGGGAGCGTGGTGGAGGGTGCCACACCCAGGAAGACTATTGACACTAGTCCCACAAGCACGGATGCGAGCACACTCCTCTGGTCCCGAATGATCATCTTCACAGTTTCACAGAACTGGAAAAAAAAAAAGTGCAAAAGATGAGATTTAAAGAGGAAAGCTTTGGCTGCAGAGATAGCGATGCCCACTCTCGGACAGAGGAGCAGTTGCTGCCCCAGCTCTCACACGGACTCCCCGGAGAGAGGGGAAGAGGGAAGAGCCGGGCTGGCACCGCATCATCACGCCCAGCATCAGCCCCGGTACTGCCTGCGGCTCCGGCTGGAACCTGTAGCTTCAGAGCATTTTAGAAGCGTATTAACTGTTCTACTAATTCAGCTTCACTTTCCTCGCCGCTTGAAACCAGCTGAGGCCAGGCTCGCCGCCGTCCCGAGCAGCTCCGCGCCGGTGGCACTGCCCGCTGCGGGAAGAGCGGCGTCAGCGGCGGCCGGGCCGGCGGGCGGTACCGGCAACCCCGCCCGGGGCCCGGGGAAGGGCAGCGCCGCCGCCGCGGGCCGGGCCGTACCTTCTCGGTCTGGAAGCTGATCGGGGCTCCGTATCGGCAGTAGGTGACGAAGTGCTCGCAGTTGTTCCAGAGCAGGCTGTAGGCCGTGGTGCCCACCAGCTTCTCCGCCC
>VZTH01005175.1:0-22895 GCA_013397815.1 Aleadryas rufinucha
CTCCGCCCCCGATCCGGGATCACCCCGCCCCAATCCCGTCCCCAACTGCACCCGCGGATCGCCCCGCCCCTCCCCGCTGCTCAGCCAATCGCGTTGCGTCGCGCGGCCGTCGCATGGCAGCGCGCGGCCGTTGGGTTTGAAGCGGCCAACCGGGGGCCCGTCCGCGCGCCGTTTAAAATGCTGCGGCGCAGGCGGGGCGGGCGAGCGGCGGCGGCGCGGCGGAGGTGAGAGCGAGATGGGGCCGGGGCGGCCGGGGCGGTGCCTTGAGGCGCAGTTTAGAGCAGGGGAGGCTGTGGTGAAGCGGACGAGGGGAAGAGAGAATGTCCGTTAGCGGAGAGAATCCCGAGGAACGGCTGGAGGCGATCTCGGCTGATGGAAAGGGCCCCCAACGAGCGGAGGGAGCGGGTGTCGGCTGATGGAAAGTGCCCCGAGGAGCGGTTGGGGAGAGTGGGGGGTGTCCGGTGGTGGGGAGGACCCCGAGGAGCGGCTGGGAAGAAGGTCCGGTGGTGGGGAGGCCTGCGGGGCCTGTCGGAGCAGGCTGCAGCCCGGCCGGTGTCCCCGGTGAGCCCGGCTGACGCCGCCCGCCCGCAGGACCATGGCGCAGTTCCTGTTCGAGGCGGACCTGCACGGGCTGCTGAAGCTGGACACGCCGATCCCGAACGCGCCGCCTGCGCGATGGCAGCGCAAGGCCAAGGAGAGCGGCCCCGGGCCCAGCCCCGTCGGCGTGTCGCCCATGAAGCCGGCCAATCGCTCCCACAGCTCCAGCAAGACGCCGTCCAAGACACCCGGTGAGCGCCGGCCACCAGCGGCAGAGGTTGGGTGCGGGAGCCTCGCCCAGGCTGCTTGTCTGTAGCCATGAGGCTCTGAGCTCCCTGCCACGCTGCCCCACTGGCTTGCTGGTTAAGCAGGAGGTGGGCTATGCTCCTGGCAATCACCCACCTCCTCCCCAGCATGAGGAGGGCAGAGGTCTGAGCGCTGGGGCTGGCGAACTGCTAATCCCCCAGCTGAGCCTTGCTGGCACAGCTGCATGTTGGGACAAGTGTGGGCAGGAATGTCAGCTGACAGCTTTACATGCTGCAAGTGTTTTTGTATCCTCCCCTTATCTGTGGACTCTGGAATTGTTGCACTAGACCCAAGGAGTTGTCTCCTGACAGTCCCTAACCAGAGCTTGGGGGCAGGGGGAAAAATATAAGTTAGTTGTGACTGGGTGGCATGAGATCTCAGAGTCCTGCTTGTCTAGAACTTGTCTGGTGGGTGTGATGTGGAAGAGTGCTGGGTTTGCTCTCGTGAAAGTTCTAATACAGGCTGTTAAATAGGAGTAAGACAATATTTTCATATGCGAATGCAGGTAAATCTGGATCCAAAATTCAAAACACCCCCACAAAGGCTGGGGGGGATCGCTACATTCCCAACCGCAGCACTATGCAGATGGAGATGGCAAATTTCCTCCTAACCAAAGAGAATGACCCTGCTGAGGAATCCCCTACCAAGAAGGTGAGCGTATTACTAAGTTAAAATTACTTCAACAACCCCTACCAAACACCTAATCCTTCCTGTCTCTTTACAGAGAAGTAAACTATAGGCTCTATCAAGTGGACACATGGGACTGACAAGCCCCAGCCACCACTACTTCCAGTTCTGGGCTTAAGGAGCCTGGGATGAGATTGAAGCTGTAGAGGCTGACATGCACTCTAGCCTATGCTGCTTCTGGTACCAAAATTTAGCTTTTGACTAATGAAGCTTTAAAATATAGCAGGCAACAAAAACACAAAGCTGTGGGCCTATGCAAAGTGAAACTGCTGGTGGCAGCTATTCTAGGACAATGTCTACACAGGGAACAATTCTGGAATGTTTTACACTGTGTTCTGAAATCTGTTTATGAAGCATTTGGTCGCTTGTGGCTGTGGATTTTCCCACTGGCAACGACACTGAATTTGCCACTGTGTGAAAATGTGAGCAGGACAATGTGCAAAAGTCTGAGGAAAAACTACTTTGACCTGCCTGTCTGTGGCTGACCCTTGCAGCACAGATGTACACCTCCTGATTCTAAGAGAAGGGGGCTTAGGTGTCTGTTTTAACTGCAGTGTGGGGGTTGTGTTTCAAATGCATTGCACTGAGGGTGATTTGTCTCCACAGGAGCAACAGAAAGCCTGGGCAGTGAATCTGAATGGTTTTGATGTAGAAGAGGCGAAGATCCTCCGCCTCAGTGGAAAACCACAGAACGCTCCAGAAGGTATGATACAGGGTCTGTGTGAGCTGAATCAGCAGGGGAGATCTGGTCAGGGGAACAGCAACACAGAGGTCCTGTGTGTGGTCACAGGAGAGATCAACTGGCTTCTGAGAGCTACACACACTGGAGTCTCCTTTCTTAGGGCTCCTGAGGCTGAGGGAGGGCATAACAGTTACAGTGAATTTATTTGGGAAAGTTGCAATGACTGCCAGTTGCTCGTGTGTACTGCAGGTGGCAAGCCTTCATGAGGCCTGTAAGAGCTTCAAACTCTCTGCTGTGCACTTTCCATCTTAACTGTAACTAAACATAATGGGATACAAAAACCCAAGTGTTTGTTAAACTTGTTTCCATGAATGAGGAAATTGTAGCTCACCCTGGTTCAGCAGTTCATCCTGCCAGTGACGTTAGCACACTGCACTCCTGTGAGTGTATCTCTTAGGACTTTATTTTCACTCCAGGGGGTTGCTAGTTGGGTGAGCAACACTCAGCTGGGAGGAAACTAACTCAGGTCAACAAACCTGTTCCTCTGCACACAGGCTATCAGAATAATCTGAAAGTGCTCTACAGTCAGAAAATGACACCTGGATCCAGCAGGAAGAATAGCAGATACATTCCCTCAATGCCAGACCGGATCTTGGATGCACCAGAGATCCGCAATGACTACTGTGAGTAGGCTGCAGTGTTGAGTGCTGTTCCTAGGACAGTGTAACTGGGCTGTTTGTATTATTTTATGCACCCAGGCTAGCACAGACCACTTCTGGAGTGTCCTCGCGTAGCCTTACAGGAACAGTGGTTTAGGGCACTGTGTAGGTGACTTGGAGCAGGGTACCTGACCCCACGAGCTGGGTGTAGCAACACCCAGAAGGCTGCCCCGTACTTGTACGTGTGTGCATGCTTGTATGTGTGTGCACACACACACACCTGCTGCATCAGCATGGGTGAAGGGCAGGACTCTCTAGGTAAGCATCGTGTGACCTGCATTGCTCTTTCAAATTGTAGATCTGAATCTCATCGACTGGAGCTCCCAGAACTTCCTGGCAGTGGCTCTGGACAACTCTGTTTATCTGTGGAATCACGCTTCTGGGGAGATTATCCAGCTGCTGCAGATGGAACATCCAGATGTTTACATTTCCTCTGTGTCATGGATTAAAGAAGGAAACTACCTTGCTGTTGGCACAAGTAGTGCTGAGGTCCAGGTGAATGCAGGACTAAAGCTAGAGGTGTTGTCTAGAGATTGACAGAACTGTGGGGCCTGGGGACAAAAGCTTGGCTAGTAGAGGAACGATGCCATGCACCTGACTCGTCTTGCCTGGTGTGGGGTAGAACTGTCCCCAGCCAAGTGCAGCATGCAAGGCAGGGTTTGGTTTGGGGGTTTTCTGGTAAGAGGTGTTACCTTCTGTGCAATAGTCATGAGCTACAAATTTTCTCTGCTCCCATACTGAGAAGGCTGAATGCCAGAGCCTGTGCAGTGAGGTCCCTAGGACATAGCAACAGGATTGGGTTTCCTCTGGAGAACTTATTGCTTTGCCTCTCTAGCTCTGGGACATTCAGCAGCAGAAACGTCTCCGAAACATGACCAGCCATTGTGCCCGTGTGGGAACCCTCAGCTGGAACAGCTACATCCTCTCCAGGTAAAGAAGTGGGTGGGTCAAGGGCAGTTGCCAGTTGTTGCAAATTCCTATACCTCAAGCTATGCGTGGTGTGGGTTAGGGATGGCAGAGAGAAGTTTCTGTCCTGGCTTGGGATTCTTACTCAGCATTTTCTGTTGGAACTGTGAGGAGAAGGCCTCTCATCTGTATTGCACTTTGTGCTGAAGTTGTAAAGAGCTTGTGTGGCTATTTCACTCACACCAACAGACCAGTGTTGCTGGTAACACTGGTTGAAACGCAGTGGCAGATACAGCAGTCTTGCAACAACAGAAATGTATTTGGGTGAAAACATGTCAGCCTGATCCTGCAAACCTTCTCTTCTCTCTGCAGTGGGGCACGGACTGGCCACATCCATCACCATGATGTCCGAGTAGCTGAGCATCATGTGGCCACCCTTGCTGGCCACACACAGGAGGTGTGCGGACTCAAATGGTCTCTAGATGGCCGCTACCTGGCCAGTGGTGGCAATGACAATCTGGTGAACGTCTGGCCATGCACCCAAGGGGGTGGTGGAGACTTTGTTCCTGTACAGACCTTCACTCAGCACCAGGGTGCTGTCAAGGTGAGAACAGGGCTGCCATGGGCAGATGTCTGTGTGCAAAGCAGACATGCAGGTTGCCTCTTGCATGTCTTAAACTGAATTCTTCTCTCAGGCTGTGGCGTGGTGCCCATGGCAGATGAATGTTCTAGCCACTGGAGGTGGCACTAGTGACAGACATATCCGCATCTGGAACGTGTGTTCTGGCGCCTGCCTCAGTACTGTTGATGCCCATTCACAGGTGAGACATGAACATCAGCTTGGAGACAAACACCTTCTGGCAGCACACCTACACAGAGCTGCTGGCTCCTCAGGCCCAGAGGCGTGGGAAAGGAGGGGACCATGCTCACCTCTGAGTGGTGAGCATCAGCACAAGCAGCTTATCTTACCTGTGTTACTGCCTCTTCTCAGGTCTGTTCTATCCTGTGGTCAACAAACTACAAGGAGTTCGTTTCAGGCCATGGCTTTGCACAGAATCAGCTGGTTCTATGGAAGTATCCAACAATGACCAAGGTTGCAGAACTGCAAGGTAGGTGGACACGGCCTGGGGGAGGGGGGGCTGTTAGACATTGAAGGCAGCTGCACTCCTGGGTTTGAGCCTGCAGCCTCACTGATACAGGATGGTATCCAGGGGCATGCTGCTAAGAGCAAGGCATGCCCATGGGCTGTGGAAGAAACACCCCTGCTCCAAATGTATGCTTGGCGTCTGATGCTGCCACAGCCAGTGGGGGAACAGCTATGCAAGCTGTCATGGCTCATGGGAGCATACAGGAGTAAATGTGCATGTGCTGATCAGCTCAACCCTGACTGCACACTCCTCCTCCTCAGGTCATACTGCCAGAATCTTGAACCTGACCATGAGCCCTGATGGTACGACAGTGGCCTCAGCAGCGGCTGATGAAACACTGCGGCTCTGGCGCTGTTTTGAGATGGACCCCATAAAGAAGAAGGAGAAAGAGAAGGCTAACAGTGCCAAAAGCAGCATTATTCACCAGAGCATCCGCTGAGAGCACTGGGGTGTTGTGGGGAGGGGGATATGTAGTTTACACACTGTACAGTATTTTAAATGTTAATAAACTGCTTACCTTGACTTTTTCTTAATGGAATCTGATGGAACAAAAAGCCATGGCTCCCAGACCCAAGTCCCTCCTCCCTGATGTTGGGGAGCTGGGCAAGGGCTGGAGCCTTTGTTCTTTAGGGCCAGTTTACAGGCAGTCTGAGCCTAGCACAGCCCAGGAAAAAGATTCTGTGCAAGGGCTGTATTTCTGTTTCTGTCCCAGCTAAGACAGGTATGTCACCTGCCCCCTCTAGACACTGACTACAAGCTAGCAGCTCCACCACAGGCTCAACTGAAAGCACAGTATGTCTGTGGCCCCAGTTTCTTATGACCACATGCGGCTTACTGTGGCTCTGCAGGCACCCTTCAGTTTGTCTTGTTCAGCTACAGGCAGCCATCACTGCCTGCTTAGGGTGCTGGAGTAAAACAGCAACTTTTGCAGTGAGCTTAGTACTGAACTACTATTGGAAAAAAAGGAGGGGGGGAAACATACAGCAACAGCTGTAATCACCCCAAAGGGCCAGAATGGGCTGGCACTGGCATAAAGCCTGATGCAAAACAAAAGGTTAGTTTACACTGCCAGAGCCAGCCTGGATGTCATGCAAGAACCATGCAAAGCATCACCAATGCTGTGCTCAGCCCTTAGTCACGTATTTGTCCAACAACCCTGATCTGTCTTCCCCTCCTGCTGACAGGAAGCCTTGGTGCCTAGCTGAGGCTTCATGCAGGGGAGCAGGCACCAGGGCTCATTTGTTAGACATTTGTTAGAGCTTGACTCCCCTGCACTTGGAAAAATGCCTTTTTTCCAGGCTGAATTGTGCTGGAGCAAGTTGCATGGAACATATTTGAGCCCTTACCTGACCTGAGCAAGAGCCAGCTCAGCCATGCTGCTCTGCATGGTGGAGCCACAGTGTCTGAGGCACCAGACCCATCCAGCCTGTCCTTCAGCTGCACCAGCATTGCCAGGGGCTGCTGGGGACACTGCACCGCTGATTAGCACCTTGGCCTGTGCAAAGCAGCTCCACAAAGCCTGTGCCTTCAATCAGCCCTCAGTGATTAGCTGAGGGTGGATTATTAACTATTTTCACCTTCCCCTCAGCACAGTACCACACTGTACCTAGCACCAGCTCTGCCTCCTGAGCTTTAAACCAGCTAGAACCTTCAAAGGTGACCAATGGCAGCACCAACTTGTGCTGTGCCAAGGCCAGTGAGGGTGCAATCACACTCACCAGAGGATGCCCCCACACATAGCTGATACAGGGGGCATAGTCTCAAAAAACAGCAGCTGAGCCCAGCACCTTCTCAGCAGGGCTGCTGGTGCATCCCCATTTGGCCACTTGGGAAAGATCACAGGAGGTCCAAGGAAGCTCTCCCTCTTCAGACACAAATCCTAGGGCAGCAGCTTTATCTAATGGGGAAGCAGGCAGGAACCCAGACGCAAGGTTGGGCTCTTCCCCAGAGCTGTGCTGCTGTTGTAGGAGCCCTGCCCCACACCCCTGCACTTTGGTTCTGGGAGTTAGCACAGACTTGCCCTGCAGGCCCACAGCTGATTAGGCCTTCCCCTGGTCCCTGACCTGGAAGGAGGGCTTTATATGCCTGAAAGCTGCTGTAATTTTTTCACTCCCATGTAAGAGCAGCTCAGCTTTCTCGGACAGGCTCTTTGTCCTTAGTACATACCCCACACCCAGAAACTGGGCATTACCACAGCCCTTGAAGGTCCACTGAGCACTACTAGAGGGTAATGATGTTGCAGGGTCTTTGGCCCCATACCGGTCCCTACAGTCCTGTAGTGAGGAGGAGCAGAGGAAGGAAGTCAGCACTGATCCAGCAGGCCCAGTAAACACAGCCCTATAAGGTGTGAATTCAGTTCACAGCATGACAGCATATTAATTACCAAGTGCCATGGCCAGCCCATAGAAGAGCACAGCTAACAGGAACAATTGGAGGAAGGGAGAGCAGAGCACATGCAGGGAACAGCCCATTCTAAAATACCAAGCATAAGTAGTTTAAAGCATTGTTACTATTTTGGGCAAAAGCAAAGACAGTCCTGTCTTTACCAAGAGCCAGCTGGAGGGGAGAAGGAGGCTTGACAGGAAAATGTCCCTGTCAGCTGGACCATCACCTACGGCTCCTGAAGTGGTGACATCTGAGCACTGAACTAACATTACACACCACTTCAGCACAGACCAGAGCAAATTCCCATCCAAGTCTTTACTCCCAGAGAAGCAGCAACAAGTGGGAGAACACTGCAGAGTGCAGCTGCCAGATCCCACTTTATAGCTTCATACATACAAGGACACTGAGCCCTGTAGAAGAGGGTGACGCCTATGTGTAGTTTAGGCAGATCAGTCACACCAGTTCAGGTCTCTTGAAGATGCTTTCCTACATTTCAGAGCATGGCCTTGAGGTGTACAGCAGCCCAGGTGGGATCAGCAGAGCTCTCTCACACCAAGCTCTGCTCTAGGGCTTTGGCTGGACATCCACCAAAGCCTTCCCACCCCACAACCAAACCTACCATGAAACTCAGCATCTGGAGGCTGCTGCTCTAACATTCCTCCCAGCCACAAGCTGCCCAGCTGGCTCCCCACTCCCCTTCCTAGGCTTGAGTCAGCACCCAGGCTGGCCTCTGCTCAAGAGGGGCCCAGTCATGATGTGATGGGGAAGGCAGTCCTGCACCCCAACAGCACTGAAGGGACACCAGAATGAGACAGATGGAAAAATAACAGAGCCCAGCCAGGCAAAGATGCACTGCTGCAGCAAAAGCAAGGCAGCAACATCAACCTCCCTCTGACCAACTTGAGCTACATCCTGCACAGATCCATGCTGCAGGGGCATTCACAGCTGGCAGCAGTTTTTGGTTCGGCAGATGCAGTAAGCAACAAACTGCTGTTTCCCAAGCACTCAAATTTCCACAGTCTCTATTCTCTGCTCTGCCACATCTCAAATCCCCAAGATTTCTGAAAAGCAGCAGTTCTTCCTGGGCAGGCGGCCCAGGGCCCAGCCCACACCCACACTCCACCCCAGCCATTTTTTGACAGGGTGGAGTCACTTTCACAACAGAGGCCTTGACACACGTCCAGCCCTGAGCACTGCTCTACCAGAACACTTGGAAACAATCTGCCATCTGCTTCATCAACACATAACTATCACCCTCTTCCCCCAACACAAACCTGCTACACCAGCTGCTTCTCCCAGCGCTGCCTCCAACCACACTAGGCAGGACCAAGCACCTGGAACAGCTTTTGTTTATATTGAGCCAAGAAAACAAGAGGACAGAGCCATTTCTCCTTCTGTTTGTTTATTTGTGATAGAGCAGCCCAATCTGATAGGGCCTGGCTCCTTCACCTCGTCCTCGAGGCCATCAGCATGTTTTGGTTACAGCCAGAGCAGGTGACAGGCACCAGGCCAAGAGAGCTGCTGCACTGCCCTGCAGAAGGGCACAGCACATCTTCATCCAGGCCCAGTCAGATCCACAGAGGCAAGAGGTGCTCACTCTTGCACCACAGCCGAGCACACTAAAACTGCCCTCTGCTGTGCTCAGGAGAGCCCAGGAGCTGATTCTAGGGGCACTTATTGCTCAAGTCTTGAATTTACAGGAATGGAAGCGGTCCAAGACTAGGCTGAGCTTGGTCTCCCCACTCTGGAGCAAGCCACCAGCTGCCATAGAGGATCAGGTAAGTGTGGCTTAAGCACACACTGAGCACCCAGCCCAGGCACAAGAACAGCAAGGCAACCTGGGCTTATCATGTGGGGGAAGCCTTTCAGGCTGTCACAACCCCTGCTATGTACGAGGCACAGGGCATGTGTACTGTACTGGGCAGGTCTGGGCCCTTAAGTCCCGTAAGTACTGCCCCTACATTCTCCAGACACACCTGGGCACAGATATGCCAGGGCAGGACTCCCAAGCTGGGCACACAGGGACCAGAAGGGACATGCAGCACTGTGGCATAGAACAAAGTGGCACAAGGCATCGTAGAGCAGGAGCACTCACACATGAGCTGGCAGTGGCAAGCAGCCAGGGATGAATCTGCTCATCCACACAGGCTCTTGTGAGACAGGGAAGAGGAGAGGGCACCAGGACAGGAAGCGGTCTCTTCTTTTGGTCCTACTCAGAAGGAAATGGCCCCTAGGCAGAAGAGCCAGATGTAGGCACTTGGGGGAAGTTCCTTTGGAAACACTGGAATGGGACTGCAGCCCCACAGCTGTGATGCAGGCAGCTGCCTCTCTGCTCAGTAACACTGAGAAACAGCATAAGCCCTCCCAGAAGCAGAAGTGGCCCATGGCTGCTCAGAGCAGAGGGGCTGAGCATGCAGACAGGGGACAGCAGGACTGGGCACATGGGTACAACAGTCTGTAGGCACTTGACTTGGCTAGTGGCACCCAGGAGCAGAGGGACAAGTCCCAGCTGCCTCTGCCCCGGGGCTCTCATTGGCTCTGGGAGCGCTTTACCCTCTAGTTGGCTTTGACCTTGCCATTGGTGACAGTGCCATTTTCATGGATGCTGCTACCGTTGTGCTGGGCTGCTTGTTGAGCCACCCTGGGCAACCGTTTGCCCTTGGTGTAGGACTGGTACCAAAAGTTGGAGAAGAGGATGAAGAAGATGGTCCCATAAATCCAGATAAGGTGAATGAAGATGGGGAACTGGTATTGGCAGTTGGGCATGAAGTAATACTGGGAGATGTGGACGGAGACAATCACAAACTGTGCCTGGGAGCAAGGCAGAGTAAGAACAAGTTATTCATGGGAGCAGGGTCAGGGAACCCACTAGAGACCTTATTTTTAAAGGAAACACCTAGACTCCTTTGCCAGTCTGAAGCAGAGGTCCTTATGGTGAGGCAGTCAGCAGCAGCTGGAAGAGGCAGGCACAAGTCTCAGGGCAGCATATGCCACTCACTCTCCCAACATGGCTGCAGCCCAGGGGCAGCAGGCTGAACAGCACCCACACCCTAACCAGGCTGGTAGGGCTATCAGAGGCCCACACTGGGGCAGAGCTGCTAAAAATTCAGAGCAATATGCTACAGGGGAGACAACTACAGCTGCTGGCTGCACTTTTCAAAGGTACAAGGGCTGGCCTGCCATTCACATCGGGCACATGCTCTGCTCCACCACACAAGACTCACCAGCTGGATGGCTGTGATGTGCTTCTTCCACCACAGGTACTTCTGAAAGGCAGGTCCTGCTGCTGAGAGCCCATAGTAGAAATACATGACCACATGCACCATGGAATTGATCATGGCATGGAATGAGCCCATTCCCCCTGTTAAGATAGATTTTCCTTAGTGTAAGCCAATACTCCACAGCAATCAGCACTACACAGAGCTGCTAAGAGCCTAGCAGGGCCAAAAACCCCTTCTCAGCATGCTGGGGTAACCCCACCCAATCCATGAACCCAGACAAGTTGCCATCTTACCTGGACCAAACTTTGCTCCCCACCACCAGCTCCATGGCAGAACAGAGTGGTGAAAAAGGTGCAGGAATGTGACCTGTTCATTCTTCTTCCTCAGGACAAAGATCACCTGCAATGAAAGCCCAACAGCATCAAGGACCTGCAGCCCTGGGAGCAGCTAGAGCTGGCTGGGCCACTAATTCAGTGTCTGATCTCAGTGATGCTTCCCTCCCTCCCTACACACTCACTATCATCACACATTAGGTCACCCCACAGCTTCCAGAGCTGTAGCATGTCAAGAGTGGCCTCAGTAATGTTCCAGAGTGGCCTCCTTAGCACTGATGCCAGACAGAAGCACTACCAGGTCAGACTGGAAGGGCTGCAAAAGCACCTACCCCAAATACACTAGGCATCAACTCCCTGCCCAGCAAGTGGTGACAAGGCCTTCTCAGTAACTCACTCACCGTGTCTGTCAGTTCGATGAACTTGGAGAAAACAAAGAGCCAAGCAACACTGACCATCTGTAACAGAACAGGTTAACATTAGAGACCCGCCTCTGCCTGAACATGTCTGGTGACGGAAGGGCTTCATACAGTTACCCTGGAATGAAACCAAGACTGCAGATCCTCTGCCTCAGGAAAGGCAGGATCTATGACTCTGCTGTTCAAACAGAAGCACTAAAGGCCATCCCCACTTATCAGGAGAGGGATGAGAACTCACCCTGAGGGCCTTGGGGTCCTGTGAGAAGTCCACAGGGTCACATCGCCAGGTGTACCCAGTAAGCCACCCTGCCATCAGGAACTGCAACAAGAGCATCATCAGGGTGAGGCCCAACATGTCACCCACTGCACATCAAGCTCTGCATAGAAGGGCAGGGAACAGCCAGAAAAAGGGCTCCCCATCACCCACACGGCCTGCACACACTGCTTTACATGTGCCCAACCAAGCTACCGACAACTCACCTCATAGACTATGTAAAGTGAGAGTCCCACCAGAAAGAAGTTGTATAGCACCATGAACTTCTTCAGGTTTAAAGGCTTCCTGTTGGCCATTAGCCGGGGACCCAAGGATAGGACAAAGTAGACATATCCCAGAAGGATGCCCATCACAAGGAATGGGGACTGCATCAGTGGATAATCAGCAATGCGGGGGTCTGCAGAAAGAGCCACAGTGCAGAGCAGTTAGCATCCTCACCCTAGCCTGCTGCCAGCAGTGCTACTGCCACAGTGGAGGCAAGGACACGGCAATCCTATTTTAAGACAAGAGTGCAAGTAGGGAAGCAGTCTGGGAGCAGAGGCTGGTGAAGTCAGCCAGACTCAGCACAGTATAGCCTGAAGCCATGCTGCAGGGCAGCCTGGAGATCTTCTGCCCAGGAGAGCACAAGTGCCCCCAAACGACTTGCATAGGCACTGAAGTAAGACAGCCTCATAACAGGCAGCACAAAACCCCCAGAGTTGCATCTGTGTAAACGTAAAGACAGGATGCAGTTAGACCCAGGGATGCTTCAGGGATGCCAGACCACTCCCCAGTGCCTCTGGCAGTAAAGCATGTAGTGCTCCCTGTCTGATAGATAGGCAGAGCCAAACGCTCACCTGCTTTCTTCATGAAGTCCTGATACATAGTCACAATCCCCTCCATGGTGGTGGCAGTATCTCTGTGGAAAGAGGCAGGGAAGATCAGGTAGCTGTTTTCCCAGGAGGACCGCCTGCAAAGCACAGCCCTGCAGATCAGCAAACTCCAAGTCCAGTTTCAGAGAAACAGTCATGTATCTGGCCAGTGTTGCTCTCAGCTGATGACACACCAGCATCCACTTTCCAGCTGAGCCACAGGTGACAATGTCCTTATTTCTCACAGAGCCTGGCCCTGTTTCCCCATCTCTGTTGGGAACCCCATCATCCAATGTCAGCAGTCTTTCCAAGGCAAGAACCCAGCATTTCAAACCAGCTAGGAAAGCTTCCAACCTCAGCACTGTATCTCCAGCTCCTTAATCTTCCTCCTGTTGTACAAGCTCAAGCATTATCATCCACAAGCACCATGACATTGCCACCAGCCTTGGCACCCATACCTACTCAGCACATTGCTCCATCTGACCCCGGTGCAGAGATGCAGAGCTAGCCCACACTCTCTCTCCGCAGAGCAGTGCCTTTATGATCATCTTTGGGCTCCTGCCAACTGATTCCCAACACAGAAGCAGGACACCATCACTGGCAGGCCCATTACATGAGGAAGGAAATCCATAGGTTCAGAAACAAACATCAGTTTCTGGCATCAGAGTTCCTGGTTTCACATCCTTGCACAAAATCCTCCTGACAAGAAACTACTACCACATAACCTAGTATCTCAGGGGCCAGGTGCATCCTGCTTGGCAATGGCATTTCCACTCCCCTTCCAGACAAGAGAAAGCCATACAGCTGTAGGGAGAAGAACTGGCACTCCCCACACTTGCTCAGCCTCACTACAAACACATACCAGACAGTGATCCAGGCAGATGCTCTCCAGAAAAGCAGGAAGGGCCTAGGCTCTCACTGCTGCAGGCAACTTTGAAACACCCTCACCCATCCCCCCCAGTGCTCCCCAACCTCTCCCCAGCCCACAGGACACCAGAGCAGGAGGAAGGGAGGCAGAGCACAGGCCCAGCCTCACCTGACTCATCCACCTGCGAGGGAGGCATTCCCCACAGCTGCTACCAGACACTCCACCTACCCCTTCCCTCCAAGAAGGTGCAGAGGAGTCACTGCCCACGCACAGCCTGGGGAAATGGGTCCCCAGCCCAGTCTCCCCAGGAGGTATATTGCTGCCACCACCAGGAAACACACAGCCTCTTCCAGACCAGCAGCCAGGAGGCTGAAGCCAGAGTATCCTTCTTCCCAGTAAAGTCCCTGAGTACACAGCAGCCACTGCCACCTCAAGCCCTCACCAGCCAACACCAGCATCGCTCCTTCAGCTTCACAGCAAGAGGAAGAACTCAATGTCATCTTTGCTGTAGGCAGGATGGCAGCAGACACTTCCTGTGCAGAGCTACCAGGCACCTCCATGCCAGGCTTTGCTGGCAGTAATCTTCAGGGGGGCCTGGCACACACCATTCTGGCTTCACTGTTCCCTGCAAATCAGTTTGGTGCAGCAGCAGTGCTGGCTCTGTGCCCACCCAGTCATACTCTCTGCATTCCTCCAGACCAGGGAGGGCCACCTAACTTCTCTGCAAGAGCAGCAGGTGGGAAGAGGTCTCCCCCTTCACCTGAATCCCTCAAAACACTCATTCCACCAAGCAAGGCTCCAGAACAGCCTGCACAGCCATGCACAGAGCCCAAGAAGTTTTGCTGTGTTTCAGAAAGCATGGAAGGTGGTTCCTTTTGCCATCTTGGAGGCAGATGGAGCAATAGGGCAAAGTCCACCTAAGACTGATCCCCCCCAAACATCAGAGGCACCTCAGCAGCAAAATAGATGTTAACCCTCCCAACCCAAGGTTTCAAAGGGTTTAATAGCAAGTAATACTCACTTGTAGTATCACAGTGATACAAGTAGTATTTAAGGTTCCGGGCACTGCCAAGATAATCCACTCTCCATATGCAGCAAAGGCTGGCTAAAAATCTAGCAGGAGCTATTGCATCCTTAAGAGCCACTCAAGGCTCAGCTGTGGGAAATGCAGTAAGCACAAGTCCAGAAAGCTGCTGAGCTTTACGTTGCTTTAATGGCTAAGAGCGAGCTCCAAACTTGTCTGTCTAGTTTCAGCTTTCAACCACTGCATCCAGCTACACCTTTATTTGCTAGATTGAGGAGCCCTCAAGAGTCAGTTCCCAGCAGAGGCACCTGACTATTCAAGCTCTGTGTTTGTATTATCAAGGTGAATGAGTCAGCCTTACTACAGATCCAGGGCAGAGACAAAAATCCTGCCAAGTACTTGCCTATTTTGGGCAGGCTAGGATGAGAAGAGAGTATCAGCTGTCTCTGAGCTCAAAGCCGTATCTCACACGGCAGCAAAACACTTCAGGCACTTTGGATTACTTTGCTGACCCCTGGGCCAAAGGCTCCAGTACCACTGGCCAACTAGGACCCCAGCTCAAAACAATTCGGGGTCCATGACAACTATTCCCCCAAGTAATGGGAGAAGCCCATTTCAGTCCAGGACTAGCACAGAAGTCCCCACCAGCGTGAACAAAAACAAGTCTCTCTTATTGCTGTTTTGTGAAGCACGTCCAACATTCCTACAGCCACATATGCCACAGGAAATTGGAAGGCATTGGACTTGTCCCAGAGATAGGCCCTGGGCAAGCAGCAAGACTTCTACCAGGACAGAAGTAGTAGAATTATGCTACAGGCCCTTATGGAAAGGACCCATTTTCCATAGTTTCTCTAGGCAGAACAACATCCTGCTAAATTAAGCTAATGGAGCAACCACATCTCCAGGGAAACCCCTGAGATCTTCAGGTCTTTGCGAGACCTGGCATCCATCCACACTGGCATGCTACATCATCTTGCATCAAAGTGGCCAAAGTATGCCATGCTCAAGGAGCAGATGCAGGTATGCCTTGCCCTCCTCTGTCCCCCAGTGGGCAGCCACCAGGTGTGGGGTGTTGACAGTTGAGCAGCAAAGTGGGAGTTGCAGGGCAGGCCCAAGAGTCACCTTCACTAAGCAGGGGGATGTGAAGCGCACCGGCCTGCCTAAAACCATGACTGCTCCATGCCAGCCTTTCTGCTGTAGGCAGGGGTTTTCCAGCACAGAGCAGCAAGTGTCCAGGAACTTGAACCCCTCCCTGTCACCTCCTCTGTGCACAACACCCCTCTGCACTTTGAGAGGGGTTCACCATCCAGACAGGCATCTGCTCTTGCTCTTACTGCACTCCACACTACACAACACATCACACACTGCAGGTGTTCACAGCTCAGTGGTTAGATCTGTCCTTTCTGCACATGGGGGTCACTTACTTTACTCTGACTCCTCCTAAATCCTGACCTTCTTAGGCAAGGAGTTGGGAGGAGATGAGGAACCCAAAGCTGAACCTTGAACAGCTGAAGAGAAATCAAGCAAACAGGTCCAAGCACCCCAAATGAGCAGGAACCCTAGGGGCCCAAACACGCCCTGCATGATAGAGAGAAACCTTGCAACACATCTCCTATCTCTCAGCAACAGGGAGTCACTTCTCCATGTCAGACAAAAAGTTCCCACTCTTTGCAAACTAGAGTATCAGGCCATAATCTGCTCCAGTAGCCAACATCAAGGATTAAATACTTGCTTACACCAAGCAATGTGTACACTGCATATTCCCAGCAAGCTATACAGCTAATTAGTGCAGCTTCAGCAATGACAGCAAGGCCTTTTATGACCAGCCCCAGTCAGACCACAGCACTGTCAGAACCATGAAACTGACAGAGACCAGAGCTCAACCCAGTTTGCTTTGCTAACAGCCTTGCAGAGCACATATCTCCCCACACAACAACCATCTGCAAGCAACAGACACTGGCCCAGACATCCGACACTCCCACTCCTCAGCATTCAGGTCAGAAATCAGTCCTGTAATAAGTGCAAAAGCAAACACCCTCATCTCCCCACTAGTTCAATTAAAGGCAGCACCAAAACCATCTGGTAGGTGGCCACAGAGCTGCCACCCCAGGGAGAGCTGGCACACAGCCCTTGCTGAACTGGCTAAAGCAGGTCTGGCCCCTGGGGGGCTTCCAAGGGAGTAGCAGCCCTCAAAGGTCAGGAGATAACCAGTTGGCCAGATGTGAAACCAACTCACATCCCTGACCTACAAGCTGGCATCAAGGCTTGCTGCCTGATACACCTTTGAGCTCCACAACCTCTCAGTAAGAGGCATCTCCCTCTCCCAGCTCCCCACCACAGCACCTGCCCCACTGCCTGGAGTTCCAGAAAGTCACTGTGGGGTCCAGCAAGGCCTGCACACAGCCCTTTGTGACCATGGACTATATTTCCCTGCAGAAGAGTGGAACTGATCAAGCCATGCTCTGGTGGCCCCAGACAAGGCACAAACAGGGATGTGTACTGCATACACAAGGCTGGCACCTCAAAACATCATCACCAAGAGCTGACAGTCACAGCTCTAGAAGCTTTCCTGAGCTTATGCACAGCAAGATGAGGAACACGAAACTTTATCTGCCCCAAACAACACACAAGCAGCAGCAAGGCAGTCAGAGCAAGACAAGAGGGAAAAGGAGCCCAGCCAGCCATAAGCTGCAAACCCCTGGTTTTCATCAACTCTGCAGTGGGGTCACTCTAAGACTGAAGTGTACAGTGATGCACAGAAAACTGGTTTTGGAGCTCCTCTGCTGCTCTGTGCCCAGTTAAAGGGAGAGGGGCCTGTAACCAGGCAGTGCACACTTATTTCACACACAGCATCCCCTAACACCAGCTCAAACACATGCAGCAGAGGCCACTCAACAGGAGAGTTGTATTCAAGTATACTTGCATTACTGTTAATAATTTCAGCCATTCACTGAAGACTCAAGATAGCATTGTCCACATGCTTCTAAAGTTATGTCTTTTTTCTCAAAAGAAATCAGTCTAAAGACATGTCTGTCACCAGCTCACCAGCCACAGAAGACAAGTCTGGCAGGACAACCAGAGCTTCTATGTTTCAAGTGTGGAAAGCCGTATCAACAGATTAGGGCAGAGCAGTAAAGCAGCCCTCCTAGCCTGACACCTCAGCTCTGAGGACTTGGGGCAGACTCTGATTGGAGTTTGAGAACAACCAGTCCCAGAACTCAGTCCACAACATAACTATAAAGATGGCAAGGAAACTTTATGCTAGCAGCACCAGATAAGTTTTCCTATTTGAATCATATCCATTTGTCACTTCCTCTGGCTCACCTGCTTCATGCTGAGTGTCAAAGGACATGGCCAACAACCTGGTACTGTATGTTCTACATCAGCATATTCTGAAGTCAGTACAGGAGGTCTGTGTTCACAGAAGGGATGCAAACTCTCAAACTCGTGATATGGAACAGCTCTTGCAAGAGCTGCCATTGCAACTGGTGCAGGAGTCACTCTGGCTGGGTGCTGCTCCTGGCACGCTGGATCCAAGTGGCAGGAAGTGTCCTGCCTGAAGTTGAGCAGTTTCCTCATCTTCACCAAGTGTGTGTTAATACCCTACCACTCTCTCATGAAGTGGCTGTAAAACCCTGAGGCCTTTGGATAGCATCCTATACACAGATTAAGCTCTCCCCATACTCACTGCAAGCAGGGAAAGCAAGAGGAGACACCCAGATTAGCAGGAAAGCTCTGACAGTCAGTGTAGCACCTCACAAGCTTTCAGGGAAAGGAGGACACCCATTGCAATAGGGTACTGGTAACCTTGCACAAAAATCAAGGCAGGTAATCAGACTCCAAGGTCCCACAAGGGCAAACCTTGCAACAAGAGGTTCATATGCAGAGCATGCTTTTTTCAGGGGCAGCACCTGCCCAAGCTGTTAAGAGTAGGTTTACTCCTTATCACATTCAAAGCTGGTAGCTGCATATTCAGAGAACTGATGTCAGTAGAGGTGAGACCAGTCAGAAAGAAACAGAAAAGGCAATATTAGGCAGAAAATCTGACATAGCAAGGGACAAAGGAGTAAAGTAGTGAAGGAAGAAAAGAAAAAGTGAGATGCATAGAAAAGTAGAAAATAAGGCATTTCCTTTCTGAGCTAACCATACTGATCAGTGTCACTCCCTCATACAGCACCAGGTGAAGAGGGAAGGTAGAGATGGCTGAGCCCCTTCTCTGAAGTGAAGGCACCCAGCAGCCCCCCAGAGCACACAGAGCACACTCAGGAAGGCAGGTGACACTAGGCAGGTGACAGAGGACAGGCAGGGCTAGATTGAGCAAGGCCAACTTCTAACACCTGCATCCAAAATCAGGTCAAGCCTTCTAAAGGCCACCTAGCAAAGAAACAGTGTACCCCTATCTAGAGGTGGGACAGGCTGTTCCACAGCATTCATCTCTGGTTTTAATCACTATGCAAATGCCTCAATATAAGGCTTCACCTCTGTTCTCACAGCACTGGCTGTAATCATGATACAGTAATGATTACTGTGCTCCGGCCCATTCAGGCCTGTGCATTAATTAGACAGGCACATCAAGACAAGATGGACATTAAAAGTCTACAAAGCAAGATGCAGAAAGGAAAGACTCCCAAATTCCCTCCAACAGCTTTATTTGGGCTATTCAAGAAGCCCAGGTGTGCACCCAGAGCCGCTTCTCAACAAGACAAGGGGCCACTGCCTGGAACTTACCATGACATCAGCTTTGGGTCCTGTACCCACACCAAGAAGGCAGTGTAGTCACACAATCTTCTAACAAGAGAGCATGGTGTTCTTTGACAGTATGAAGATGTCATACTCCACTAGCACAGTATATGCACCTAGAACCCAACAAGCCTGAGGCTTAATGGTTGCCACTTTTAAGCAGGTTCACAGCCTTCCAAGCACAAAAAAAGTGAAGCATGAGGCCTGGTTATCTCAACACAGGTGTAGATTGACACTCAAAGTCAGCACACTTGCTTCTACTGCTGCTCCTGTACAGACAGGGAAAGCCTCTTAGGGTTAAGTAGAAGCAGCACAAGTTATAAAATCTGTGTGTGTACAGAGCAAATCTTCAACTGTGAGAGCAAGCTAGCTGATCTGACCCACAGGGTAAGAGCTCTCCTTGCAACAAAGCTGGAGAACTTGCTGCCAGGCACAGCTCACCACCCTGATCCATCCCACAGGGAAGAATCAACCCTGTGAGACACTAAGAGGAATCAAGAAACATCAGACCCAGTTACCACCTCCACCATCCTCAAGCTACTAAAGGCTCAGAATGCAGACAACAGGCCTGATGGTGGGGAACAGGCTGTGGCAACTGCAACTTGTCATCTCTGAGCAACAGCAGGCCCACAACTCCTGCAGGGAAGAGTCCTGGCTCCTGGGGACAGTCTCCTCCCTATAAGAGCCCAAGCTGCCTCACCTGTTTGACTGGCAAGAACCAGACCTTCCAGCCCAAGTACTCCCACCATCTGACAGCCAGTATGGCACATGCTACCAGAACTCCAATACGAAAGCACAGAAACACAAGAGCATCTCTTGGGCCATCCCAGGCACCACTCCCAGTGTCCCTGGTAAGCGTCTCAGGCTGAGTGCTGACTGTGCTGTAACCCCCAACAGAAAGGGGAAAGCATTCACCTGTAACATTCACAGACAGCCAAGTATCTGCTTCTGACACAAGCTTCAGAGGTTCCTCAGGATGCAAGGTTTTCTCCACCAGGAGAGAAAGGAGACACTATGCAACTTCAATAAGCTCCCCTATTTTTATCTCTAACGTATAGTATGAGACACCTCTAGGTCAGAGTGAGCTTTTACTCCCCAAGTCTCAGTTTTAACAGTACTTTCTCCCATATTATACTTCTGCCCTGAAGGATCACATAATCCCCCCATCCAACAGACTTTCAGGAAACAAAAATAAGAGTACAACACAAGGCAGGACCACAGAGGCCCAGGCTGTGTGGGTGGCACAGCTTAGACCCCACAGCAAGATGCAGCAAGTAGATGCTGCAACAGCTGGCATCTTGCTGTTTCTCATAGGAACAGGCCATTAGCAGCAGCTCACACCCATGAGCTAGAGGGGCTTCCTAGGAAAGAGATAAGGCACAGCAGTCTCAGTCAAGCCTCAAGGGCTCAGCCAGCTGTTTGACTCTAAACTATCCTCAAGAAGCTGCCCAGCAGGTCTGGTGGGAAGGTCAGCTCCATCCAGCTAGGAATCTGCCCTGGCTGCATTCTGGTAGAAGAGAAGGTGGTCAGTTTGGGACAGCACAGCAGGATGGATGCACTGCTGCACAGGCAATCCTGGCCTCCAAGAGGGGAAGAGATGCTCTGAGGAAATGTACTAGCAGGTAAAGCACCCAGTGTTGTCCCATGCTACCTACCGAGCATAGGAAGGGGTATTCACCCCACTTCTCCCTGTCTTTAGGACTTCAGAAAGAGTAAGATCAGCCACAGGGAAAGCACCTGACAGCCCCTCGGCAGGCAGCAGCCCAGGCACTGAGGCATAGACTGCCACCCCCAAAGCGTCCCCTCTTGTTGCAGTGCCTATTTATGCTGTCTCATTTAGTCTGTTACAACGTAAAAAATAAGTAGCTTTCCCAACTGCCCCTTGTTACAATAGAGGAACAGGCCCACGTAAAGCGATCTACAGACCAAGCCTTGTACTGCCAATGGTTATCGAGCCCGCAGTGGCCCAGGAAGCGCAGACCCCTGTGCACGACCACGCCAGTGCCAGGTGTGCCCGAGGCCAGGCGACTGCTGCCACCAGGGGTGTGACAGTGACCTCCTCCTCCTGCCACCGCGTTCCAGAGCGAGGGCCAGCGGGAGGCCAAGCACCTACACGAGCCGGCACTCAAAGCTGACATTGTGTCGCAGCAGCGGGAGAGGCCTGGTACTGCCACCCTGCCCGGAGGAGGAGGGAAGAGCCATCTCAATGGTTACATTGATGCCGAGAGCTGGGTAGAAGAAAGCTCCCCGGCCGCCGGGGGCTGCTCCCTCCCCGCTGCAGAGAAGCCCCAGCAGACCACAGCCCTCGGCTGCTCGGCGTACCCGCAGCTCTCAGCCCGGGACAGCGCCCCGCTCAGCCTTGCTGCCACCCCCACGAGTCCCTCTGGCACAGGCCCCGGCCCCGCTGCCGCCGGAGGGAGCGCCGGTTCTCCCCGCCCGGGCGGCTCCCGGCCCGGCTCGGGTGTGGCGCGGCCGGGCCCGGAAGCGGGGCCGCGGCCCAGCGGGGCCTGCGCGGCTGGGAAGGGCCGCAGCGGGCCCAGAGAGGCCTCGCGCCGCCGCCGCGATGTGTGGGGGTTCAGCCACCTTTCAGCGAGCCCGCGGGGCTGCTCCGCTGCCTATGGAGCTGGGACAGTCCCGCCAGAACGCCAACAGGGCGATGCCGATCCCGTCTCTGAGGCTGCGCAGCCACCGATCCCTGAGCCGGGGAGCAGGCGAACCCTGGGCTGGGGCCACCGGCCAGCAGTGGGGAGGCAGCCCCGTCACCGCCGGGACCCAGCGCGGTCTCCGGCAGGGACCTGCCGGGGCGGAGGCCGGTGTCTGTGCCACGGCACGCAGCGCGGAGGGACAGTCTTTCCCCCCGGCCGGCCGGGAAAGCATCCCAGCCTCGCACAGAGGAGGCGGCTCTGCCCCGAAGGAGAGCAGCCGACTGCGGGAAGGGAATTGCACCCTTTCCTGGCACCATAGAAGGTGCGCCGGGGCAGTGGCACCAGGCTGTGAGCCAAGGAGCACTGCAGCCCCTCACACAATCAGGACCCTGCTGCTTTTTAGAAAAAAAACCAAACCACTTCAACGACTCAACTCGGACTCCACTTATGTCCCTCCGTCTGACAGAGGCAGGTTTGCACACCGGTGGACTTGCCACACCGTACTACGGGTACCCCCCTTTCCAGGGGGTGACAACCTTTACAGCCGCACCCAGCATGATCACCCGCCAAGAGCACGTCACAATATCACAACACCCATCCCACCCATCAGGCCACGGCCTTCCCCGACGCGCCCCTCCAACCCTGTGGCGAGGGGACACCACACACCTCCTCCCATGACCCTGAGCATCCCAGGTGATGGGAACATGGATATACATACACAAGCCTCCTCCAGAAGGCTGGTTAACAGGTGCCAAGCCAGCACATGGCTTCCCCGGGGCAGGACCCGCTGTTCCTGGCAGCAAAGTTTAGCCCACCAAAGCAGCTGAACCCTGCTAAGGCCTCCCCAGCACCCTCCTGCTCTGCGACCACCTTCCGAAAGCCCCCTCAGCACACCCCAACAACCAGCCTCCACCCACCGCTAACCTCGGACACCTNTCCGTGGCCACGCCCAGCGGAGGGGCCGGGGCCGCGCCGGGAGCCGGGCGGGCTCGGAGCCGGGCGGCGTGAGGGGAAGATGGAAAATGGCTGGGAAAAGGATGCGGATTGGGGCAGGGTCAGCGTGCGGTGCGGAGGGCTGCCTCGAGGGTGGTGGTGACGGCATGAGGGAGACCCGTACAGGTCCATAAACCGGCGGCTCATAGGCTTGTTTT
>VZTH01005175.1:22946-43689 GCA_013397815.1 Aleadryas rufinucha
CGAGCTTTCGGAGACACAGGACAGAACCCAGAGACGCCGACTCCGACCGCATGCAGTTTGAAGAGTGTTTCCATCCTGTGGCGCCTTCACGGCCATGCCAATCTGCATCCTAAAAAGCGGCCGGGACTTGACTCGTGCTCGTCTGATCTGAAGGCGTTTACAGAACTCACTATTCTAATTGTTAGGAATCATCTTCTCATTTCCAGCTTAATTTGTTGCACGGCTGGTTAATAAACATTTGTTCTTGTGCCAACCTTGTACTTATGTCACCCAGGTGCTGCCTTGGTGTTCATGCTACAGTGTATTTGTAGGCTGCAATCATCTCCCTCTCACCCATTACAGGGAACACTAAACAAGTTTTTCCAGCATTTTCTTACTAGTCTGCCTGTCCCTGCACTTAACGCCATGGTAGCTCTTTTTGCTGCACTGCTGTTCACATTCCCTCTCCTGAAGATGGGTGACCAGGAGCAGTGGCAGAATAAGTGGTAAGAATTCCCCATCTGGATACAGCCAGGACTGCATTTGCAGAGACAGGTCGGTGTCTCTCTTGTCGTGACTTTCTTGCCCTTTTTTGGTGGTAAGCATTCCTTTTCCCTACATTGTTAATGCACTACAACATTCTGATTTCATCAGACTACACCTAATATTTGTGCCAGTCCTTAAGGAAATCAGTTTATAAAAACATCCACAAAGTACCTCAGTAGTAACCTTCCGTGTGTCCTGATATGCTCCCTTTCCTCAGGCTTTGCTTTCATCTTGACCTTAACCACTCCTTCCCACGTGAAATTCCTGCGCTTGTTTCTGCCCCAACATCTACCAAGCTTCCTGATTGGTCCCAAGGTTCAGAGCTGCTTCCCTGGCGTCCACGCAGGGCCTATAGCTTTACAGAAGGGTTTTTTTTAACTATCAAGTTAGTCGACATAATAAACTTTATTTTATCCTCCATTTCCTGCCCGTGTGCTGTGTTACTCTTTAACTGGATACTGTTAACACCAGACTGGCAGAGCTGAAGCAGTCTGGATCACTTTTACTCACTTGTTAAGTATAGGCATCAGCCTTGTTTGTTACTCTTCACTTTTTTTTTTCTTTTTTGTCCTCCTTTTATTTTGCACCATTACTCTATTTTTAGTTGATCCCTGGTCCAATTCAGTGGAAACCTTGCTATGTAGTTTGTCATGAAATGAGAGATCATCAGTGGATTCCTGCACACTCCCTAGTACTGGATTCTTTTCCACCTTGTATCCTGCATCTCATAGCTTTCTCCAAACATTCCTTCTCTCTTCTGGATCCACCCTTGCTGTCAGGCTTGTCAGGCTCTAACAATGAGCCCCAAATTGCACAGCCCAGCCTCTTCCTGCTATTGGAATTAATTTCCAGGTCACTCTCTTTTCTTCTGCTATGAATGCAATTTACTTCTCCTCTCTTGGTCCTGGACTCTATTTCCCTGTTGTGTCTGCCACCTCAACCATTATTTCTGTGTGGTATTTGCTCATCAGTTTTTCCTTTCTAGTGCATCTTCTGCTTCTCTCCTTAATTCTCCAACACATTGAATAGATTTTACTATTTTATCTCTCCTCCATCAGTTTGTTCTTCTTTTCATACCCACCAGCTTTGATGGGTTCCCTTTGTCTGCATGTTGGCCTTTGTTTACTTCTCATGCTCAGCCGGTGCCTGCAGTTCCTTGGCACTCACCCTTCCCACAACATTCCCAGTGCTGCAGCAGCCTGGGCAGGAGCTCCAGCTGAAGCTGAAGGACCCTGGTCTGCAGGAGCACCCTGGCTGCAGGCAAGTGGATCCGGTGCCATGCTGTCCAAGGGGGTGATGCAGGGTCACCTCCTAACCCTCGGGGACAGGCCTCCAGCAAGAACTTGACTAATCTGCTACTTGTTGTGGATCTGGGTTTCTGCCTTCCAGCCTCTTTGGAAGCAGGGTAGCAAAAGAACACATAGCAAAGAAAATCCCTCAAAAATAAGGCAGGTGAGGGAGACAAGTGATGTGACCTGTTGTGTATAGCCTGATCTTCCCAAAGTGTCTTGGGAGAGAACCCCTTATAGACGAGTAATCTTCTCCTTCCATCTTGAATCCTGCCCATCTGACCTCAAATATGGGAGAGAGAAGCTGTTTGCAGCCAGCCAAGCATGTCACCCTGACTGCAGTCTGCACCACCAGACCAGAGATGATCCTGTCACATGCCTGCACGAGGGTGTCCTGTCTGCACTAGCCACTCCTGCAGCTGGCAAAGCCCTACAGGTCATTAACTCTTCACCTGCAATTCAGGAAATAACCTAGCTGTTGTGTGCTTGGTCCCAGCAGCCTGGGCTGCACCAGGCTCCAGTTTGGAACAGCTTAAGCTCCTTCCTCCATTTCTTATCCTGGAGAACACACTGTTTCCAGTTTAGCTTCAGTGAGGGTCTTGGTGGTCCTTCTTTACATGGGGATCTGATCAGATGGAGGTGGGTGGGAGTCTCTGCATTCCTCCTTTCCACTGTTCCCTCCACTGGTCCTCATCTTCTGCTTTCTCCTCGCTCCTTGCAGAGCCAGGTGCACCTCTCTTCCCCACATCACTCTGCCCTGGTGCAAAAAGCAGGCATGGGCTAATGTAGCTGGCTGAAGGTACAAATACTGAAGCCGTCCTTAGTGCAGATGATTTACCAGACTATCAGATGGGAAGGTCTGTAAGAACTAAGCAATGGAAAAGGAATGAAGCTCATTGAGAGGTAATGACCTCAGGGATTAGTAAAGAGAATTTCTTGTGCATGTAATGAGAGATGCTGGTGTAGTGTTGCACCTTTTCTGGTGCCAGTCTTGAAGACTGGCTTAGGCTCACCATGCAGCTGGGTCGGAAAAGGGAGGTTTCAATCTCTTCAGGAGTCAAGTTTCTCCATTTTCTGAGAACTTAGGAATTCCCAAAATCCTAGTTTTCTGGGGAACTAAAATATCTTTTTGATCATGCCTGGTTTATATAGTAAATTTATATTTTCTTATTCAATGAGTTTATAACTATGAATTTATTTTTTTAAATACTGATCAATTGAATAGTGAGAGTTTTATTTGGCAAAAATATCAATATTATTCAACTTGAAAAATCTAAAAGAAAATAAAAACTTCAAATGAATTCAGTGAAATTAAACACATGCACAATTGGCCCTGTAATTTTTCAGTAATATATTTGACACACGTGGTTAGTAAATTTACATATCTTATTAGACTTGGGGAGTGAAAAGATGCTTTACAGATTCTCCCATCCTTTTATTTTTGATCCTGAAAAACCAACGATTTTGCATGTGATCTGATAAAAACACTGAATGTAAATTGGCTCTCTAATGTTGTTTTACCCTTCTCCCTTTCCCTGATGATGGACTCTGAAGCACTATCAACCACAAATTATTGCTGCACACCTTCTCTGTGGCTTCATGGAAAAAAAAAAAAGATAAGTTGATTATGCTCACAATCACAAAACATCCAAGAAATGCTCCTTCAACAACTCTGTCTATACTGAGAGAATCAAAAAAGGCTTTCATGACCACTAAAAGCGGTGAGAGACGACACTACTTGGCACCTGAAGGTCCATTAAATGCCATCCTGTGACTTTGCAATTTGAATAAATGGAGGAGGGCAAGTAGGCCATGCCTGGGCATGTGTTGCTCAGGCTGATGTGTTGCCTCCTTCCATGGCTGATATCAAGATTAAGTGACTCACCTTGTGCAAAATTTTGTATGTTACTTGTGCTGATTATGTTGTAGTGGCAGTAAAAGCCAATTACCCCATCACTGTTGCCCTCTCCCCTTAAGCTAAAAGAAATGTCTTCATTCCTGGAATTCAAGGTCCCTATAAGCCCCTCAAGCTACTAGCAAACAACCCACAACATTTCTGTAGCCAGCAGGCACGAAATGACCCCGCTGAAACCCCTGCTGTAACATGACACTGTAGTTCTACATTAAAACATCACCTGGAAAAAGGCATTCTGTGAGATGAAAGGGGAGGTGGAAGCATCACCCGGAAGCTTGCTGGCACTGTGGTGGTGCACTGGAGCTTTGACAGCAGACTTTCACCCCGGTGTGTTTAATTGCTGGACTTTGCCAGCCAGCCAAGGTGGGCAGCACACATGACTGTTGTTTCCTGCTGGGACAAGAATTCTTCATCAGCTGCATAGCAGCCTCTCCAGTGTGAGCCCTGACATCCACCTGCATGGGCTGGCAGCATCACCCCAGCAGTACAGGACACCCTGGGTCCTCCACAGACATGCCAGAAGTCTCAGCCCACTCTGGACCTGTTAAAGCATCCTTTTTTGTTCCTGTGGCCTATGAGATAACCTTACGGAATAATGGTGCTTGTTTCAAATCTGCCAAATCGTGGAGCAGGGGGAGGGAAAGAAGCAGAGCCATAGCCTCAGGTATCTGAGGATACTAAATGCCTGGAGAACCACATCCTTCAGTGTCTCTGCATGGCAGCAGGCATGGCAGGGCCACCTCAAGGCCCAGAGTGGACTGGCAGGAGGCTGGAAAGGGTCAGGAGGTCTGAAGGTTTCAGTATACACAGCTCAGCAGGAGTCCTTGGTTACTGTACAAGTGTTGGTGACCGTCCACATGCAGCGCACGTTGGCAGAAGACCACAGGAGCTCTGGGAGCTCCCTCTCTTGTTGGGACCTGAAAACTGCCCCTTCTCAGTGAGCTTTCAAGGCTGTCTCATGGGCACATGTTCCTGAAGAGAGAAAATGCAGGTGATGAGAAAGCCTTGGTCCTGTTCAACCCCAGAGACCTCTTTCCATACAAAGTAATTTCATTTTATCTCTGTGATTTAAAGGCCACAGGAGATGACCATCTCTGGCAACCTATCCCAGACTTCCTGGAGCCTGAGAGAGCAGCTTGGCAAAGCTGGGTGACTTCTTCACTCAGGCAGTTGGGATTACAGTCAGATTTGGTGACTTGACACCCACGTGTCACTCTCCACAACTGTGCCCCAGGGCTGTCCTCCTAACTTGTGAAACAGTGGTGCCATGCAGCTCCATGGAGGGAGCAAAGGTAGAAGAAAAAACTCTCCCAAGTGCTCCAGGCTGGGGACTTTCCTGAGAAGACTTTGCCTTGACCTGAAGTGGCCACAGAGTCCCCAGCAGAAGCTGCCCAGGGCAGGGGTCCCAGGTGCTGCACCTTGGCCAAGGGGCAGTGGGGTGTGAGCTGCCAGGCGTCAGGCCGAGCATGCTGCTGGTCACTCCGCAGGGACTAAGCCATAGAAAGGATATTGTCAGAGCAGAGGATTGTTCTGGGAGAACAGGCTGCACAAAGAGGAATTGTTTTGCCATGAAATGAGGCCGTGTTTAGCTCCAGCCAGAGCTGGGCTTTGCCTGCCTGTCTGGGCTGTGGGCTGGCAGGGGATACTATCCTCCCTGGCCTGCCTGGCATCTTCTCTGCTTCTGAGGTTGTCCACTGGTGCAATCAGCAGCACAAGTATGTGCCCTGGGACCCATGGTGGCTAGGGAGAAAAAGGAAGTTGAGGGATAAGAGAACTTTGTGGCAGGTCTCCCATGGCCTCCTGCACCTGCCTGGCGGGTCTAAGGGGCACAGGGGAAGGGGAGAGCAGCAGTGGGGCAGCTCCTATGCTGAGGGGCTGCACTGTTTCTCCCAGTGACAGCAATATACTCACCTCTCCAAACAATGTTGTTGATGACCTCCCTGGATATGTGTGTGGGGACAAACATCTTGCACCTGAGCTCCAGCAAGACACAGCAGAAAGCACAGGACACAAAGAGGCAATGGAGAGGGAGCTGCATGCTCAAAATATGGGTCAGAACACTGCTATAATTTCCTATTGGTTTTACTCCCTGTGTGAATGAATACCAACAGTTAAGAGCAATGGTGGACGCACCCACAGAAGCTTTCTGTGAGTCATTGCTTCCTCGGCAGCTGCAGTGGGGCTTCCGCAGCCCAGGGCTGCAGGTCCTGCTGCCCAGCTCCTCCTGCCTGCAGCCCCAGAGCTGCCCAGCTCCCTGCCCAGCCCACGCTCTGCAGCAGGGGCTGCACAGCCCCATGCAACCAAGTCACAACCTGATGCATTGTGCTGCCGGCTGGAGCAAAACAGGCTGTGTCATGATGACAATGATGATGATGATGACTGACACTGTTTCTACGGCTATGATGCCCATGAGAATCTAAATGTACAAAAACAAAACAGCCAAAATTGGCTCCCCAGCCCCACTTATGCAGAACGCGTTTCTCAGAGGGATGCAAACCGTTCCTGTATTAGCTGCTGCCGGGAGCTCTTAGGGCAGTGCTTTGAAGTCCTGCCACGCTGCTGCAGCCAAGCAGGAGACAAGAGCTGTCTCTCTCATATCACACAGCAGGACCCCGACTTCAGTACTGCACCAGTACCAAAAATAAACTCCACATAAACATCCCCTGCACGTTTCAAAGCCAAATTCCCATGGGAGCAGCACACCTCTGTGCTGCATGCCAAGATGGGCAGAGCCCAAGACCAGCACACAGCAGTGGGAGACAGACACATCCCACCAAAGCCACCTGGCAACAGGCATAGAGGGGAGAGTGCTGCATTCGAAAGAGGAACATCCTGGGAAATGCTGCAGCTTTGAAATAACACTCATAGACAGCAATGCCCTAAAGCATGGCCTTTGTCCCAAAGCATGGCCAGCAAATAAAAAACTTAATGCAAAAGTAGCCTGGGGCACAGCCTTTACTCAGAGGAAAGGAGCTGACATGCCAGGCAGGACTTAGCACCACTGCTAATTCAGTGCAGAGACTACTTAGACTTGATGGTAGCAGAGGGAGAAGCCTTACAACAAGCAGGTAAATCAGTGACAGAATCTGAGGAGCAGTGATAAGATAGCTGCTACAGGAACTACATCTCTTGATCCCCTGACTTTGGAAAATATGCATCTCAGTCAGAAAAATACATGCAGTAATTTCCTTTCTTTAAAAAACACGCATTAAAAAAAAGTTCAAAGGCTTCTTCATAGGAGCCAGCCAGCATGCTTTGCATTAGTCTCATGTACAGGTTACCCCTAAGGAAATTGCAGAAGAATTTATTAATTTCTAAGTGCAGGTTTCCACCAAGGCAGTGTTCCTGGATCCAGCCAGAGAGCTGCAGTATCATAGGGACAATAAATAAATAAACTGTGGAGTCACTTCAGCTTGAGCTGTTTTTATGGCATGTATTACAAATACATTCAAACATCCCATTTCTTGAGCATGAGCTTTTACCACCACAGCATCTCTGTGTGGTACAAAGTGGTAACATTTTATGTCTAAGATAGTTGAAGATTTATTGCACCTGGGTGGAAGGAGGAGATCCATGGGATTTTTCGAAAGCACCTGTGTATTCATTTGTAGGCACCAGCTGTCACATAGACAGGCTCTGCCTCTCCTGGGGCCACCAAGCTCATGTGGGAAGCCTGGGGAAAAGCACAGACTGGGGAGCTGTTTCCACCACTTGACCATTTACCCTTTGTTTGTGCCTTTGACTTCCAAGCAGTCACTGAGCTTTTCAGAAGTCACTTAAGATGCACCTTTTGCTGCTGTTTCCATGTGTTTGTCTCTCCTCCGTGAGCTGCAGGTGAAGCTGCTTTGGAAACAATGCAGATGTAAAACTTGGCTGAACACCCTTTGGCAGCACTCACCCCATTATATTGCTTCTCAGCATAAAAAAGTGCTCAGGCTCTCTCAACCCAACCACCACAAGACTTCGCCTTTGGTCCCAGATGTTTCTGGCAGAAAGATCCTATCCGAGCAGGAGGATGGAAACCAACTCCACAGCACACACCGAGACCCTGCCTTACCTGTGGTATGGAGCATGGAGAACTGAAGAGAACCCCTCACTCCTCTGTCCCCCTATCTTTTTGGTCGCTTCTTCCCTCATACCTCATGTACTTTACTTCCACTATAAAGGCTTAATGACACCCACTTAAAAGATCCATAGGTTAAAAAAACAAACAAACTGTTATGTTTTGCTTGTTTAAACAAAAGAAGACATCTGTGTGCACATTGCTGCTCGGGGATGGGACAAGAGAACAAACAAGCAGCAGGTGTTTGTCATGCTGATCACTGGATGCAGAGAGATGCAGGGAAGTGGTGGCACCCCTCCAAGCTTCATGGCTCCCAGAGGTGATCTGGCCCAGGGCAGCAGCAGGACAGGCTGCAGGCACGATCCCCAGCACAGCTGCATGTGTGATACAGACTGGGAGCAGTGGGCCTGTGGGTAGCTGGGCAGGAAGGAAAGGCAATAAATATCTCTCTCCTGCATTTGGGAGGAAGCCAGATGAAGCATTCCTGTTGCAAGGGTGAAACACTTTCCACTCTAACAGTAACTCAGGAGGATGTTAAACAACAGTTGCATAAGGCAAATGTTGAAAACTCAAGTCTGGGTATCCTGCATCTAAAAAAATAAATTCCATTTTTTAAAATCCAAACTATTAATGCTGAGGTTCAGTAACACAAGGAAACCTGGAGAAACTCCAGAGAACAAACAAGCTGATGTTACGCCAGCATTTTAAAAAAGTAAACAGGATGGCCTTGTAAACAGGTGTGTCTATTCAACAGACATCACATGCAAAATAACGACCAAAAAATATGTGATCATATTGATAAAGACTTAAAGCAGAGAAATATAAATACCAATCAACAAGGATTACAGACAATAAGCCTGTCAGACTAACATGATAATTTTTTTGGCACTGTATGTTCTTAAGCATCAGAGAGCTGGTACAGCAGCATGTGCGATCAAGGAACAAGCTCACGGGCGACCTGGCCAAGTGCGAGGCAGCAGAGGAGATGCTCCCTGTGGAGCTGGTACTGAGCATGTGTTTGCAGCAGGGAGTGCTAAATAGTGTAAAGCTAGTTACCTGGAAAAAAATGAAGTCATGATGGGTACAGCCTGCTGCCCTGGAAGCCCTTGGCATCCCTGGGACAGGGGGGCCATGCAGAGAAAGCATCGTCTGCACCAGTCTGACAGGTACTGAGGGGAGGCTTGGGCGGCCAGAACAAACCAGTGCCCTTCTCCATCACTCCCCTGCACCCAAACTGGAGCCCAGACAACACAGCAGCACCAGCCAAAATTATCCATCTTGGAAGAGATGATTTCAAAAGGGATTGGACAAGGCAGGGGAAAAAACCACAGGGGTTCAAAATGGCAGCACATCCCATGCTCACAAGGAAGAGTGTGCTTCCCAATCACCCGCTTGGCCCCTGCCACAACCAGGGCTGTACTTTTATTCTGATACAGTGCACCAGGAATGATGAATCCCTGTTGGACTTGCAGACCACAGTGACAAGCAGTGAACCATGAATTCCACAGTGACTTTATGGGTAAAAGGCTTGTTCCTGTTCTCTGTTTAAACATTCAAGCACTGGCAGCAACCGGATAAGAGGTTTAAGTCACTCTACATCTGAAATTCCCATTCCCACAATTAGAATAGTGTGTCCTGGACCAGTGTCCCAAAGGACACAGATGCATAAGGAGATCTGGATGTGAGTCAAGAAATGGAAAATGGAAAATATGCCTTAAAGCAGAAGGGACTTTCATCAGTTCATTCTGTCATAAAAAAGGATCAGGAAAGCTTGATCATTACATCTGACTCCTCTGGTGCTAACAGCTCAGAGGGTCAGTCTCTTCCTGAGGAGATCCACTGACTTGAAGGGAATTAAAGAAATGCAGCTTCAATCTAAGGTGCAACAAGAAAAATAGTTTTTAGAAAAACCTACCAGCCACTAGCAGAGACACAACAGTTTAAGATCAACTGTTTTCCTAACAACAGTGCTCTAATTTACACAAGAACTAATTCACAGCAGCCTGTGTCATGCAGGAAGTTACGCTGGCGAGTCTGGCCAGCCTCCCTGCTTTATAATCTACGGAAAAAAACCCTGCCTGTGTTTCCCTTCCTCCAGTCCAAGTGTGTGAAAGGTCTGGCCTGTCCCACTGGAGGCGTTTTTGGGAGGCATTTTGCCCAGCTTAGCGTGGGTAGCAGGCAGCCACGCAGCCATGCCCTGCCTCTGTCCCAGGCTGCCCGAATGACTCCAGCCAGCTGCTGGCCCTGAGCTCCGGCACGACATTTTAGCTTTATAAGGAAGCCAGTCCAGGGGATGAAGTGAAGCAGCATCCTAGAGCTGAGGCTCCATGAATGATGAGTGCCAAGGATCTGACACGTACAGTATTCTGCCTTCCTTTCCAACCAAAGCAAGGACACGAGACAGAGCAGGGAACAGCCACTCCATGGTTCTCAGTGCATCACAGGGAATAGCCCTGCAGGCTCTGACTCCTTGGCTGTCAGGCTTGTTTTTGCACAAACCCCTCACACAGAAACCAGTAACATGCCTCCACTGCCTTCACACCAGTTCCCAGCTACAGTCAGTGGCTTCTGAGAGAGCCAGGACCTCCATGTTCATTAGGAGCAAAAAGCAATTCCACCAGTCTGGCTGGGATGGTGCCACTGCAGACATGTCACTGGACCCATTCGTAGTGGAGTAGCTTTACTATTGTATAAGCCGTTTGTGCTTCCAGCTCAACTTTCTACTTCCCAACTCAGTGCTTTTCAAGAGCCAGCACATCAAAATGGGTCAATAACTGTCCCAGTCACAGCTTTCTGGATGGTTTTGTTTTGGGAGAACAGCTCACAGCCTCCACAAATAAGCTGGATCTGATTAGCTCAGAGGCAAGCAGTGCAGGAGCAGCTGCAGGCTGTATCTGCTGAGTGGAGATTTCCTCACCCGAAGATTGCTGACAGATGCTATTGAGTAAAACACTGCTGGCTTTCAACACAAGTCAAAAGGAAGTCCATGCAAGAGCAACCAGAGGCAGGACATTCGTCCTTCAGGATGGTGCTGTATGTACTGACAGGCTCCATGGGCATGTGCCCCCACCCTTTTGTCACAGAGGAATCTCTCATTAGGCAGATTGTATGTTACAGCTCAAGGGCAGAAAGTAGAACAGGGATGGCTCCACAGTGCCCAGTTCCAAAGAGAAATGGGCCAGGCTTCACAACCTGGCCCATCCAGAAGTGTCACAGTCCTGAGCACATTGAAATACCTTTCTGAAGTGATAAATTAATCCTGAAGCAGCTAAGAAACATTACAGAAAACACAGAAGCAGAGAAGTGAAATCAGATCCAACTGGGATTTGCTGCAGCATCAGAACACAAAAGCTCTGTGCTTCTATTGCTCAGGTGCTGCCTTCTTGCCATGGGCCTTGAAATAGTCCTTCCCAGTATTTTGCTTTCTGGGGAATAGCCATAATTGGTTTTCTATGCACAAGATGTTTGCTGCTTGTGTTTGTACCCTGCTGACTCACTTGACAACACCCCTTTACACATAAACCTGCAGCTCCAGCACTCGGCCTCCAACATTTTCAGTGTGGTTTAGATTGGAGGTGCTCTGTAGCCTTACCCAAAGGGAAATAAAGAGTCCTTATGACCCGAGAGATGGACAACAGTGTCTCACAGTGAGTGTAACAAGGTCTTTATTAAACAAGAGGGAATGAAGAAAGAACATACCAAGTGAACAAACAGAAACAAAGAGCTGCAAGCAGCTCTTCAGGTTCTGTATCAGGAAAGGGTAGTTATCCTCCAGGCCAGATCCGGAGAAGATGGCATCGATACCAGAAGCAAAGTCCTCTGCTCTGGTTGAACAGAGAAGTACTTGTGTCCAGGAGGCACGGCCACCAGCAGCTCCACACAAGCCACCCAGCACTAAACAAAACCCAGGGAAGGGCCTTATAACCCCTGTCTTCCAGGATATGGTGTGTGGATACGTGAAGGGACTTGTAAGTCCTAGAAGGAATCCAGGTGGGGTGCCTGCAGTGGTAACAAATGTTGCTGTTCCCTGGGTCTGGTTCATCCCAGCTCATCTCTGATATGGATGCATTGAGGCAGATTTTATATTTGTTTTTATGCCACTCGGCATTTTTCCTGGAGAGGGAAAAAAGAAAAAGCAGTGCAAAATCAGCAATATGAGAGGACATTTGCTCAGGAGCATGTAAGACTCACAACAACCCTGTCTGGGCTTTTCCACTCCAGGCTCATTTGCTACAGCATCTTCCAGCTTCTGACCTACACGATCAATCTCTTCTATAAATTGGTATCTTTCTCTGCTGACAAATTTCCTTGACAATTCCTGTGTCCCCCTGCTATCCCCTCCAATTCCATTCTTAGGCTTGCTTAGGATGAACATTCTCTTTGTCAGGATGCTCCTACAGGAGTGTCAGACTTACTCAGTCTCACAGAAGTTGCTGGCAGAAGCACACACAGAAGAACCCAGACTGTGCCCACTTCCATTTCAGAATCTGTATCCCCTTCCCTGTAGCATTATTTATAGTCAGGGCGTGTATTTAAATTACTAAGCCTCTCTCAGATTTCTTTATTTCTTGTAACCACATTCACCTATTGGGCATAATTACTCTCTGCTGATACCTATCTCACATGGGAGTGTGTTCAAAGACCTCTTACTAGCAGTTTACAGTAAGTGTAGAGTGCTAGACAAAACTAAGATGATCTGAAAAATAAACAGCGATTAAAGAGCAGAACAGAGGGATATTCAAAAAACACTCCTTCAGTGTCTTCAAATAGAAGCAGAAAAAAAAGGGTAACTTCTGAAAGTTAAAATTATAGTGCAGCAGGACAAGAAAAGATTTGATAAGCAAATGCCTAAAATGATAAAGATTATTAAACTTTCTCATATCCAAAGTGGGTCATTGCCAGCAATGAATGGGCAGGTAACTGATAGATATCACTAACAATCAGGAGACATTACTGTTAGATATTACTCCAAAAGCAACAGTGAACAGGACTGTATGGCTCACCCACATCTGAGACACTGTGAGTGGTTGTGGTGTTCCCAGTCTTGAGAACAACCAGAAAAAGTGCAGGTAAGAGTGACAAGGATGGTCCAAGTCATAATTTCCACACAAAGTCATATTAAAGAGAACAGGACTTGTTAGCTAAGGAAAAAACACCTAAAAATGGACAAAGGAAGGAGACATGACAGATTTCCAAAACATGAAAACCAGTAAGGAGAAGGTAACTGAGGAATGATTATTCACCATTTCTCACAACATGGGTAAAAAAGAAAAATGCAATAAAATTATCAAGCAAAATATTAAAACATAAAAAGGATTTTAAGAAAAATGTGATAAAGCTGTGGGACATATTGCCATAGGTGTTGTAGAAGTCAAAACTGTAATTCAAATGGGAACTGCAGAAATTAATGGCTACTGTGCCCAAGGGTATCAAACCAAACTCTGGCTTAAAATCCCTAAAAAACAGCTGTGGTCAAGAGATACTTTGTTCTTGTATTCTTTCAGCCTCAGCTATGGGCACTATCAAAAGCAGAATAGTGAGACTGACCTTTGATAAAACCCACTGTAGCTGCTCTTATCAAGAGCTGTTTTCCCCATCACACAGGCTGGACAAGTGCTCTCGTTACCAGTGCACTCTGCTTGGCCTCCAGAAGTGACTGCCTTCCCACCCTGGATACAGTGTCTCTGGGTATTCAGCCAGGAATCACGGACGTCTTCTTTGTTACCAAATTACAGTGGAAATTACTTTCTAACTCTTACATAAATACGTATCTAATTTAGGATTAATACTGTTGCTCAAGTGCAGATCTGAACAACAGTCATTATATACAGGCAAGAAAACACCAATTAGGATATCTGATATCCAAAATTGCAATTAACATAAACATTCTGACAGTACAGGGTTAGCCTGTAGGCCCCCCAGGCCAAACCCATTCCTGACAGCAGAGGATTTTTAAGGAGGAATACCAGAACAGGGCAAGCTTGCAGTGATATCCCTGCAGAATACCTACTCTGCTTTTAACATATTGTGGCTCGGGGTCATGGAATCAGAGTTGGTATCCTCAGGATTCAGCTGTCAACTGATTTTTCATACAGAAATCTATGTATTTACTTATTTTTCCATCTCACATAAACATTATCTGCCTATCACACACTAGGCAATGTGCTCTACAGTGTAATTATTTAGTATTCAGAAAAGTATCTCCCTTTTGTTCCAAATCTACAAGCCCACATTTTGATTGGTGCACTTTCACCAATCCTTCTGTATCACAGGAGACAATGAACAATCATTCCTCATTTGCCTGCTGTATGTAATTTGGGATTTTATAGGCTTCTACTTTCTTCTCCCTAGCCCAAAGCTATGTCCACTAGCAGAGAAGATATTAGAACTGCCCATAATATTGCAGGTGTGAGTGCCCAATGGATTAACAGAATGGCCTCAAGACATCCTCTGTTCCTTTTCTAGTAACTCCTAGTATTTAGTCTGCATTTCTGCCCCAACTGAACACCCTATTATTGTCTTCACAGAACTCTTATATCATAAATGTATTTCACAAATAAAAGTAACTAGGTTAGAGTCCAGGTGCTGGATGTGTAGAGTCAAATTTCTATGCCTATGTATTTCACTTTATATTCAATACAAATGTCATCTACTGCTGTTAAGCAAAGTCACTTTGTATAGGAAAACCTTCTAACTTTTTACAGAAAACTTTTAGTTTTTTCTTACCTTAAATCATCAAACTTTTCCACCTTATTGCCTACCCACAACTTCACTTTCACAGGAAAACCCCCAGTATAGATCCCTGCAAAACTACACTGTGATCTCCCTCCATATTGATTCCTATGTTCACTAAGTCTATTATTAAAATAGTATTGCAGTGGGAGTTAAGAAGCTGAAGCTGGTTGGCTGGGATCCACCTCAACCTCTGAGCCAATTTTAAACAGGTATTACTACACTATTAAAACTTGACTCATGTTATTAAGGCCAGAAAGGAACCTCGTACTTAGTTACATCTAGAAGGTGACTGGAGAAGAATCTCTACATCTGCACTTGTCTTTCTTGCTCCCTGGATTTCAACCGATCTCAGATACGGAACTTTTTTACCTGGCTGTCCTGCTGGTGCCATCTGCACTCCTGCCAGCATCGGCTGCTGCTGAGCTGGTGCACCTGTCATTGGGACCTGCTGCATGCCTGAAGCACCTGCAATGATGGCACCAGCTCCTGGCTGGCCCGACTGGACAGATGCCCCAGAGCCTGGGGGTCTCCGGTTTGACAGCCCTTTCCCAAAGGCCACAGCTGCTACCAGCGCGTTGGTATCTGCAGGGTTGAAGGTCTGCTTATTCTGTCGTAAACCTGCAAAAAAAGAAGTTACTTTTCAAGTTATTTTTAGAGTTGGTAATCAGGTCTAAAAAGTAGCATAGCTGGTCCTGAATTTACTTTTCAGCCACTTTAGTGCATGCAATAGAGATGAGTTTTTTACAAGCTGTCCTACAAGAGTCTCAGCAAGGTCAAAGAAGCTGCAAAATCCAGGGACACTGGTGATACAAGAGCTTTTTCACTGAGACCAGCGCATAATCTGCTCATGGAAGGAGGATAGAGTGAGCTAACTCCTCCATGCCCATGAGAAGTTCCCACTAAAGGCTACTCCATGCTGAATCCTATGGCAGGTAACAAGCACCGTGATTTAGATAAACAATAGCAACACCCCCTTTTGGAGGCTCATGACCAACACGGTGTCTGCAAGTTCTTTTGCCACACCTGTGCCCACTTACACTGTTAATCCCACACTAGACAGAACCTGTGGTCAGGTCCTGTGTCAAAGATGACAATAAAAACAATGCCACTGCCTTTAAGAGTTGTGTGTGGCACTCTCAGGAACAGTGAACACCACTACCAGAACAGGTTGACCATGAGCTTGAAGCACCCATTATCTAGATAGGATCACACAAGAGCCTGCCAACATGTAGCCTCCTTCAGAACACAGCTAAAGGGTTTCTTATTCACTGCTGCTACATTTTCACAGCTATTTTTGTTAACTAAAGTTGATTGGGAAATTTTCTTGGCAGATACTTAGCAACTCCTCAAAGGGGGATATGTCAAACGGTTGGAATGACCTTCCTACCAAGCATAGATTACACAAGGAAGATACATTGCACCCATAGGCTCCCTTCTCAAATGAGGGTGCTCCACGACAACCAGTGTTGCATCTTCTGGAATGTTTTTGTTTATGCTGCTCACCTGCATTTCCCATACTTCAAGCTCTCCAATATACCTATTTTGCCTCTATTCTCTCAAGCCTGCTGCTTGAACCCTGTACCCCACTCCCACCCCAGTGACATACCTCCACTTTCAGATTCACGCTCCTCCTTACTGATTTTCTCCAGCAAATTTGAGCACATTTTGTTCAGACTTTGGATCTGTTTCTGCAAAATGAAAACTGTCAGAAACTGCCAGGATCCCTCCAACTCAGTACAAATCAGCAAGGTAAATGAACAAGCTTTCTCTTCCCAGGATCTGCGTAACCAAACGTAAGCATTTTGATAGCTGAGCTGAGAGCGCCCAGTGCTAATGCATGCAGGAGGGCTCTGTGGGGATAGGATAGCCTTTGCCCCTGACTGGTTGGATGGCACCTCCTGTGAACAGCCAGAGAGCTAGATACCCTTGTGAAACTGTGGAGGAAACCAAACCTCAGCTAGGGTCAGCTGGAGAAATCTCAGACAGGAAAGGACACAGCAAAAAAAAGAAAACTGTCAAATGGAAGGGTGAAGGAAGCAGTTAAAGGGCATCTTGTGCCCTAGGGATAAGTGGCAGAAGTGTCAAACTCTTCTTTACCTACCTGTGCAGCATCAGGGCTAATTCGAGCTGCATCTGTGATCAGCTGCTTCTCCTGCTCCTCCACCTCAGGGTCAGGCTTAGTTCGAAGATGGTCGGGCACTACTTCATGGCTGAACACCGGCACACGTCCCTCTGTCTGCCGCTGCAACAGTGGGACAAGCCTCACTCAGAGCCTCTTCCTCCAGCCCAGCACTCAGGCAGCTCCAGACCAGGGCACAGGCCACGGTGCTGAACAAGGCTAGTGGGGAAACCTTGATCTGGGGAGCATTAGGAAGTTTCAACAACTTGTCTAGGAATTTGCACTGTGCCTGTTTAGTCACAGCAACATATTTATGAACAGGAACACCTTCTGTAAAGTGTATCCAGTGCAAGTGTTTGTAGGTGAAAACCCCACAGCAAAGCAGCTCTCACAAAAGTACTTGCTGCCTTTCCTTCCTTTACACCCAGAGCCAAGGAATGCCCAGCACAAATGAATGACAAGCTGAATACTCAGGCTCTCAAGCACTTTCTGATACTCAAGGGACATGTCTTACCATGATCTCCTCATCCCGGTCTGGAGACAGCACTAGGGGGATGATCACCTGGTTTCGCAATAGCGGGGTCTTCTCATGCTTTAGCACTTTATTCAAGGTGTTCAGCTGTCCTGAGAGCAATGCAAAGCTGTCCAGAACTGAAGGCCTGGAAAAGCAAATAAAGAAGATAGAACATGGAAAGGGGATGCCACAGAGGGTTTTTCACTCTTCTTCACTCAAATGGCTGAGGAGTGAGGAAATAACATTATTAGTCCTCAAATCAGTCTACTTCAGACAGTAAGCAGTAGAATCTAGTGCTGAATATGCAGGTGTGGACAAACTCCAGTCCTTACTGGAAATGGCTCAAATGCATCAAATACCTCAGGGACATTACAAGCAGTACCACTGAAAGTGGCAGCTGTTTGGGATTTCAGTAACATACAAACAAGTAATTCTTTCCTTGTCATTACCTCTCCCAGAGAAATTCTGGAGCAAGGAATAAGAAATTCATCTCAAAGCAGTACAGCCAGGAGAGAAAATATGTATAGCTTGGCTATCCAGACTAAGAAATAAAGAAGCTAAATAACTGATAATGTTTTCAAGGAGGTCCTCTTCAGCTTGGTCTGTGTGTGGGATTCATCAGCTCTCCTCCCTTCTGCAACATTAACTATAAACGTTAACTTGTCTGTGAAGCTTTGCTGCAGTGGCAGACAGTAAGAAACCATATAGTTTATTAAGCTGCAGTTATAACATCTTTATGCTCCATATTCTCCAGGAAGAGAATGCCACCTTGCAAGTCTCTCAAACTGTGTGGTAAAGCAAAACCAGCAAAACACAAAAGCTCAGTTTATATCAGAGCCATAAAAAGCTGGAAAAGGTCAAGAAATGTAGAAAGAACTATTGTTCATTTTATAGTGTATGTGGGTCTCTAAGGTGCTTCATCTGAGAACATCCACTCACTGCTGATGCAAGTCTAGTTCCCGTAAAATGTCAGGATTAAAAGGTGTTAGCATGACTCCTATTACTCTGCAGCATGAAGCCAATGGATTTTAACTGGTTTTCTGGTGGAAGATGTGTAGTGGTTCCTCCAGCACAAATGTGAAAAGAAAATTTAAACCTACTGACAAGAAGCTAATGTTTTCTAATTAATGCTTTGAGCAAGAGCTTTGGCAGTGATCAACAGCGAGACACCTCACCATGTGAGTCGGTCATACTCGTTCTCCAGCTTGTAGATAAAACTGACCAAGGAGTTCTTCAGGTCAGCCACCTGACTGATGAGTGCCTCCAGGGTCAGCTCCAGCTGCTTCTCCTCTCTCTAAAAAAAGACAAGACAGAAAGGGAGGAGGACAAAGGCATGAATCCACACCCATGCATCCATAATCCAATCTGTCCTACAGACAGCCTCCTTTTCAGAGGAAGCAGAGATATTGGAGATAAAAATCCTATTATTTCACACTGACCCCTTTCCCTTGGGTCAGACTACTTAGGCAAGAGACTTGTGCTTGAGACAAACGTTTGGCCAGCTGTCCTGTTAAAGATCTAGATGAGTGTAGTGAAGACATCATCACTTACATCTGCTTTTTATCACACCAGGCAAAGTCATCAGAGTTAGCTCACGCCACCTTTGTAAGCCAATTAAGCTTACCCAGCTCAAAGAAGATTAGCATTCCCTCAGCCTTTTCTGACAGCAGCTGTGGGTGCTGCGATGTCTTCATCCAGGTGATCTTTCCCACTGACATCCAACAATCTTTGCAAAATGAGTAACAGGTCCATGGACTAAAGACTCCAGTCTGTGCCCTTCACCTCATTCTTTACTTTCTTTCTGCCCACGTGACACTTCCAGCTGCCAAGGAAACTGGCAGCTCCTACTGGCCTTGTGCCCCACGGGCTGCTGGAGGCCCTGCCATGACACAGACTAGTGTCATACCCACACACACCCCTCACCTCCTGCCTTTTGCTGGGATTACATTGTTTAAGAAATCTTTCCCACTGACATCCCCTTCCGGGTGAGGGAGGATGGTGACAGACAAAGTGTCAGGACTGGGGATCTGTTGCCAAAGACACCAAGGCATGTCCTTGACTCTTGCAAAAACCCTCAAAACTCATATCTACTCGAACTTACTCATACTACAGTATTGCGCAAAACATAATTAAAGTCCCGGCCCTAAGGAACTGCTCGTGTAAGTTGAGAACTGTACAATAATAATCCATGAGGAGGGTGGGACAAAGCAATCAAATAATAGAAAGGGAATACCGATTGGGAAAGCAGATAGAGTGACTCAGGCCATTGGCATGCTTGCTATTGGGTTTGTTGTTGCTCTGTTCAAATACACTGGCCCAGTGCAAGCTTCATGGAGAGATTATCAGGCACCTTCCACATTCACAAGAACACAATATTATTCTATTTTATTTGTACTCTGACAAGTCGGTAATCACTGACAGGACTTCATTTTACTTTAACCACCTTAGAATAAACAGCTGAATCAACCTTATTAAAATCTGATCCCCAGTCCACAGAGTGGATTCACATAACAGATTGCTGCTGGCTGTTTCACCTAAGAGATATTCCACGTGGAGATAAAAGCACTCTCCTTCACCTTGTGACGGGACTAATCAGTTCCTGTCCAATTAAGAAACGTGCCTACAGCTGTTTGTGTGCACTGTGTTTATGCAAGGAGGTTAACTACTGACTGTGTTACAAGCTGGGCTGGTTGCCAGTGTTTTACTGCAAGGGTGCCGGGCATATGCACCCACGGCAATTCCCCTGGCCCGCTGCTGGCGCTTATCCAAGAAGCCCTCAAGAGGATGAATGAAACCCCACTGCACAAGGACCACTCTCACGGCAGCAGTGCACTCCAACCGTCCTTCCCTAGGCTCTTCCCAAAGCCATTAGGAGCTGGAAGCAGACACAAGCAGTGCAATAAGCATACAATAAGACTGAGCAGTGATCCCAAAGAATGCTGTGCCTCTCCAAGGGGACACTTTAAGGAGTTTGTTAGCAATGCTAAATTGTGCCGAGGTTGTAAAGATAGGGCTTATGGTAGGGGTCCTGAAGGACCTCCTCATATGGAGCAACTGAGAGGTAAAGGTGAAATCCAGAGTAGGTAAAGATAAAGCAGTGCAGGCGGTGAAACAAATGGAAAAAAACCCAAACCTGACTGGCAAAACAAAGGGGGAAAAAAACCCCCCTGACTTTCTGTACACAATGACATTATCTGAGCTGATAACGTTGTAACTCAGCAACAGGATCTCGGGACTATCTGAGGGTAACCCAGGAAAAAATCTGCCCAATGCTGAAAAGGCAGCCAAGGAAGTAAAAGCGATCATAGGATTTATTAGGAAAGCAACTAAGGAAAGGATTTATTAGGAAAGCAACTAAGGAAAGGATTTATTAGGAAAGAAACTAAGCATCATTATATCACCACATAAATGCACGCCTCCTTTGCATTTCGAATATTACAAGTCACTCTTGTCCCTCAAACTGAAAAGGGATAGAGTAGGAATATGTACTAATAAAGGCAACGAGAATGATGAAGAACGTTCATAGTTCCAAAAAAACAAAACCCAGTAAAAAAAACAGTAAAAAGACTGGTACGAGCAAGTG
>VZTH01005175.1:44069-145791 GCA_013397815.1 Aleadryas rufinucha
TTTAAGGAGTTTGTTAGCAATGCTAAATTGTGCCGAGGTTGTAAAGATAGGGCTTATGGTAGGGGTCCTGAAGGACCTCCTCATATGGAGCAACTGAGAGGTAAAGGTGAAATCCAGAGTAGGTAAAGATAAAGCAGTGCAGGCGGTGAAACAAATGGAAAAAAACCCAAACCTGACTGGCAAAACAAAGGGGGAAAAAAACCCCCCTGACTTTCTGTACACAATGACATTATCTGAGCTGATAACGTTGTAACTCAGCAACAGGATCTCGGGACTATCTGAGGGTAACCCAGGAAAACATCTGCCCAATGCTGAAAAGGCAGTCAAGGAAGTAAAAGCGATCATAGGATTTATTAGGAAAGCAACTAAGGAAAGGATTTATTAGGAAAGCAACTAAGGAAAGGATTTATTAGGAAAGAAACTAAGCATCATTATATCACCACATAAATGCACGCCTCCTTTGCATTTCGAATATTACAAGTCACTCTTGTCCCTCAAACTGAAAAGGGATAGAGTAGGAATATGTACTAATAAAGGCAACGAGAATGATGAAGAATGTTCATAGTTCCAAAAAAACAAAACCCAGTAAAAAAAACAGTAAAAAGACTGGTACGAGCAAGTGACTGAAGCAAGGAGAGACAATGTAATAAACTCTGTAAATGAGGAATAGCGGGACAATGCATTTTCACTTTCTTTTCCAGCAGGACAACCAGGAGATCTGCATGAGGCCAGCAGGCTGCGGTTTCAAACAAACCAAAGGAGATGGATCTTTACAATCTGTTAACCTGCCATTAACCTCTGCAACTCTTTTCTTTGGACAATACGGATGCTACAAATTCAGAGCACTTAGTAAAGTAATTAGGTTCTTCTCCCATTAACGACATCTCATTCAAGCGGGACCAGGGCGCTCAGCTGTACGAACACTCACCACACAGCCGTGCAGCAACAAGGGACTGTTGCACAGCAGAGCACCGCACCGGCCGCCTGAGGACGTGCTCGGCCTCCCGCCCAGGCTGCCCCAGCCCCGGGCGGGCTCGGCCCCCGCGGAGCCGCCCGGCCCCGCTGCCCCCGGNCTGCACCAAGTGATCCGGGCCGTACCCGAGCCCGAGCTGGTGAGTTGGTGCTCGGGGCTGGATGGTGTCACCGCGGCTGGTGCTGCACCACCCAGCAGCACCTGCACCCTTCAGAGCATTTAAGCTCTATTCCTTTCTCTGATTCTTCCTTTGGTGTGGCTTGATGTTCTCTCATGTACCGTTTGCTTGTTCTGGCAGGTGAAGTCAGAAAATGAGCTTGATGTTCTCAGCATCCTGCCTAACGGGTGGCAGCCAGACGAGCCGGTCCAGCCCAGGCCCTACCTCCTCGTGCCCTCTACGCGGGTCACCTTCCTGGCCCGCCAGTACCGATTTGTGATTGAGCTTGATCTGAGCCCTTCCACGGGGATTGTGGTAAGAGCAGAAGCTGCCTCTCTGGGGTGTTCTGCATTAAAAGAGAAACCCATTTATATTTGCTGAGAAAAGGCTTATTGCTCTCAGTGTCAGTCTTAACTTTTGCAGAAGTTGTGCTTTTCTTGAGAGGGAGCCATGCTGTGCCCCTGGCTGGGAACTAAATGGCAAATCCTGTTTCTCCATTGGATGCTCACTGTGTGACTTCTGTTTACAAGAGTTGTCACTGTAATCCAGCTGCCATTGCAGAAGGATGTTTGCTGTTGGCTCTGCACAGTGGGACAATCAGCAATGAGACTGAAGGTCCTAGAAGGTGAAAAAGCTGTTCTCTTTCTCTGTTTCTGTAGGATGACTCAACAGGGGAGATAATTTTTGATGAAGTGTTTCATGCCCTTTCCCGATGCTTGGTGGGATTGTTAAGACCCTTTCGTATCCCTGGTTCAGACATTATCTACCAGCCAGAGATCTTTGTCACCATCCAGGTGTATTCCTCCATCATTGGCCTGCAGTCCCACCAGGTAAAGTTCAGGCTGTCCCTCGGCACAGCGTGAGAGGCTTGCTGTGCTTTGCAGGCGTCCTGTGAGCACGAGGAAAGCGGGGGCAGGTGGTAGCTGGGCTCTGTTATCTGTGATGCTGCAGGCTAGATCCACTGAAACGTGACCTGGCGTGATGCAGAAGCGTATGTGAGCAACTTCTCCTTTCTGGGCAGGAAGCAGAGGTTTCTCTGGAGATTGCTGCCTTCAGGCACAATCCTAGAATTGGGCCACAGGGGATATTTACCTCATGTCGAATATGTGCTTGTTGTTGTTGTTCTTGTTTTGTTGTTTGGGGGTTGTTTTTGTTTTTAATTTCTGTTGATTAATTCTTTTTGCCTGTTTTAATTAGCTTGAAGCATTCAAGCAGAGCTTGTATGACGAAAAGCTTGTCTGTCTGTTCCAGCCCTGTAACAGTGGTTAATTCAAAGATAATTGCCTCTTCCTACAAACCTTGGTTTTTTTGCACTGGTCTGAATATGCTTCTTCTTGCTGGAGGGAGCAGCCAGCCCCGGTATTGAGATTTATCAGTGAGATTTTACTTGTGTCAGGCCAGGTCTGTTTAATAAATTCAAGTCTGGTTTATGGGGCCAGCGTGGTTTTTGAAGTTCATCCTTGATCTCTTCCACCTTGCTGTATTTTCACATAACTTACAGGTTTCTGGTGGTATATTTCATCCCTTTGCTCATACCAGGGAAAGTGCGTGGTAACAGGAGGAGCCTGTTAGTCTATGCTTGTTCCCTTGCTCCCCTTCTCCAGCCCTCCCTGCCCAAGCCTTCTGCCAGGGTTTGTGCTGTACCTGAGGAGTGTGGCCATCGCTTTGGTCTGTTCTGAGGTGCTACCGGAGTAAGTGTAGCAGGAATTTCTCCATTTGCCATTGATGTTTTGTGTCATCTTGTCCAGAAATCCTGCAGACACCACCATGCTGTGCCTCAGTATCTCCCCTATTTACACTATACTGAGCACTCTGAAGTTGCTACATTTTTCTTCTTTAGATCTGTCTAAATTCCCACTTTTTATATAAGGCCATGAACTGTGATCTCTGGGTGCAACTGGATAATTATGTTTCTTTTATGGAGGAAGAGGCATACGTGTGTAGCACTCATCCAGGAAAGACTCTCTGTGGTAATCATTTATTTCTCTGATGTCACTAGGAGATCTTGCCCATATGAGGCTGAGGGAATGTGGATAACATGCAGCATCCCACCAATCTGCTGAGGTCTTTGTCTGCATCTTCTATCTTCTTTGCCTCCTGGTTGTGGACAGGGACTGCCTGTACCGGGGTAACATCTGTAAACACTGGTGTCATGCCTGTCACCCTGGGGAGTTTCTGTGGTGGCAGGTTTATTCTGTCACATCACTCAGCCTCTTTTGTAATGTCCACTCTTAATTGTTTCTTTTCTTTATTTCAATTTGCCGTTCCCCTTGGAAGATCATTTGATTAGTCTACAGGGGAGATAGATTAGAACAAACAGGCCCTCCTAAGAAGCATCAGACTACAGTTAATGGCTTCTAACAATTATCCCACATCACTTTCTCTTGGAGAAAGTGAAATGAAGTAGAAGTTTCTTGCCCAAGAAGGTGATTTCCCAAAGTGTGATGTAAGCATCTGCTGTGGAGTGCACAGCACAAGCCGTGAGACACCACTGCTCGCAGGCAGTTGTCTCCGAGCAGGGACAGAGAGAGGTGGCCTGTGCTGTACCTGTGCTTTGTCAGGGACATGTTTGAGCTCCACTGTGCAGAACTGTGTACCATCTAGGGGGCTGGTGCTATAAAATCTTGATGACTGACATGTGTGTCCTTGGGCCAGGTACTGTTCCAGGGCTGTCAGCTGGATGAGACGAAGCGCGAGGCCTTTCTGCACCAAGTTTACACACAGCTCTGTGCCTTTGAGAACAAAGTGGCAGAGATGCTTCAGCAGCAGTATGAACCCAAACCGCAGGTAAGGAGGGCAGAGGGAGTTGGGCTCTCTTGGCTTCCTGGAGATCTGCACTCTGAGGCCTCTCTGAGGTGGGGTGGCAAGAGGAACAGCAGCATAGGTCTGCAGAAGGAACAGCTAAGGAGTTGGTGAGGTAACGTTGTGGGATGCAGTAATGAGACATGAACACTGAGGAAGCAGAACCGTTAAGTGTTTAGAAGGACTGGTGAGGATGGTTACCTTCCCTAAAGTTAATGTGCAGTAAGACGGCCTGACTGTATATCATGAGAGAATTGGTAGGATGTGCTTTCTCTCTGAAGAAGATGGTGGGAGAGGTGATTATGTCCGTATTATTAATCTATAAATAGCTGTGAATATGTCCTTAGCCCTTGTTACATTTCTTGAATGAAAATACTTCCTTGTTACCATGAAAACTGGCAGTAAAACTGAACAAACAGCTGGTGCAATTTCAAGTACTCCTTGAAATCTGTGACAGATGCTACTTAGTAGCCATGGATATAGGTATCAGCATATTAATTATAGAATCCTAGTACGGTCTGGGTTGGAAGGGACATTTAAAGATCACCTCCCTCAACCTGCTGGCCATGCTGCTTTTGATGATCTTGCAGTCAAAGTCATTGTTGGTCTGGCTGAGGTTATTTAGTCCTTAATTAGCATTGGTTATTAGAGTTTGGGCAAAAAGGAAAAAAAAAAGTCCCAAAATCAGATGACCAAGAGGATACTGGTGATGTATTGCAGTTGCATGTATGAAGTGCTGGGAATCTCCCATTCTAGCTGAAATTTGTATGTTTCAATGCTAAAACTGCCAGTCCTGAAACAGAAAGTAGATTGCTGGAAGTAAATACCTTGACTAGTGAGACCAGATGGTGTTTTTGCAGTGCTTTGTATGCATTCCTGCTTGATGCAGTATTTCTCTCATGGTAAACTACCCTGTAACTTCTTCCATGCAAATGGAGGAGAGAGACGCTCTTGCAGGCCAGAGGGACTGGTGAGTTCTGCCACAGGGTGTGGGGTGGAGGTGGGAGGCCCCAGGGGAAGGGCAGGGACTGAAACTTTTTCCACTTTTGAAGTTGCACTAGCTGTATCATTGTTAACAAGTGTCTGAATTTAAGGCATCTGGCAAATTAAAGTGATGGATAGTCAATATTTTTTGCTCACAGACACAGACTGCTCCCATTTGTGCATAGCAACAGTTTTGTTAGTTCTAGCTGTCTTTTCCCAGCTCCAGTCGTCTGTAGCTTTGCAGAGAGGGGTCTCAGCTATTCTCTGCATTAGCAGTAAAAATGAAGCAATATTTTATTACAGGGTTGAACTGCCAGAGCCTTATGGGGATTAAGGGACTATGAATACAGCAGGTTTCTCATGGGTGTAATTATACAAATTTCAGGCTTTGCCTAGGGGATATTTTTCATAGAAGATGCAGGAGAAGCCTACCTGCATTTGTTTATATCAACACTGCATAACGAGGACCATTTGAGTTAAATGCATAGGCACTAGACTTTGTCCTTATGAGGTTTCTTGCCCCCTCTGCTGCAGAGCTTCACAAGTGAGACATAGCTGTCTCTGCCTCTCCAGTGTTTCTGGGCTGAATAGAGTAGATTAAGGAGATGCTGAATAGCTGCAGCTTCTGCTAAATGACAAGGGGAGAAAGAGGTATTCACCATCTCTTTAACTGGGAACTGCTTTGCTCCACAGAGGAGTTTTAGTGACCCCAAAGTGTCTCATATTTCCCCTTCTATCAGAAATCAGCTTAGAATAAAGCTCTGAGCATGCTATCCCTCCACCTTCAAGCAGCCTTTCCCAGCTTCCACCTTCAAGCAGCCTTGCCCAGCTGTTCTAAGGGGCCCAACTGACCAGGATTTTAAGAGCACCCAGAAGTTAAAGCTACAAATGGAGACTGCAACAGTGCTCCAGAGTACCGTGGGACTGCCAGACCAAAGGTGTTTGGAAGAGTGAGGACTAGAGCTAGGCTGAAATCTGCCCCATGGGGTCTTGTGGGTTTTTTTTAACTTTTCCAGGTGGATTTATCCCCCCTGGGCCAAGAGAGCCCTGGTGATGTGCAGGAGTCGTCTGGGAGGAAGCCCAGCGTGTCTGTTGTCACTGCTGACGTTGGCCTGGTCAGCATGGTCCGGCAAGGGATCCTGGCCCTGCAGCTGCTGCCCTCCAACTCCAGCGCAGGTTGGCTGCATCCTCAGGGTTAAGGTTTGCCTGGTTGTTTGCGAAGGGTTGTATTGCTCCTGCCATAGGCTGAGGTTAATTTTATGAGGACTGGTGCGTGCATGGACCTTTCTGTTAGGGATGAAATTTCAACAGAGCCTTTTACTCTGAATTCTGGGGGCAAATTGTGGTGGTGGGAATGGGGAGGACAACACTGTGCCAAGTGCCATGTGTCAGCATTGGGGAGTTTGTGAGGCAATATAGCTGTGACTGTTGCTCAGGGCAGCCTGGGGTGTGAAGAGCTGTGCCCTTTCTGTGTGCTTTGCTGTACCTAATCAGGATGTTTGCCAGCTCCATAATGCTTTGGAAACTCTAAACCAGCCTCAGGATTTTCCTTCTACTTTTGCCCTGCCTAAGCTTTATCTCTGGTGGGTTTACTGGGAGAATGATAGCTGTTTGAGATGGAAGATGCACTAAGATGCTGCCTTGTTTACAGGTATTATAATAATTACGGATGGTGTGACCAGTGTCCCTGACGTGGCTGTGTGCGAGACTTTACTCAACCAGCTGCGCAGTGGCACAGTGGCCTGCTCCTTTGTGCAGGTATGTCTGCTGGTACCTGAGAGTGTGGGTACCAGAGGGAGGCAGGTGGGTTGGTGGTGGTGGCATTCACCTCCAGAGGAGAAGGAGGGGCCTTCTCTTCCTGTTTGAGTCCTTGACCAGCCATCTGCCTTGTCCTCGGCACTGCTGTTCTCGCTCACGTGTCTCCTTTATCCATCCCGTAGGTGGGCGGTGTCTACTCCTACGACTGCAGCTTTGGCCACGTTCCCAATGTGGAACTGATGAAATTCATTGCCATGGCCACTTTTGGTGCTTACCTCTCCACATGCCCTGAGCTGGATTCCCTGAGCCTGGATCTGAATGTGTATCACAAGGCATTTCTACTGTACTCCTTTCTGCGTACTGGGGAGTCCCTGAACCCAGAATATTACTGTGGTGAGGAGTGTGCATGTCCTTCTTCCAGTGGATGGATGTCTTAAAGCACCTCTCTTTGGAATGACTCCCCAAGCTTGATTATGCTGATACTCTCTCTTGTCGTGCCTTCTGTAGGCTCTGGGCACAGTTGGTCACGCAGCTTCACCTGTGAATCCCTTCCTGGTTCCAGGAATTGGGTGGACCAGGGAAAAATAATGTCCCATTTTCCACCATTTCCCTGGCTCAGCAATCTGCAGTTAGGCCCACTGTATTGTGACTTGGAGGGGGTCAGAAGCTCTTGCCCACCCTTCTGTGCACACTGGCTAGCTCTCAGGTGGGGATGTTCTGGAGAGCTTGTCCTAAGAGGGCTTGCAGATGGCAGCTTGGATTGAAAAACGAGACCCCTGAGAACTGTCCCAAGTGCCTCTCCTGGTTGTTCTTATTTTGTGACTGTTAGTGACTAAGAGTGTGCCAGGAGAGATTATTTTAGTTACCAGTAAAACATGGAAACACCCTTTCATGTCCCAGCGATATGCTGGTGCCATCTGCTCTTTCTTTAACTTGGCAGCAGAAGCCACATAAACTGGCAAGTTTGAAGAGAGCTGGCTTGGGACTTTGAAATGTTGAATTTTAAAAAGATCAGCTCTTAGTGGTTTAAGCTCAAGGCTTCCATATCCCGCTACCTTTTAAAAAGCAGCTGGGAACTTAGAATTTTCCAGGGAAGTTGGTAAAGCCCCAAAGCTTACTATGTGACTGTTGAAACAGATGTGCAGTTTCTGCCTGTCTAGGCTGGATGTGGAATTCCAAGGCGTGCCTTGTCACAAAAGCTGTCCCAGAGAAAGCAGTGCCTGGCACCCCACCTTGTCCCTTTCCCAGGCCTCTTGGCCACACTGATGAACCTGTTTGCTGTATTGCAGAATCAGGAGTGGGTGTAAATGGTGCCTGAAGGATGTACTGTTCTTCAGGCCAGTGAGTGTTCCTGGCGGCTTTTATAAAGCTCTTGGGGAGGCCTGTTGCTGCACGATGGGACTCAGGGGAGCTGCTCCCTCACAAACCCATCCCTGCCGTTTGCAGTGTCCCAGCACAGGCTATTCAATGAGCACCTGGTGTCTGCAAGCAGCAACCCTGCGCTGGCGATGCGGAGGAAGAAGCACACGGAGAAGGAGGTGCACGCCGACCTCGTGAGCATTGTTTCGGTCCGGCTGCGCGAGGGCTACAGCATCCGTGAGGTCAACATCACCAAAGGTGACTCTGCTGCCTTGAGGGCTGGAGGCTCAGATAGGACTCTGTTCTCAGCTGCTTAGAGGAAAGCACAGGGTCTGCCATCTCAGCAGAGTGCTGATATTGTGGAGGAAGGAGCTGTTTTCCCCAGATTCTGTTTTCATGAATAATTGCCTGCTGCAGGGCTGCCCAGTATTGTGCGGTTATGCACTTGCCAGGCTTACCCTCTGTGGTTGTGCCTGGGGAGGGACAGCCAGTGATGCTCTGTATCTTGGAAATGATTCCCCACAATTGCAGAGAAACTAGTGATGGAACTGGGGTTTGCAGAGTTTTTTGGGATTTCATCTGTATTTCTCCTTTTTTTCATCCCTTTCTAGTTCTTTGCCAGATGCACTCCAAAATACTAACACAAAGTTGAACCCTTTGGTACAACAGGCTTAATGCCTCCAAACTACAGTCTTCCAAAGGAAGAAATTGGGTGAAACAAGGATATTGTTAGGTGAAAATGTCAGATCAGTCAGGTCCATGATCAGTTCTAGAAGACCATAAAACCTTCTAGTGATCCTGTTCTCTTACCTGACTCACTAGACATGGCAACTGGAGGGTAAGAACTAGCTGCTGACTAGGGACCTTGAGGGGTTTGATTATCCTAAGGAGGGCCAGTAAATCCTATCTAAATTTTCATCTCCAGCTTTGACTAGTGGTAGTACTTTAACTGAAGAGGAGATGAAAAAATCCAAATGCAAGCTTATTAGTACACAGAATGTGTTTTGTATCAGAGAATCAAAGTCTGTGATCTAACTCCAAAACCATTCCACTAGCTGTGTGATGTTTTCTGTGAATTTACTGTGGTCTGCCTAAAAACCACGTAAATACCTTCTGCCACTGCTCTGGTTGGAAGACTGTCCCGGAGCTTCATTGCTCTTTCTCTAGCTTCCTTTCTAAACTCCCTGAGACCAAATTGGACCTCTGTGACTATTTTTTTTAATTAAGTTTATCCTCCTTCTCTGACTTGCACAAACATATTTAATGACGTCTTTCTCGTTGTAACCTACCTTTTGGCAGGTTAATATTAAGGAAGCCAATATTTCACCTTTCTTTTGTAAGGGCAGGCTTTCTGTTTTGTTTATTCAGGTTAATAGCTCTTATTTTTGTTTCCCTTAAGTTGTTTTCTTTTTGATTTGATCTCATGTTTCTCAAAACAGTTGGTAAGAGTGTTGTAAGTGTGGTTTTATCAGTGCCTTGTTCAGCAGTGTTAACGCTTCCGTGCTTCTGAAGTAAAATAACAAATCTGACAGACTGGGAATCACATGAACTTTCTCCATGACTGTATTGCAGAAATCCCTGAATCTTTCACACACCTTTTCTTTCAGCTGATGAGTCCTTGGGGGTGTTTTATTGGGTTTTGTTTGTTTATTAGTCCCTGCATGTGCTGTCCTTCATGTGATAGTACTCTTAGGTTCGTCTTGCTCAGTTCACCTCCCTGTTCCTCTGTGATGCCTGAGAATTGCAGTTCTTTTGCCTTGATGCGTCTTACAAACGGAATGGATCTAAATCACCTTTTTTTGGGGGAAGATTGCTAACAATCATATTAGGTGGGATAATTTCTAAAGTTGGTCTTCCAGGAATGTCCCTAATTTCTTGTTTCAGGAATTTTCTGTTAAAAGTAAGTATCTCCTAAGTTTTCCCAGTGAGACAGCTCTTGTAGTAATGTCTGCAGTTTGCTTTCACTAATGTATGTGTGGCATGAGATTACGTCCTTTAAATCCAGGCAGATTAGATCCATTGCACTCTCCTTGTCTAGGGATGTCTGTGAAACAGTGTGACAGGTCCGTGCGTGTCCATGCTCAGTGTCATTTATTATTCTGTGCACAAGTTCACTTACGGCTTGAACAGTGCTGGATAAAAAGCCTTTCTCTTTAATCTGGCAGCAATGCTGAAGTGCTTTTGGTGACTGTGTAGTGCTATACAGAAATGCTGGAAGAGCATTCACCAGGTATGAATCATTCAAAAAGCAGTCAGAGAAGCTCATGTTGTATCTTCTTGCACAAAGGTGTAGCTACAACCTCTGGCTCAGGATATTGTAAAGCAGTGAGTTCCTGCACTCTGGAGGAATGTGTTAGAAATATCACTACATGTTACCATGCTCCCTGCATTTTCCTCCAGGTAATTCCTGCTGGCTTTTACTCCTTGGAATGCTAAATGGATTGGTCTCCCATTTTTACAAGAGCAGAGAGCAGAAGAGCAGCTGCTGAGTCAGAGTTACCTTCTGTGGTTAATAGCTGTGGGTAGGTGCACAGTGAAGAGTAAGAACAGGATAAACATACATGATGATAATCTCCATTCTGCTTTCCTTTTTTCTTCCTTTGAGCCCTCTCTTGCTCTTTGCAGCTCAGGGGCTCCTTGAGCTGGAAGTACTCTCTGTGTACTTTTTAGAAGAAATTTAAAATGAAATGTCAGAGGTATCAAAAACATAGAGTGTATTTCTATGCAGCCTTCAGACTAGTAGCAGATAATGTTACTTAATACTTTGGAAAGGATAAATGCTCCTGGGGGTTGTTTAAAAATTTGCTGAACTAACAGGTTAAAGTAGAGTTGAGAAATGATCAAGACATTCAGACGTTCAGCACCGCCTTTGCTAAGGAAAAGCATGTTTGGCTAATCAGGGTTCTCTGAGCCATTCTACAGAGAAGTGGATAACAAAGAACAGTTAATTAACCTGGATTGCCAAAACTTGCCAATTAAAAGCTGGTAAGGAGCCAGCTGGCTGTGAAGGGAGAGGAAAAAAGTGCAGTTGTGGACTTTGACACTGTCGCTTTTCTCCTTTGCTTTACCAAAGACGAAATAGAATAAATAGCTGGCTTTGTGCTCAGAGTTGCCTGGAGAGGTTGTTTGTGATATTTATAAGTGCTCTGGTTACCCTCACTGTTTGATTTTTATATATTTAGGTATTTAGGAGGCAACTTGGTTAGTTAGGAAAGCAGAAATTCTTGTGAAATGGAAAGGATTGGAAGGTATGGAAGGAAAAGAAGCTACAGAGCCATGGTGCGTAATGGAACCCAGCTCTTTTCCTCTTACTTTCTGGAATATTGTCAGGGGATCTCCCTCTGTAACAGAAAAAAAAAAATTCTCACCATTTTATATTGAGGGCAGCCTGGAGGATGGTTTTCAAAACATCATCTTCCTCTGTGAATCAGTCAAGCACCAAAGATGGCTGGGCACTAGCTGGCCAGTGAGAATGGCTATTCTCTAGTGACAGGAATCAGGAAGACAAAGTGAGCTTTCTGAAAAAACAGAGCTGGACTTTGTGAAGGAAATCAAAGTAGGAAAAAATTTATTAGCTATAAAGTCAGGAACCAGAAAGAGATGGCTTTGCAGGAAGAATAAGCTGAAGATTAATGTAGGTGTAACTTCAAACTAAGTAAATATTTTGCCTGTGTTTTTAGTTTTGCTTCTGTGGGATCATAGGAGTGAAGCCAGGATGACTAATGGAAAGAGAGGTGAAAGTCGGAAATATTTTCATTTATGATCTAAGTAAAAATGTGGGAATTTATTTATCATGTTCACTGTTGATGAAGTAGAAAGGCTTTATTATGAGAACCAAAATATTGTGCAGAAAGCAGTGGATGAGCCCTAAAGCAATAAGAGTGAGGTGACAGTATGAAATGAAAAGAGGTGAATTTATAAATTCTTGTTTAGCCTCTGATAAACTAGACAATCTTCATAGGAAACAACAGATGGTGCAATCCTGGCAACTGCATTTTTAGTAACACAAACCATCCATTGTAGAAAATATTAGTGACCTTAAATAAAATCCTGCTAATCCCCCAGATGAAGTACAGGTAAAATATAGTATACACTTCTGATCATCTTTGTTCAAGAAAGGTGAATTCTTAAGGTGCAGGAAGGTCTGGGTCTGTTAAGGGGAATGAATGTTCTGTCACAGTAACAGCTGAAACTGGGTAAGGATTTCTTAGTAGTGCACACTCCCTGTCAATGTTATGGAAATGAAGCTTATCAGAATAAAAATAATTTAATCTAAAGAACAACCAAGCATGAATTTGGCATGTACTCTGAAAGGTTTCTTCTAAACATTGATGGGAGAAGAGTACTCTGAGGGAGCCTCCCAGCAGGGACCATGAGAACAAAAAGATGGCTTTAAAGTGGAGCTCAATCAGCCTGTGAAGGGGATGGCATGATGTGCCTCTGACAGCAGCAAATGCAACTCTGCAGGAAACAGCATCCAGGCTGATGATCTGTTCAGAAGGTTTCCAGCACATCCAATCACTTATCACACAAACACTGCAAGTCTGGCAAATTATAGAGCAGGCGGGACATAGAATAGATGATCGAGCAGTCGAAATCGCAGCGTGGTCATGTGTTTCCCTGGGATGTTTCAGTACAAATACACATGCACAGTCAGCAGGAGTGGGACAGTTCTCTGCTCTTTTGGCTCAGTGAGGCCTGCTGTCAGGTGTTTGTGTTAATCTCGTTAGACAGGCTTGCTGAAAGGAAAAGAAGAAGGTTTGAAGAACGGGTGAATATTTATTCTTAACAACTTTGCGGGGAGAATGTAAACATGGTGAGAACCTTTGAAGATTGGAGTTCTAGATTGCATGAAATACAGTCTGTGCAGGATGAATAGGGATGAATTCAAGAATTAGGCCTCACCTTCCAGCTTGTTTCTGATGTGTGTCCATCAGATGTCTGTATTTCTGCAATGGGATGGATTAACTCTGTGCAGTGTGGATGACAAAACTTTATAGTTTAATGGCCCTGCTCATCTGTGCAAAGCAACAGTTTTCTTGGAAAGAAAGATGAGGCTGTGAAGAAGAGAGCCCATTGCAAATGTCAGCACCTTCTCGGAGTTTCAGTTGCCTTCCCTAGTGTAGGTAGTATGTGTACACTTAAAGAATTGAGAACTCTTCACCAAACGCTTCAGTGCAAGCAAAGCCTCCCTCAGTTGGAGAGGGGAGAGAGTGACTTCAGCTAAAGCAAACAGTTGTTAGATTACTTTGTTCCCCTCAGCAATCAAACGATCTCATGGTACTCATGAATCCCTGGTCAGAGGTGGAGCTCAGATGTGTACGGAACAAGCACCTGGACTTGCTCTTCTGCTCCCATGCAGGTGGGTCTCAGCTGGAGGTGAAACTGGTGCTGCTTTGGAAGCATAACATGAGGATTGAGTACTTAGCTGTGACACCCTGGCCCCTGGACCCATCAAAACGCAGCACTTGGGTGGAAGTGACAATGGAGGGAAGCTATGACATTTTGCATGACATCAGTTGCACCATGAGGAAGCCTATCACCAGTCTGTACCGCACCACAGTCATCCGGCGCTTCTGGAACACCTTGCAGAGGTGAGCTGGAGCATGCCCAGCAGTTTCCAGTGTCCAGTGTAAACAAGTAATTCCTTCTTTGGCATGCTAGGATGAGGATTTTGCAGGTGGCCATCCCATCCCAGGGTTCACAAGCAATGTGCTCTCAGGAAGGGACGTGACTGGTAACAAGCTTGCTGTCTAGCCAAGGAAAATACTGGAACTGGTGTGTGATGTAATTTGTAGCGATGCTTCAGGGTGATGGTATTGCTGCTCCCAAACCTGGATCCTGGGATGCAAACCTTACCTCTGACTGCCATCCCATGGGGGTCATGTGTTCTTACAGCACACCCCTGCAGCTGTGCTGTGTGGTCACACTGGGAGCAGCAACCACATCGCACATCGTGTCTCTGGGGTTGAAGTGCCTGGGGTCATAACCATTTCCTGGCTGGGGTTACTGTTACTCCCAGCTATTCGACACATTCCTTTTCTAGCACTTCATTTCCAACTCTGATCATGCTCTGTGTGTATGAGCCTGGTACACTGGAGCCCCTTTAACACACTCTTTGTACTTGGGCATGGAGCCACAGCATTGCCCGAGGAAGCTCTGTTGGTGTAGATGGGCTCCCAGAACACAGGGAGTGCTGCATGTGCAAGCTCTGTGCTGACTGGGGCAGCAAGGGGGAGAGCACAGGCTTTTGTGGCTAACTGCCTCTTCTTTTCCAGCATCAACCAGACAGATCAGATGTTGGTACATCTGCAGTCTTTTGACACAGTCCCAGAACACTTTACTATTCCTGAGAGCACCAAGAATGGGGTGCCCCTGTTCTACATCCCCCCAGGCTCCACCACTCCGGTATGTTCCCTCTCTCTCTGTTTAATGTGGGACAGGTTGTCTCCCCTGCCTGTTCTTGTACTCAGGCTTCATCTCTTGCTCATCTTGTTTTCATCTTACCCTGCTCAGTCAGAGAGTTCAGGTGTGGTGCAGTGAACATCCCATGCCATACATTTCCCCCTCTGAGACATCACCCTGTGTCTCCATTGATGCAGCTACACCTCTAAGTGCAACAGCAAGTCTACTAAGTGTGCTGTGAAACCTTCTCCTGTACTGCTGTGATGTGTGAGACTGATGGGAAGGCTGAAATGCTTGCTTTTGCTGTGCTTTTTCAGTGGGTACCCCATAGGCATGGAGTTGCTGCTGGCACTGCAAGCAGTGCCCTGGAGATGTAGCTCAGTACTGTCAGGTGAAGATACATGATGTGCTGAATAGTTGTCTAATAGGCTCATTGCTCTGAGCACTCATGTGGAAGGTGCAAGGGAGATACTTGCCATCTGCACAGCAGAAACTAAACAAAATATGAGCTAATAGTTTCCACTGCAAAATTCAAACTCATTGAAACTCACTAAGCAGAAGAGCCAGCATATTATCTGTTCCCTGCTACCAGTGTCCTTGGCATAGATGGAAGAGGACTAGCAGATATTAAAGCTAGGGGAGCTTTAATTTCAGAGAATGATGCCTTTTATTTTATTGTTTAAGCCCTTTAGATTTGCCTAGTACATTTTCTCTATGTAGGGTTATGTATCCCACAGTATATCTGGAACGTCCTTTCTTATGGCTAACCACCACTGTATTTCTATATAAGCAGAGGTGCTATAGTTGGTGGAATCAATGTCACCATACAAACCTATTAGAGTTGCCCAATGCCACCCATTCTGGTACCCTGTTTGCCTGAGCACTCTCAGATGAGTAATCTCAGTGTTCAGTTACTTTGCTGACACAAGCCATATATCCCCCTCTCAATCAGAAGGCACACCATTACATATGCCATCTTTTTCATGGTTGATTTACTTGATGCTAAGTAGTTAAATTCCTAATTAACTTGACATTTCAGGAGCCTAATTTATTTTTGCTTACGCTGTACTGCCTGTTTCAATGTGAACACTCTTACTCTGTTCAGAGAAAATTAACCAAAGCCAGGGATGTGGCCTTCTTGGCCTGCAACAGCTCGGCTGCTAGAGAAATTCTTACTCTCTCTGGGTGTAGCACTTCCATGCTGAATATTGTCCTGTCATTTTCTCAGGTATTATCTCTGCAGCATAGTGGGTCTGACTCAAGCCATTCCCAGTTTGCCTCCTACTGGAAGCCTATCCTTTCCATGGATGCCAACTTCTGGCAGAGGTGGCTGCACATGCATCGTATAGTCGTCCTTCTGGAGCATGACACGTATGTAATGGGCAGGGCTGAGCTCATGTGCACACTGTGGGCCAGCCTGGGAAAGCAGGGTGTCCAGTTCAGCCCAGCTGAGGAGTTGCAGCTCTTTTGCAGGTGCCTATGGCCAAGGGAAGGGTCTCACTAGCGGAGCCTGATGGATGCTGAAGGTTTGTTTATCTGAGAGGGAGAGTAGGTTGGGAAGTCATCTTTGTTGAGAGTGGGAGGATAAATTGTTTCTCAAGTCCCTCTTGGATTTTGATTTCCTGATTGCAGGGGGTGTGGGACCATTCATTTGGGAGCTAACCCACATACTTTTGTTTGCTGCTGGAAAATGTCTTTCCCAAAAGCATTGCCTACCTGAGGCTGGTCCTAGTTGCAGAGTTCTGTGAATAATAGTCATATATTGCAGGGAGGGAGATGGGATACAAGGGACGAGGTGTGGAGATTCCAGTGCACTCAGGGAGTGTGGCTCTCTCCAATGCTCGATTAAGGGAGGTGCTTGTTCGTTGGCTGCTGTGGAGGAAAAAGGCTGATAGACCAGTCAGAGTAGGATGGATGTAGCAAAGCCTCTATGGGTTTTGGGGGAAGAAGAGAAACTGCAGCTCTGAAATGACTTTCTGCCCCACCTTGCAGGCCTGTGCCCAAGCACTTGCACACGCCGGGCAACAACGGCCGCTACAGCACCATCCAGTGCCGCATCTCCCACTCGGCGCTCACCTCCCTGCTGCGGGACTGGAGCAGCTTTGTGCTGGTGGAGGGCTACTCCTACGTCAAGCTGATCCACGGGTGAGTGGCTCTGCAGCGGTGCCGTGTGGGGAATCGGGCGTGTGGCCAGACCAAGGATCTGGTTAGACCGGTGTGTGGCGACGGGCCTGAAGCAGATGTTTACAGGAGAGGATGAGAGCTAGACAAGGGGATATGAAATCCTGCAGTTTCTGAACTGTTCCATTGTGTTCCAGGCGCAGCCCAGAGGGAGAGGGAAGCCAGCTGGGGGGTTTCTGCATGCTAGAACTGATATGTGTTACTGTGAAGTTGTGTTGGCTGTTCGGCTCTGCGGAGCAGACCTCTGCTTGGTCTGGCATGACAGAGCAGCAAGATCCATGCCATTTCAGCCTTGTCCTAATCCCTCCTCCCTAGGTCTGAGGATCTTACCCCTTCCTCATTCTATGTGGTACGAATCATCTCCAAAGCTCCCTGCATGGTTCTCCGGCTGGGGTTCCCCATTGGCACACCTGCACAGGCCAGGAACAAGGTGAGAGCTGGCTGTCTTCTTCGTGGGGTAGGAACAGAACAAGAAGTTCTGAATGTGGAAATGGTGGGTAGATCACAGGCAACACTGTGGGCAGCTACCCTCTAATAAGTAACTACTGTGTTAAGCCTTAGATGAGTTTGAATCTACTGTAGCAGAAAGGGTCAGTTGGGACAAACTTTCTTTGTTAAGTCTATGAAAGATCTAAACCCAGAGACTTGAAGATCAATAGAATAGCTGGTCACATGGATGTTTTTCCCACTGCTTAATTCAACTGTGGAGCTTGAAATGACTGAAAGGTTATGTAGTCTGTCCTTCTGACCAAAGCACAATCAATACTATCTGTAAAGAACACCAGATACTTGTCTGACTCATCTGTAGAGACCTCTGTGATAGATGTACTACATGTTCCCTGGGCTATCTCTTCCAGTACATGTATATTGAATCTATTGGGCAGGGAGGAAGTTAATAGTTAAAATGCAAACAATGTCCCACATAAGCAGTACAGGGAGAGAAAAAAAATTAGTACCTAGGAAATGTTTTCAGGATAAAAGTCTGCCAGAAAGACTTTTCATAACCTTTTTGTATCAAAAGAAATGGGCTGCCCTAGTCAGATGCAGAAGATGGAGTTTACCACCAGTTATAATGGCTGAGCCAAGTCTAAGTGTTCCTAGGTAAAGCATAAGTGTGAGAAAGATGCCCTGCTATTAAACTGTGTGAACTTTTTAATATAAACAAGAGGTTTATCATTAAATCTAGATCTTTTATCTTTATGAAAGAAATCTTTGGTTTGTCTAACTTAGCTTTAGTGTTAGAGATTAGTCTGAGGAGAAGCTGACAAACATGGGAAGGACCGTCTCTTTCTGAGATAATGAACCCAGATAATACTAAATGTTCTGGCACTCGGGCAGATCTGCCCTTTCATGTCTTTAGGGGATCCAGGACTTGGGCACTGGTTGTTGGGCCAACATATGGGCTCGGAAATGCCAAGTGACAGGTTTTTTTTGAAGGAGTTCCCTCTGGCAGGTATAAATTCTTATCTATTTCATGAAGAAGATGTGAGACAAGCACCATACTCTGTACCTGTGGACAAGCTCCAGATCATTGCAGCAGGAGCTGTATGTAGGTCATAAATTGTATCATCCACAATATTTTTTTTTTGCCTGCCGTAGGGCTGATTAACTACCCAGCGTGGAGGATGGCATTAGAACTTAGCTTGCTTTGTTTAAGGGAAAGGGGGTTTTGTGCTGAGCAATTCAAATTTCCAATGTTGAAGGGAAGGAAAGCACCTCGTACAGTCGATTTTGAGAAAGCTTTAGGTGAGACTTTGTGTAGGGCACAACTGTGGAACTGTAGGAATGGGGTGTCATAAAACAGAAACTGCCTTGGGGAACAAAGCAAGGAAATTGAAAAAGTGCTCTGTTTCATCGCAGCAGAAGCTGTTTGTGATTTTCCCAATCTTTTTTCTAGTCAAAGGGTAGGGAATTCATTTGCAGAAAGGTAACAGGTACTGAGCTGGGGAAATGTGCAGGTGGCACAAAGCTATTTCAACCTTATGTGCTTTGGTGACACCTAAGCAGCACAGTGGTGGCTGGAAGCCAATATGGATAACTGCAAAATCATGAGATTTGGGGGCTTAAACACCCTTAGTGATTCTGTGATATCAATATGAAACCACAAAGGGGACCCAAGGGGCAGCATAGTGCAGGAAAGAGCTCTTGTTTAGCATTTGGGTTAGGGGACATTCCTTTCCTTGAAAAAGACATAGTAATGATGGGAAAGGTTACTGAAATAATTAGTGTTGAGGAAGATGGAGAGCTGCTGTTCTTCTGTTTGCCTACAATGGTGATAAAAATTGAAAAAAGTTGAACAAAGATCGTGAAGGAAACCTAACCATAGAAATTTCAAATAAAACACTGGGCTATTGTGGGAATCAGATGCTGGCATGGGTAGAACCATATTCAGAGCTGCTAAAAGCTGAAAAGAGTAATCAGGAAGTCATTGTGAAAGTATCTTGGGAAAAAATAACAAAAAAAATTACCTAGGCTCCTGAAACCTTTTGCCATAAGGGTTTGACAAATGAACATGATAGTGGGGGAATACATAAGACAGAGCCAGACTGTTCCCACAGCTGATATGGACTAGTTTATATTTACTGTAGGCTGTTGAGGAGAGGAGGAGGGAAGAATGAGGATAGGTGCTTGGGCTGCTTATATGGAGGAGCTGGCATGTGATTAATTTGTTTTTAATGTGAGTTTTGGAAGGCGACTTCTTCAGCCTTGAAATAGTCTTGGGGTTTTTTTAACCTTCCTTTTGCTTTTAAAAATATTTGCAGTTGTTAAAATAGGGACCAAGGAGACTTGTGTCATCTTGATCTTGGTCTTCCTAGTGCCTCAGAAGTAAAATGAGGCACTAGGAAGGCACTTTAACTCCTGCTCTTCTGTGTATTCAAGGAGTCTTCTATTCCTTTTGGTCAAGCTCTTGTTCTAGACACTTATTTTGAGTAGTTTGTGTCTCCAGACAAAGTTGCTCATGTTTACCTTTTGCTTTTGTCATGACAGATAGTGGAAGAGTTACGGGACCGAATCTTGCAGCTGCGCTTTCCCCACAGGGTCCAGAGCAAGGAGGCAACTCCAAAAGCAAAGAGGAAAATGTTGGGCAGTAGTTCTCCCTCCAAGTCTCCACCTGTGGCTGGGGCCCAGTCAGCCCTCTCAGACAGACCCTGCCTTGTTGTGCTGCACAAACCATTGGAGAAGCTGCTTATCAGGTAGTGGTGGAGTACCAGGCTGCCAGCACAGCCCCCGTGCCCTGGGAAGTGGGAAAGAGGAAGGACTGTGCGTGATGCTGTCAGTTGTAGGATGAGAGTGCTGTGAATGAAACTGGTGCTTGTTGGGGTGGGTTTGGGTTGCATGGCTGTGAGTTACAGCAGGGGTTCCTGGTGGACAGACAGATTTGTCACTCCTAATTAAATATGTTATAGAAGTAAATTTAGTTACTGCTATCTGAGCAGGATCCTGTGCTGGGCCAGCCGTGTTCTGCTGCTGAAAGACTCTGTCCTGGGCCCAGCAAGTGGGTTGTGAATCCAGACAGCTCTGACTCTGAACAGAAAAAAAAAAAGGCATTTTTTCCATCTCAGCATGCCACACTTCTGCCCTCTCCCCAGTATGAGAAGCTGCCTTCTGACTATCGAGCCCCCTTCATTCTCAACCTGGAGCACCCCCCCGTGTCTGGTCCCCTCACCATGGTGGCCAATCGCACTGCCTCTTCCACCCTGGCCTCGCTGTCCCGCTACTTCTATCACCAGCGCTGGATCTGGAGTGTCCAGTCAGGGCTGGCACCGGCTGTGCCCATCACTGCTGTGGCCCAGCTCCTTTCCACACTCACGGAGTAAGTTGCACACCTGACAGGGGTCCTTTCCCCAAGCTAGTCCTGGGGATACGGGGAAAGAAAGGTGGAGCTGAGGCCTTATTAGAGGTAACAGTTGAACCCACTCTGCAGAGGGTTTTGGTCCTGTACACAGCTTCTAGAGCCACTTGGGTCAGTGCTTTACTCAGTTCTGCAGCTGTAGTTGAGGAAAATGAGAGTCCTGGAAAACATGCAAAAGGGCAAGAGGTGTTACTGTGCCTGGAGTGTGCTGATCTTCACACAGGCTGTTCTGGCAGTGTCGTATCTCCCCATTCTCTGTGTGTAGCTCCCTGTCTTGGGAAGGTGTTTTAGGGTGAAGGGTACAGTCATTCTTGCATTTAAAGCTTACAGTATGGGTGGAGAAGTCCTACAGGTCTGACTTCCTCTCTGTTGCAAGGGTTCGTCTGTCAGAGGGTTTCCACTTTGCATCCAGCGGGGATGGAATTATCAACATGGTGCTGGAGCTGCCCATACAGGTGAGCCTGGGTGCTGTCCTCCTGTGGACACAGTCCCTCATTGCTGGTTCTGGGGTGGATTCACCTTTCTATGATAAGATTTATCATCTGCTTCCAGAATGTACCCTTGACACGTATAGGGAGAAAGTAAAGGAGCTTGTGGGTTGGGCATTTTTCTGCCTTCATCTGCAGATAGAGAGCTGCTTTGCTCTTAGGGTCATGCTGTGCTGGAGGAGTTCTTGGGGTTGGGACAGGCTTCCTCTTTCCACCACTGCTAGTGGAGCTGGGTGATGGGGCTGTGCTGTGTAAGGGGGTACTGGGTAGGGCTCATGCAGTGTCTCCCCTCCAGATTGATGGCTCGAGTGAGAGCAGCAGTGACAGGGAGAAGCACACCTGTGTCGTCCAGTACATCCTCTTTCCGCCCCACTCTACCTCCACCAAGGACAGGTGAGGCTGCTGTTCTGCTCCCAGGAAGGGTTGGCAGTGGAGTCACGGCTCCAGACTTGCCTTTTGCAGTCAGTGTAGAAAGGAGAGGGACCTCCATCATCCAGTACAGATAACCAGTTGTCATGGATTGATCACCAGGTCGCTGGGGCTTTGCCTGCCAATCTTGGGTTCCTGTGTCTCCTGTCACAGCTCTGAGAGGAGCTGCAGCAGGCTGCTAGCTCTATGCCATCTTACAGGACTTTCCTTTTGACTTCCCTCCAGCTTTTCCACAGATGATGACAATGATACAGAGGTAGAGGCCATTGAAGTGGACACAGAACTGAACCTGGTCACTGAGTGCTGGGTAGAGCCACAGAGTGGCCATGTCCACAGTACTGCTGAGAACTGGAAGCACCTCCATGGCTTGCCCTATCAGAAAATACCTAAAGCGGTGAGTCCCTGAAAGGGGAGGGGCATGGGCTCTTTTGTGGAGGGAGAAGGATTTATTGCATCGCAAAACTTCAGGTAAATACTGAGGGCCAGAAGAGATGGGAATGCTAGTCACAGAAGAGTCTGAGATTTCTAAAAGGAAGTGGCCACTGGCCATAAAAGGTTAATGGACTGCAATGCAGTGGATGTGACACTGCTTTGGGATAACTGGGAAAATACAAATTATTTTGTGAAGAGTCATTCCATGGGAGGGGAGCAAGCTGGACCAGAGCAGAGACTGCCGGTAGTACTGCCAGCACTCCTCCTGAGCAAGGCGAAAACAGGCTAAAGGGCTGGTGGAGAAGGAGGGAGCCATGAGTGAGAATAGGGCAGCTCTGGAAACAGGATTATGGGTGTTCCCTCTCCTTGCTTTTAGACTCTGCATTTGTGGGTAATACTTCTGCATAAACTGAGCCTTGACTGCTTATTGCAGCTGTACCCCCGGGACCTTGCGTGCATTGCCACCATGCTGACCTTCGAGTACATCAGCCAGTTGTGCCAGAACAAGGAGTGGGTCTGCCCTCCTTCAGACACCAAAGCTGCTGAAGGTGAGTCCACCATCTATGTCCTGGCAAGCTTGATGGAGCAAAGAAGCAGCTAGGTCTTGAATGTCTCAGGACCCGTAGAAGTTTCTGGAAGTTGGAACAGGTACTTAGACAACTTTGTAGACTTTGATGGCTGTGGGTCACTTTGTTGCACTTACACTAAGCTGGCAGAGAAATGGCTTCGTCCTGGGAAGGCCAAAAAACCATTGAGGCTTTCTGCCCAGGCTGGAGAGATGATAAGGTGACCTTGCTTGATTGGGGTTGGTCCAGATGACCTTTACAACATCAACCATTCTGTAATTGCGTGAGAGGAGCTGACTTCAGGAGCCAGGTAGAAGATGAGCTCATCTCTTCAGTGATAGGCCTGGTGTGCCTGGGCAAGTGGTTTTATAGAAGTTGTAAAGGATATAAAGGAAGAGCTCCTCTGTTCTCAGTTACAAGTCACAGTCCCAGAGCAGTTTGTGGGATGCTTGTTTTCTGGTGGTCCTCTTCATCTCTGTTGCAGATCCAGACATGGGGCCTGGCTTTCGAGTGCATGAGATCCCATTCCAGTTCAACCTCATGAAGCTCTTGCCCAGGTGCCAGCAGGTTGAAATGTTCTTTCTAATGCTGACAAAAGGTAGGTGCCTCTTCACCACCTGCCTCCCCTTGTCCTCTCTCCTATGGGCAGCCTGCTCCGTGTGCTTGTCTCCCTGGGCAGCAGTGTGTGAGCACTGCCATGCCTCTTTTAGTAGCTTGATGCTGTTCTTCCCAAATCTGCAGCCCCAGGGCTGCCCAGCTATATTGCTGCCTTTCCTGGGATGATAATTTGTAAGAGTTTGCTTTTGAAATCCTTGAACCTAGATAGTTGCTTTGTGATGGTGGTTTCTTGTGTGTACCCCCAGCATCTCCACAACAGTTACAGTAGCAGGGTGGGTCAGTGCAGGGTAATTAATGATACCAAAACTCCAGGGCCTCCTCAACATTCTCCAAGTCGATCTTGCAGAGGTGCTGGGGAAATTCCTGGCTGTGTGGAAGTGTTGCTTCACAAAGGGCTGTCTCCTGGGGTCCTGGGCAGATGGTGGCTGTGGAAATTCTGTCTCTGAAGCTGTTACGGTTCTATTTTGAAGCAGAGAATGAGGAAGTGATCAAGGACTCTTCATTTGTGCCCAATGAAATGCTACTAAACCTCTTCCATGGCTGCCTTCAGCATGACCTCAGTGACCGGGAGATCCCCATGGCTGATGGTGATCATGTGGCTTTCATGGAGCAGGTTCTGCAACGGGATCGTGATGGCCATCAACCCCCCTTCACGCTCCCTGTGATCAGAGGTGAGGACCAGGAGTGTGGCAGTAGTGACACTAGGAGCACTGAGGTGTTTCAGGAGTCTTGCTTTCGAGGCTCATCCTCAGCTGGTGTTTCTCAAGTTGGTTTCTCTGTGCTCCATTTCAGAAGAAAGCCTGAAAGCTTCTGGGACCCTGGAGCAGCAGGATGCTTCTGCGTCCTGTCATCTTGTTGGCAATAATGGCACCAGGGATATGACTGGCTCCACAAGTACTCTGCAGGTACTGCTGTGCTGCTGTCCTTCTCCTGAGCCCCCTCGGAATGCAAGGCAGCAGCTGTTAAAGAGCAGGAGAGTTAGAAGGGCTGAGAAAGATTGAAAGGCAGCTGTTTTTCCCCACCTTTGGCAGCAGTTTAAGCTGTATCCTGTGGCTGAAGTCAAGCAGGAATCTAGAAGGTATGTGGATAGTTGCATTCACTATGGGCCAAGCCTGTTACAGCAGCACTGGTGCTGTGCTGCAGATGCTCTGAAACCATGGTCAGTCACTGCCTAGAGGTCAGAACTGGCCCCAGCAAAGCTGGCTAAGCATCTCCTGGCTGTTGGGCTGTAATTCCTGGAGCCAGGCTGCTCCCAGAATGGTGACTTCTAGAGCCAGGCTGCTCTGAGAATGTGCAGAGGTGACCAGGGTGATTTCAGCACTGTGTCACCCAGCAGTCATGGAAGAACTTGTGCTGTGTGGTTGCTCCCTGCCTCAAGGTGGGCCTGTGCCATATGCTATGAGTTTATCCAACTTCTGCTCTTCCCTCAGAGCCTTGGCAACACAGAGCTGCCTGAGGATGATGTGACACTGAGTGGCACCATGGGGCTCTTTCCCCCTCAATGGCGATGTTATGCCAAGCTGGTCAACCCGCAGCATGTGTTCCTGACCTTCCTGCCAGCCACCTTTTCAGGTGAGGGGGTCTCTTGTGGGGAGCAAGAGGAGGCAGCAGTCCTAAGCACCTCCTCAGGAAAACAGAAAAACCAGAATCAGCTCTTGTAAGGTGGAGAGAAAAATGAACAGCAGAGTTCATGCACGGTCTTTTTGCACCACATGGCCAAGAATAGAATAGTGCCAAGTGTTGAATGTCCTGCTCTTCTCTCCTTGTATGTGGTGCTGCCTGCACAGGGTTTTCAGGCAGGGGATGTGATGTTGAGTTGTTTGCTGGCTGCAGCCATTTGAACTGTTTTCCCAGTAGCGTTGTTAATGAACGGAGTAAGGATAGCTAATGGGATAGTCTGGGAGAGTCCCTGCATCTGGGCATTGGCACTGGTCTGGCTTCCACTGAGCTGCTAGTGAAGGCTGCTAGGCTCAGATGAAGCTGCTTCTACACACAAAGAGGTAGCAGGAAATCTGCTCTATTGGGAATGTAGCTTGAGGGGTTAAGCTGTTTTCACTGGACAGAGGATGATTTTATTTTCTTTTCCTCCAGATGTACAGAAGCTGATGGCTTGTGGGTTGGACAAATCTCCAAAAGATGAGTGTCGATCTGGAGAAGATACCATAGGACCTGTCTGTGCAGAGCAAGTCAGGGCTGAAGAGGGGGATGCTGCAGTGCCATTACCAACCCTCAGCATAACACCAGCCCACGGTACTGACAGCACCTTGTTAAAGTATTGGTATCCTTGCCATTCTTGAGCATACTGTTGAGCAGATTAAAGCAGGAAGAATAACAGGCTGCTGCAGCCTGGCAGCTCCTGCCTGGCAGTCAGCAGAGTCAGTACAAGAGGCACAATGATGTTCATGGGGGCATGAAGGAGTGGAACATGAGTTGGGTGCCCATGGCCTAAGGTTGGTTCCTTGTGGGCAAGGAGATTGCAGGTAGATAGAAGCTACTAGGAATGGCAGTAGTGGGCTGTAGTGGAAAGTCAGTGATTCTCATTTCATGATCCAGACTGGCACTGCCAGCAGCACATTGTCTTAGGGAGAAGGGCACAGGTCTTGAGGTATATGGGATTTGATTGCATAGCCCCTAGGGCAGATCAGCCACGCTCGCAGTGAGGATGAAGGGTTGCGATGCTGCAAGAGGTAGTGGTGGTGGTGGTGGTGAGCAGTCATGGCTGTGAAGAAGGGGATCGAGGTGGCCAAAGCACTGGGCTGAGTGGTTGGGTGCTGGGTGAGGATGAGTCGTGAGAAGCTTGAAAACCCAATATCTGTGGTGCTTCTGTGAGAGCTGTGATGTCTCAGACCAGGAACAAGGAACCATCAGAGGCCTTTATCTTAGAATTGTTTCTTTTGCAGAAGTGAGCCATGACCCTGGGGAGCAGAGTGGCCCCTCCCGGAGAGATGTGCACATCTCCTTCTGTCGCCAGAACTCTCAGTCTGAGCTGGGCGAGTGCCGCAGGTTTCGCTGCCCCATTTACATCTACAGCTGCTCTCTGGAGCTGTTACGAGAGCAGCTCGTCAGCCCACGGGCACACCGCCCTCCGCGGGACATCTTTTTCAGGTAGTACCAACCATACTTGGTACCTAGACAAAAGCCAGAGGAGTTTCCTTGACAAGAGGCTGGCTCTAGGCTCTAGCCCTGCCGTCTTGGGTTGGCTTGGCCTCTCTACGTCGTAGAAGCCACTACCTGTGCATGCCCTAGGCTCTGCTTTACTGGCACCAGCACCATTTACAGTCTAAAATGTGCTTCATTGGTACTAAAGGCTGTGGTTCCTCTTTTCCAGGTCCCAGTCTGTGGAACGTCCTCCAGCTGCTGCTTGGCTAGACCACAAGCACAAGGAGTTGGTGACTTACTGCACGCTGCTGCAGGAGCACTCCCACCAGTGCTATGTGAAAGGTGAGCAGCAACACGATGGGACCTGTGGCAGGGTTGGGGCTGGACCCTGGATCTTCTTCTAAGAAAGCAATGTCTCATTTTCCTTGTGATTTTACTCCAGGCAAAGGGAGGAGCTGTGGGACTGATGTCCCAACAGGAGGGATTTTAAGATGCCTCTCTGCATTCCCTATGGGCCTTGCAGTGTCTGTTCCCAAATCTGTGGAGTGCTGTGAAGGAGCATCCCTTCTTTGATGCCTTCCTCTCACCTTCAGGGTGACAGATCCCATGGGCACTCTGGTGTCACCCAAGCCCAGGCTAACATGTAGCATTAGGTGCCCTGACTGCCTCCTGTCTCCCAGCACCTGCACCGACTCCAGCTCTGTGCGGGGACTCAGTGAAGATCTGTGTGTGGCCACTGCCTGACTCCCGCAGCTTCACATCCTTGCCATGGGGTGCTCAAGCACTGTATTTATCTGTAGGGCTGTTCAAGAGCCTTCAGCAGTCACACAGCATCAGCTCCCAGGACCTGCTTACTGCCATGGACTACTGTGAGGAGCTGCTCCAAGAGATTGATATCACCAACTTCCTGCTGACGGTGTGCAGCCACGTCCGCTCGTTCCGAGAGAGCCATCAACATTTCCGTACACACTCCAAGACAGCCAGCTTCCAAGTGGGCAGCATGGAGCAGGAAGAGGAGCAGAGCTCTAGGGAACGAGGTGTCTTGGTCTCTGAGTCCAGGTGGGGACCCACCACAGTCTTGCTTCTGTTCTTAGCATTGTGCTAGGACAAATCTTTCTTCAGGCATCTTTTAGTGCCTGCTAGAAGGAATGCTGTAGGGCAGAGTCTAACAGCCACACAGAAGACAGATATTTATAGTGAGATACCCGCCTGGTATGGTGTCCACCAGGACCTTCTATTTTTTAGAGTCTCTGGTGACATCTATCCTTTCTTTCTCTTGTACTCTTGGCTCATTACTGTCCCATCTGGCCTGAGCTGGAGGGCAGTTTGTCTGCAAGCCTGCAAGACTTGTTTCTGGAGAAATTATGCATCTCCTGCTGCTTGACTCATTTGAGTTTGCTGTTGACTCTGGTGTAAATGACAGCATTGTTATCCTTTTCTAATGAATAAAGTGTCACTTTTTTAAATTAAAACTCTGGAAAAAATGCACAAGAGAAACACCAAGGTAGAATTGAAATATGCTAAACTTCTGTCCTATTCCTTATGGTATTTACGAGATTTGTATCACCTCTGAAAACTTAACGGAAAAAAGTGCTATGCCTTAGTGTCTGTCAAAGAAACACTTAGCTCCTTTGTCCTCAGCACAGTTCCTTGGTGAGAATTCACTAGCATTTGTTGAGAATCTCCAATGCTGTGTCATCTTATACTGAAAATCATTGAGGTGAGACTGTGGTTTTGAAGAACATTCCGTGTTTGAAAAGTTAGGGGACTTCAAGTGCTACTTTCCCCAAGAAAAACTGTGGGAACATTGGGGTTTTTTTTTAATAGGATATTGTGAATCACCTATCCCAATGCAAGCTGCATAAACTTTTACTGAAAGATGTATACATTGTGACACATTGCACCCAGATCTGCCACCTCTATCACTTATCTGAGTACCTGGGGAGTACTTTGACTCCCCAGATTGCTTTTTCTGAGTTTTAGAGTCTGATTCTGCCATGGCGCTGCTGAGTGGCCATGGGCCTGAGCTTTGCTGCCCAGACACTGGGGTGCTGGCATGGTGGTGCTTGCTGTGAGGTGCCCTGAAATGGCTGCTGGTAGTTGAGGTTGCTGCAGGCCTGTCCCTGTAGTCTGTGTCTCTGTTTCCCAGGCAGGGTGTGTAGTGTGGTGTGCAGACAGGGAAACATGATCAGCATGGTTAAACCACCTCAGGCCTGGCTTCAGACAGCATGAGCCCTTATCTGGGCACATGGGTGGCTTCTGGGCTGTGGAGTTGTGGGCGTTCAGGTTGTGTTGACACAGATGAGGTTTGGGGAGGTGGGAGGTGGGATGCTGGCAAGATGGATAACACATAAAACTTGTCTCATTTCTCCATCTGCCTATCTGACCTGTCCACAACCCTGTCAGTGCTGAAATGGAGGACTACAGCGAGCAAGACTCCCATAACATTGCCAGCCCCACAGAGGAGCCAAAGAGCACTGTGGGCACCAGCTGCTGTTCAGAATTTCCCCTCTCACTGCTGGAAATTGGACAGCCCTGCCAAGCACACCCAGACTTGCATAAAATTATCCAGGTGAGGAGTGTTCAAGCTTGACCTGGCTTCAACAGGAGGGTGTAGAGTAGGATGTCTGCTTCATGTGTGGGATTTCTCTTTTAGGAAAAATTCCTGGAAATTGGAAGCTTACATTTCAAGCCAGTGCCATCAAATCCTCACTATTTCTTCTACTGCCCACCATCAGCCAAGAAAGAGGTAGGCATGGGGCTGTCCTGGCAGGCACCTTGTGGGATAGCTTTGCTTGGTGTCAGATCTGGGTTTGGGGCTGGCAGCCCCATGGGTAGACTTAGTCCCTGGAGCTCCCATCAACAACCTGCTGTATTGCCTGGCATGGTTCTAGTATGTGCCCTTTCTCTCTCCATCTCAGGAAGAGGCATCTCGGGATCAGGCAGACAGGAAAGGCAGTGAGGACATGGAGGGATCAGAGGCAGAAATGGCAGCTGAAGAAGGTAACATTTGCTTGCTCTGTCTTGGAAAAGAAAATGTCTGTCCATGTGGTAATGCCTTTCAGAGCTAGGTGTGTCTGGTGGGGTCTCTGGAGACGTGAACCTCGTTTGCTGACAGGGAACCTGTATCAACAGGAGCTGTATCTGGGTGCTGCATTGCCACAGAGAGTGACCCAGAGCTGGAGGTGGAGTACCGTGAGAAGCTGGAGCATGAGTTCCCAGACACAGATTCCCTCTCGGACTCCAACACGGTGAACCAGGATGACGACTCCTTCAGTGTGCTGGGAGGGGACTCTCTTAATGAGCAGGAGTTCCTGGAGCAGGAGATGCCCCCGCTCTTTGTGCACCTGACCTGCTCAGTGAAGCTGCGTAGCCAACACAGCTCCATGCCCGTGCAGTCCCTGCCAACTTGTCTAGGTAAGAGCAATCCTTGCTGGGAGGTTAAATGGCAGTAGGGCTTCAGTCAGGTCCCTGGTGGGTGAGCAGCCCCTGGAACAAACATGCTGTGTCTTAAACAGCAATCTCTCTGGACCAGCCTTCCCTGTACAGAGCCCCCAGGGTTTGCCATCATCAGACAAGGGCTTTTTCACCAGGTCTCCCACTTGCTGTGGGATTGGTCATGGAAGGTTGAAAGGATCATGGAAGATGATAGTGGCCTTCTTGAGCCTGTCCAGGTGTGTGTGACAGCCACCTCTTGCAGTCTCTGTACATGCCACCAGGCTGGGTATGTGTGTAAGCAGAGATGTTTGTTGCTTGAGTTCCTTGGTTTGTGATCTCTCCTCAGGGGAAGTTCTGGGCTGCCTGGAAAGCTGCCAGGGCTTGAACACCATTGACTTGGGGGACCTCTGTGTGACCTTGGACATCTTTGTGTTGACACTGCCCCTGGAGATAGAAGTTGTGAACACAGACATCCTCCACAACAGGTAAGTGGAAAGAGGCCCAGTCACCTACCCTCTGCCTGCTCTTCTCAGACAGTCATTCTTGGCTCATCTCCATGTACTGAGACTTACGACGATTCTTCTCGCAGAGCCTGTCACAGCCTTAAGAAAACTAAAATATTTCCTAGATAGGCTCACCTTCTGTAGAGATCCCTTTTCTGCTATCTGTGTCTGTTTATCCTCTCTGGCTCCATGCTCAGGCTGCTCTCTCTCCTGTGACAGATGCACCTCGGAGAGCAGCGTGTCCTTCACGCGCTCTCCCGGGCAGCCGTCCTCTTTCCGCTCGGATGAGGATATCATGCACAACCTGGAACGGCTCCCGTCCACTGGAGATGAGAGGTATGGTACTGCAGGTGTAAAAGCCCCTCACAGGATCCTTTTACTGCCAGGGAGCTGCACTGTGGTGACTGCACGAATGAGAAGGACTGGTTGATTCTTTTGTCTCCTCTCTCCTAGGCACCCTGCTCTTTCCAACCTCCCTGGAGTGCACAGGCAGGCTATCGAAGCCACTATGAATGAGGTAAGCCAGACTTGCCTCCCTGCTTCCAGCAAGAGGACACAACTTCTGTTCCACTCTTCCTAGCCTGTTCCAAGCTGCAACCTGTCAGCTGAACTGACTGTTAGGCTTTACTGGTGTCACATAGGCTGTTAGCCTTGTCGTTCCCAAAAGTGTGGGATTACCTTGAGAAAATTCTTGCTGCAGTTGGGGTAGGCCAGGCAAAGCTGTCTTCTGAAGGCCTTTTCTTAGGTACATTCAGGAGATGAGGGATGTGGATGATGGGAGAGGCTGCCTTTGTCCTGTGGGGTTTGGGTGAGAATTGGGGCAGGCTTGCAAACACAGGTCACCTGGATATCACTCTGTATCCTTGCTCTGCTCAGATTCGCTGGCTCCTGGACGATGAGATTGTGTCAGCGCTGCGTCACTCGCAGGTCATCAGCACCTCCATCCTGCACAGGGTGGCCACCCACATCTATAACTCCAAGGGCCGGCCCAGCTGCCACAGTGAGGTGGTGCTGCTCCAGTTCGTCTTTGGGCCTGAGCACTCTCTGGAGAAGTTCAAGGAGGTAAAGAGAAAGCCCTGAGGCAGCACCATGCTTTGCTAGCAGGATGCTTATTCTTCCCTGTGTTTCAGGAGTTCAGAAGAATGGCTCTGCCAGGCTACATGCTCAACGCAGAAGGCAATGACTACCACTACATCTCCATCAGCCGCCTGCGCTCCAGGAGGGCTGCTCCAGACCCTTCAGGGACACCCTGCTTGCAGCAGCCAGCTGGAGGTGGCACCAGGACAAGCCTGGCCCAGGCTGGCCAGGAGGGGAGCAGCGAAACAGAGGCAGAAGGCTCTGAGCTGTTACACCACACGAGCTGTGTCCTCCCAGAAGAAGGCCGGGGTCTCTGGGAGTGGCCAGAGAGTGAGACGCGCATTGTGCCGGACACAGGAAACCCTGCAGGTGGAGGCAGCCACACACAGAATGAGGTGAGAAGCACTGAGTGATCTCTTGGTGAGAAGATGTGGGACACTGGTAACAAAATGTAGAAGGATGATGGGATTTTTTTTCAGTGCCTGTTTTTCTGGTCATTTTTGTGACCTTGGCTTTATGCAGGCTCCAGGAGATATGCAGAGACTTGATCAAAGCAGAGCACCACCCCAGGACTCCCTGGAAGAGGCAGTTCCAGAGACAACCATACAGTCATTGCCATCCTCATCCTCTGAAAAGGGAAACAGCGAGAAATCACCATTGGTGACACCATCTGCAGCAAGCCTGACTGAGTCTGTAACACAGGGCAGGGAAGGTAGGAGCTGCAGTGTGGGCAGGATGTACCTCAGCCTCAGAAACTTTTAAGGGAAGAGCCTAGTTCTGGCTGTGACATACATAATATAACTGCTACTCCTGTTCCTGTCCCTAAATATCAGCATTGGTACCAAGGACTTTGGTCTCTTCCTTGCCAGGGTGCTGGCAATTCACTGCTTAACAGTACCCAAGGTACTAGGCAGTGCTGCTGCACTGATATCTCTAATGACATGCAGTTCCTGGTGACTTCAGTAATGGCTGTGAGAGCCCCATTCCCCAGCACTGCCTCCCCATGGCCAGCACAGTCAGATTGTCCTGTGGTGTGTTGTTTCTCCAGCACATGGGGCATGTGAAGGGGCTTAGCAAGTACTTCCATGATGAAACCCCTCTTCTCTTTGCAGGCTCCAGCAGGCAGCGTCCCAGCCGCGTGCAGAGCCTCGTGTCGAGCCAGGGCAGCATGGACTCCGACCATCTGGGTGAGTCTGGCGGGGCAGGGGGGATGACAGTGTGTGGTGACACTGATAGTGACGCACTGGGGGGTCTGTGAGCCTGGGCTGGGGTGAGCCATGAGGGTTTGTGAGTGGCTGCCATGCCCAGGGAGGAGGTGGTTTGCCAGGCCTAGGACTGAAGTGAGGATACATTGCAGGTTATGATGGGGGAAGCAGTGACTCGGAGTATGAGGAGGCGTTAATGAGCGACCAGGAGCCCAGGTGTCCCCTTATGCCGGATTTCTGGCTCATCATAAAAATCCACCAGGACCGAGTGGAGGTCTATTACCACACACGGTAAGGAGGATCCCCTGTCTGACCTCTGCCTCTCTGTACCATGACCTTATTGCCACTCACTCATCTCTGGACAGGATCTTCTCCCTGCCCAGTGTGGGTGGGAAGTTGCAGGACTAGGCTGGTGCTCTATAAGGGGAAAACTGCCCTCCTTTCCCACTGTGTTCCTCCTCCCAGCACCCAGTGACAGGCACTGTCCAGGTGCCCTGCTGACCCCATTTTCCCTTTCTTCATAAAGCAGCCTGAGTGTGGAGAAGGCAGCATCAGCAGAGACAGAAGAGGAGCAGCCAGAGGAGTGCCAGAGTCTCAACCAGGTGGTGGTGAAGAAGATCAGTGAAATCTGCAGGGTTGTCAATCAGGTAATAAATCTTAAGAGGACACTGACAGAGCTGCCAGTGATTAGATGGCTTAGATGAGAAGGAACCTTTGGAGGTTGTCTAGTCTGGACTCAGCTCAGAGGAGGGCCTGGGGAGCCAGTTCAGCTTGGGGGTGTCAGAGAAAAAGGGACTCAATCTGGCCCTAAGTGCTTTTTGCTGTCTTCCGTGGCTGTGCAAGCAACAGAACCAATCTTTCCTCATCCTTTGCAGCGCTTGCTGCTGCAGGACCTGCATGACAGCCACATATGCAACTCATTACTGGTGGCAGAAAGTGAGGAGGACATCTGGAAGAGTGAAACACCCTATACTTCATACAGGCAGCGTGTGATGCCCACGGATGGTATGAATATTCCCTTGGCCGTGCCTCAGCAGCAGTGCTGCAAAGATGCCTAAGAAGATATTTATTTCCATGCTATAGCCCCAGCTATGCCCTATGTTCTTTACAGATTACTCTGTAGAGGAGAGCTACCAGCCCCGGGACTACCTGGCTGCCACCATGCAGTTCATGCCAGGGCACTTTGCCTGTGAGGTGGTGTGGAGCACACTCATCCACGTGCATTCACGCCTCAAGATGGGCCCCAACATGGGGGTCTCGCGAGGTACGTACAGCCCAGGTTCCCTCCCGTTTGGCGTGTCAGGTCCGGCTGCTGGCTGGATTGGCACACCAGAGAAGGGTATGTGGGATAGCTAATGTCCCACATTGCCCACAGCTATCCAGGCACTTCGCTCGGTGCTCAACGCCTTCTCTGTGGTGAACAGGAAGAATATGTTTGTCTACCAGGAACGTGCCACTAAATCTGTTTTCTACCTCCGGTAAGAAGCCAGCGTGACTTGTTGGCCTGACCCTGCCTTGCTACGTGTGTTACACCAGACTGAGAGCTCCTTGGCACAGAAAGTGTCTGCCCAGCCTTAGGGACTGTGTTGTGACCCAAGCACCAAATACCTGAGTTCTTATGAGTCAGTCACATCAAGCCAGGCCCATCCTCCTCTCCCTGTGCTAAGCCTTCACACACGGGAGGAAAAATGATGGCTTTTTTGAGGGAGCCAGAGAGCAGTTTTTCCACAAAACTCCCTATTCTAAGGACTAGTCCCCACAAAGTGCACAGGGGAGAGCAAGGAAGATGTGGATCTTCTGTGGATATATGATGCTGTCATCCTTTGAGATGGAGGCTGACATGTCTTTCTCTTGTATTCAGGCTGACTGAAACTACCCACAGTGGGAAGGTGTGGGAAGCAGAGAGCAGCCTTAGTGCATCATCTCGCTCGCTGGCACTGACACGCAGCCAGGAGCCCATTTACACCGAGGATCTAATGGTGAGTGTGCTGCTCTCTGTGTGCGGATATGGGTGCTCATGGTCATGGGAGTGGAGGGAACTCAGTAGTTCCAGCAACCTGGATTTCATGTGGGGTAAAATTTACACTGTAGATGTGTGGAGTGGGGCAGCAGTGGGTGGCATCTGCCTGACCCTGCTGACAGCCTGGGACAGCGATGGATCTAGAATTCATATGAAGCTACTTCCCCATGGCTGTTTTTGCTTCTCCAGGGTTCTCGTTCCTCTCTGGACACTGCCTCATGCCGTAGTGTGGACTCTTCCCGCCCTGTGGGACAGATAGACAGACACATCCAGCTAATGGTCCATGGTGTTGCCCCAGCAGGTGTGTTACAGCAGCTGGCAGCAGATGAACTCTGCTGATGTAAAGCAGAGGAACAGAGCTCTGCTCCCTGCCCTCTTTGCTTGAAGAGAGAGGAATCTCCCTCCTGAGCAAACAGCTCTTCCTTAGCCCAGAGCTGCTCTCCGTTCTGTGTGGGTGAAAATTTAAGGAAAGGATCCATGGCCCACAATGAAACCTCCTGCAGACCATGTGCCAGCTTTCCCTGTGCGGGAGTGCATTTGTCTTTGCCTACTGCACCAGCAGTCTTTTGTGATCATAAACCCATAGAAAAAGATGTCTGAAGAAATTGATGGTGGGGAAAGTCATATTCCCTGTGGGAAGTAAGTGTGAGGGTGGTTCATCCTGAACAGTGAGGGAGAGATGGCTGTAGTCATTCTCACTGGATGGGGTGAAAAAGCTGCCTGTACCTCTGCTCACTTGGCCAGGGCCTGAGATCACAGATGAGCTGGTGAAAGTGCTGCGCAGACGCCTGGATGAGGCCACTCTGGATATCATCACGGTCATGCTGGTGCGGAACTGCAAGCTGACCCCAGCAGATGTGGAGGTACTTCACTGGCTATCTGCTCTGTTCATCCCAGAGCACTTTCCTACATTTTGACCTGTCTCAGCTGCTCCTGCCCCAAGGAAGACCAGGGCAGTTTGCTACATCCTGTTCCCTGCTGCAGTGCTTGGTCAGGCTAGTGTTCACTGAGGTATATACTGTGTGGGTGCCAGGGTAGCTGGGAGATTCCCTCTGCTGGATTTGCAGCATAGCAGGACTTCCCTGTGCCCTCCTTCCCACACCTTGGAATGAATGTCTGCCCGCATCTTGGGGCTGTTCTGGGCAGGGCCAGAAGTTGGACTTCGATGATCATTGTGGGTCCCTTCTAGTTCGGGATACTCTATGATCTGTCTCAGGGCACTGTCTAGGGTTCTGCCCACCACACTCCCCCCTTGCGGAGCCATCTGGCATCATTTGTATCAGTATTAGAGCCCCAGGGCAGCCTGCTTGTGCCAGCTGGGTTTTAAAGCCTCCTGTGTGCAGTTTATCCAGCCCCCCGGGACGCCGCCCACAGAGGTCCTGCAGTTCTCCCTGCCGCCCTCGGCCCTGCCCTGGCTGCACGCCGTGGCCTATTACCTGCGCCAGAACCTGCTCATCTTCCTGCACACCCCCAAGTACACTGACAGCAACGTGGAGCACCACTTCAAGGTGAGGAGGGCTGGGATTGGGACAGCAGTCTGCCCAGCTTCTAGCTGCTGCTGAGGGCATTTGTTGGGGCAGCTCAGACACTGCATTCCCAGCTCTGCCATGGAGGGTTAGCTAGAAATTGACACTAATTCCTGAAGCCTGGGGGAGTTTTACGGGACTGAGCACATCCTGATTAGCCTGGGCAGTCACTTGCTGTGAAAAAAGCAGCAGCCACAAAGCTCATGCCCACAGTCATCTCCCAGGAGCATGGGAGAAGACCCCCTTTCAAAGCTGAACTTGGCTTCTTGCATGGCTCCCTCAAATCTAAGGTCTGAAACATCAGGATTAATAAAAACTTGGGAGCAGCCACCCACCCCTTAGTGTGGTTATAGCAAAGACAGAAGGTGAGGCCAGATACATAGTGCCACATAACTCTGTATGAGCTGTAAGGTGTACCTTCACCCCAGCAGTGGTGAAGGCTGTGTCAGCAAGTGTTTGGAGTAGGTCTGTATTTAATTCTACAGGTTTGGGGGTGAGCTCTGCATACACACGAGCCTCTTTCCAGTTAAGCCAGTTCTCTAATCTTTGTTAGTATTCTTCCTTATTCTCCTTAGCACTACTTCAACCACAACGGGAGCATCCCTGACCAGGATCTCTATCTGTATAACAAGCCGGGTGGCCAAGGCACTGGTGGAAAAGGTATTGTGCTCAACTCTTCTCAAACAGGGTATGGGGCTGTATGCTGGGGAGCTGTTTCCCATGCTGGAGAGCTCTGAGTGACTGAGGAGGGCAGTGCTGGGGGAGTGTGTTCCTCCATGGCTGGAAGGTGGGTAAGGTGTGTGCCTGAGGGACTGCACACCTCTGCATGTTATGGTAGAGCAAACTAAGGCCTCCCACAGAGCAACTTGCTAAGCTTGAACTGTTGCTGCAGGAAGCAGCTCTAGACACAACAAGACCTCAGTGTGGGGCACAGAGGCTCTGTGGGGCTGGAGGTGGGGGCAGTTGTGGCAGAAGCCTTGCTGCAGAGGGAAATCTGGCTGCATGTAAGTGAGCGTGGGCTGTGTGGGCAGTGTCCTTGCATTTTTCTCTAGACTGCTGGAGGAGGGATTGGATAGGGCCCACCCTGCAGCAGGCTGTCATGTCGTGTTTTGTCCAGGCTGTGTGGTCTGTCACCTGGCCATTGTGTGTCTTGTGCCCCTCGTGCACCGTTTGAATGTTCTTCTGTTATGTAGGTACCATGTCGGATCTTGTGCAGCACCTCTTTCCACTCTCTCACTTCCAAGGTAGCACCCATGGCTCCCAGTATTACTCCATGTCCTTTTCCCATGCAACTCTCTGGTGCCCGGCTGATTGTGTTTTCCTTGTGTTGTGGCTTCAGCTCTGACTCCTCTGTGTGTGTGTGTGTCCATTTAGCTGAGCCCTGTTTCTTGCTGGCTGGATAAATGGGCAAACAAAACCTGCTGCCCTGAGGTGGCAGCTCAGCGATTCCCAGCTGCTGAGGGTCCGTGTGCTGCCCTGTTAGCTTGCAAGCAGTCCAAAATCCTGCATCTTTTTTCCCACAGGTCCAAACAGGCATCTCTTCCCTGAGGAAGATGGGAGTCCTGATGTTTCAAATGTCATTGATGCTCCAGGATGTAGCATTATCACTCACCCAGTGGCTATGTCCTGGTGTGGGGTGTTCCCTTGCTTAGCAAAGGGCTGGAGTAGCCAGGCACCATTAGATGTTTGCTTTGTATTTCAGTGAGCCTGGGTCAGAGGGGGCTCAGAGTCCCCCACAGATGGGAGGTAACAGTTCTCTAGCACCCCACCTCCAGTGCACCAGGCAGTGAGACCCTTGGCAGCTCTTGCTAATGTACCTAATCCTACAGCTTCAGAACTCAGATTTTGAGTTTCGTAGCTGTTTTTTTTTACCTGTGATTTAGTGGTTCGATTTCAGCTTCTCCATGCTCCTGGAAACCTTGTCACCTGTGACATGGAAAAGAGCCTTTCTGCTCATTGGTCAGGGGCAGGCTGCTGATCTGGCCTGCTTGAATTGTGGTCAGTTGTTCTCATGTTCTCAGCTCAGACAGACTGAAACAGAGCAGAGGTACAGGAATGGATAGGGAAATGTGCCAGAAGCTGGCTTAGTCAGGGCACTTTTGAAGGGAGTGGGAACATTTTGGGTTACAATGCGAGGTTTGGACCTTGCAGCTACTTCCCTGGTGCCCTGGCCGTTGAGCTGGGCCATGCATTTGTTTCTGCTCTGGTCCATTGCAGGGCTTCTCCTGTGCGGCCCAGGGCTCACAGCATGTGGGCTGTGAGGCAGGAACCACACAGCTGCTCTGCAGCTCTGAACTAGCCTGTTGGGCGTGCGTAGGGCTCAGTGTAGAGAGCCAACAGGCAGGGTCTGAATTTCTCTCTGCAGTGACTCCAGGCTAGTCCTGGGTGTGAGCCTGCTGTGTCCCCAGTCCTGCCTGGTTGAGGTGCTCAGGGAAGGCACCTAATCTTGTTCAGGTGTACAGTGAGGAGGAGGCTGTGAGTGTAATCTGCTACAAGGTGTCAGATCTGCAGGGATTCTATGTCCTTCACAGCCTGGAGGGGGCTGCTGGAGCGTGTCTGGGCCCTGTGCTCTGTCCCTTAAGAGGACAGGAATGGTAAGCCCCATCCTGGATCAGTCTGCATAAAGGCTGTCCTGGTGCAAATGGAGATACTTTCCTCTTGCATGTGCCGCTGGACAACCCAGGAAGCTCCTGCAGGGCAAGTGAAATCTGCTGTGACTCTACAGGAGAGAGATTCTTGGAATGATGGGGACACTCTGTGCCAAACCCCATGCTTCTTACCCTGGCTCCCCACAGGCACAGCTAGCCTCTGCTCCCCTGGCTGCCTCCCCTCCTGTGGGCCCTGCCTGCCACGTGACACTGTGCAACTCAAGTGGTGACATGATGGTCCCAGCTGCAGGATGGCAAGGTGTAGGCAGGCACTGTAGGAGTGTACTTGGTGCTGTGCTGATGGAGGCTGTCTCGCGTTCTGCCCCACAGGAATTGCCTGCATTGCACTGACATTCGTGGATGAGCATGGCAGCCCCACCTTGCTGCCCCACGGGGAGAGGCCTGACCCTCTGAAGCTGCCTTCCCCCTCACCCATCGTGGGCCTGCTGCAGGACACCGACTTCGAAAGCCTCACAGCAGTCAGCAGGCACCAGCCTGGGGCTGACCCCCTGCCTTCAGGTGGGGAGTTGGCCAGCAGCTGCCAATTGCCTGCAGCCTCCACATCCTCTGGGGCACCTCAGAGGGCTGGTAAAGGCAGGGTTGAAGAGCCATGCAGAACTACCCTTTCCCCACAGAGCCCTGCGTGCTGGTGCGCCTGGATATCTGGGAGAAGGGCAACATCAGCCTGCTGCAGCTGTCGGAGAAGCTGCGCGGGGCCCTGCGGCACGCGCTCTGCGACGCCGTCATGGAGTTCCTGGTGCTGCCAGCCCCTCTCTGTGTGGAAGCCGCCTGCCCCCTGAGTGCTGCAGACCTGGAGGACCTGAGCTCTGCAGGTGAGAGCCTGGCCAGGGTGACCACCTTGAGCCTCCACCCAGCCTTGCTCCTCCTGCCTGGCCTGCAGGAGCTTGCCTGTGCTGGGGGGAATCTGGTTGGGTGGGCAAGGAGGGAGGAAGCTGCTCTCCCCTCTGCAGTCTGTATGGTGTGATGTCTTGGGGAAGAAGCATCATAGACATTAGTGTTGGAAGAGATATTTAAGGGTCTGTCTGCTCCCCAAGACTGTATCCACTTTTCTGGATGTTACTGATGGCTCTTCCCCTTCTCTCCAGCCAGGCTCTGGCCAGACAGTGGGGTATACAGCAGCTTTGCAGGGGGAGGCTCTGCAGAGTCTGATTTGCTTTGTCTCCCCAGGAGGCCTAAGGAGGACCATGTCAGAGACCAAGGGCCTGGCCCTGGCCAGTGGGGGGTCTGGCAGGAGCTGTCCTCCACCCTTGCACTTCACCTCTGCACCTTCACCAAGCTCTGGAGAGCCAGTGACACCCACAAGCAAGCTGGGACGCCGCAGCTTCTGGGACATGCTGGTAATGTTGCTGCAGGAACAGGGCCTGTAAGGTCCTCATGCTGTGTCAGGCCAGGAGGAGTGGACAGTAGGGATCTGGCTGGGGGTGGGAGGCCAGGCTGGCAACAGGGACTTTGAGATCAGAGCGCTGACCAGGCTGTGTATGTGCACTTACCCCTTTCTACCCTAGAGCAAGGCAGAGTCCTCAGAGCTGGGCAGCCCCAAGACTACTGATGACATTGTGCTGGAGAGGCCAGAAGAGGCTCGCACGAGGCGGCGGCACAAGACTGAGAATGTCAAGCAGCACCTGAGCCAGGATCGGACCACAGCCACAGCTGAATTGGAACAGGCACAGAGGCAAGCACAGCCTGCAGGCTGGACAGCCAGGATGTTGTTCCCCTCCATCTGTTGTACATTGCTCTGCATCTTGATGGCCTCTGGACCACATTCCTTTTTCTTGTAGTTTCTCCCTTACACAGACAGTTCAGGAAAGCTGCCTTGCACACACAAAGCCTCAGCCCTTACTGCTGCAGTGTTGCTGGGAGCACAACTGTTTCTCCCTGCCAGAGATCCCTTCTCTGCACTGTGGGGCCCTGTGCGACACCTGACACTCATATGGCTACTGCCCAAGAGTGACCCAGCTCAAGGATTGTATCAACCCAAAAAGGAGGCTCCCAGGGCTCTGCTCTGGAGCTGCCTCATGAGGGGACTGTTGCACTTTTCAACCTTCACTACAGATGACTGATCTAGTGTAACTGTGCTTCCCTTCCCTCTCCTCAGGCGCCGAGCCTGCCAGTTGGAAGAAGGAGATGTAGGTACCATGCACCCACTCTTCAATCAAACCTGCCAGCAGTGGATGGCATTCATGAACCACCTGGGTATGTGTTTCAGGTCCCAGCTGCTCCAGATGGGCTGGGAGTGGGCCTTTCTACGCAGAGCTCTCAGGACATGTCCTCTTACAGCACCATCCGTCTTCATTCCTTGCTGATCCTAGTTGCACACCCTGTCTCTCCCCAAACCTCACCAGAGTCACATAGATCTCAGGGCCAGCATCAGCATTAGAAAACTGTGGCAGGAGGCCTGGCATGTGCCTGTGCATCAGAACAAACCTGCTAAGGCCTGTGGTTATGCCTGCCATGCTCCAAGTCCAGGGCTTGCTGAACTTGCCTGCAGCTGCTTTGGAGAGACCTGGACTCCAATAACCAGCTGTGGTAGTGATTTAGCTCCCAGATGTAACAGGGATGGAGGATTTGAGCCTCTGCAACATGCTCTGGGACTGTGAAGTTGCATGGGAGACCCTCACTCTTGCAGGCAGGGAGGGAGAGAGGGAGCGCCCTTCGTGTGCAGGGATTTGGGTTTGTATGGCTGACACGTTGCTACTTTCTGGTTACCTTTCACTTTGGTGTTTGTACATCCTCTCACACTCCTGCTGGCAAAGTCGAGCTCTCCTCTTCCTCTGGTGAGGAGTAAGCCAGGGAACAAGGAATAAGTGGGGGAATAAAGCACTGGGCTCAGAGCATACAGGGAGGTTGGTCCAGGTCCCACTTTGGGCCAGAACCTGAAACCAGGGGTTGTTTCAGGCTTCATCTTCTCCTTCATGTAAGGTTCTTGTTCTCCAGCTCTGCCTGCCTCAGGCCCTTAGCCCTCTCCCACTGCTCATGTGGGCAGGATGTGGCTCTGGGGCAGCTTGGCACCTTGTCCTACAGTACATCTTCCATGCAGGGTGCCCATCGGTGCAGCAGTGCTCCTTGGAGATGGTTTCTCGTTTCCTCCTGTCCTCCATCCTAGTGGAAGTGGTGAATCTGGTCACTGCCCTGGCGAGTGACACCACTGTCAAAGTGTTTGAGCAGATCTGGTGAGTTACGCAATTCACAGGTGACCATTTGGCACCAGCAGGTGTTGATCAGCTGTACTTCCACTGCCACAGCTCTACTTGTCAGCCACCTGTGGGGCTTTTCTTTGCAGCTACCATCGGGGCACTGCCTTCTTGCCCTATAAGTCTGGCCAGAGTGCCAGCCCTCGCCCTGGAGTCATCAGACACTTCATCCTGCTGGGACGCAACTTCCAGCAGTGGCGTTGCAGCACAGAACAGGGTGAGTGCCTGGCCATGGTACCCAGGACTGTGCTGGCGTCTCTTGTGGGGGGACATCAATGAACAGGGTTCCCCTCCTTACTGGGACAGACTGCTTTTGCCCAGAGGTGGGCAGTGGGTTGTCTGGTTTTGCGTTCTGAGACCTTACTCTCATATGTGCTTGTAACAGCTTATTTCAACACGAGCTAAGCAGTATTATGGCAAAACATCCTGTCATGCCACCTTAATGGCATGGTGGGATGTAAGAATGGGATGAACCAGTACTGAGGGTCATAAATGTGGCTTCTTCCAGCTCACAAAGGGCTCCAGCGCTTTGAGGCCATGGAATTCAGCTCAGCAGAGAGAGGCTCTGATCCCAGCCTTGTTGGTCGAGACCTGGTGCCCCGGCAAAGGTTCCTCTTCATGGAGATCATTGACAAAAAGGTAGTAATGGTGCCTGTGTGGTGTTGCCTCCTCAAAAACTGTTCCCAGATGATCCAGGTCTAGAAAGAGGAGAGGAAGAATGCCTCTGCAGGCAATCAGCCTTTCACAGGGAAGAGTCCTCCAAAGCAGCTGTGCAGGATGTCTCTGCTTGTGTCACAAATATAGCTGCGGGTTCCCTGCAGCACTCTAGGAAATGCCAGGGACAGCAGCCCTCACTGTCTCTGTGTTTAGCTGTCCTGCTGAGGGCTGGAATTGCCCTTTCCCTACTCACAGCAAGGCCCACATCAGGCTGAGCGCTTGTACTGCCAGTGCAAGTATGGCCACCACCACTGCTGTGGCTGTTAACAGGGGACTGTAACTGAGCTGTTGCCATTCTCCCTATTCCAGCCTTGTCATCCGAAACTGGCTGCAGCAAATACCACCACAACACCAGGGGCAGCCTGTGCCACCATGCAGGCTCTCTCTGAGAGTCCTTAAATCTTCCTCCCCCTCCTCTCTGTCCAGCTGACGCTCTACACTTACAACTGGTCCCCAGACCTGGGGGCCAACCTGAACTGCTCCCTGACTCGCCTGCTGCAGTGGCAGAATGCCCGGTCCCACATCGTGCACTGCCTGATCAGCCAAAAGCTGGGACTCTTCCACCACCACTGCTTCATGGACACACCATGGCATGAGGACAGCAAGCAGGTAGGGCACCGTGCCAGGCAGGGCAGTCCTTTCATCTTCAGGAAGGGCCTTGGCAGTTTGGGGGTCTGAGGAAGTTTGCAGGCACCTTTTGTGTGCTTATTGGCAGGGCATCCCCAGACATTCACATGTCCGACTTGACCTTTCCAGCCAGACTGTTGCCCTACTCTTGGAGGCAGAGGTGGAAGGGGAAGCCAGGTCCTCCTGCTGGCAGCATTTATTGGTGACTGAATTATTTAAGGTGAAGGAGGCTGAGGAATGGGCTTCCCACTGCACATTAGAGCCATGCTGGGCCCAGGCCTGTTCTTCTTGGGACTAGTAGTGGAGAAGACTAACATGGATCTCAGCAGATGGCCAGAATTGGATTTACTCTGTGGGTTCTTGCTCCAAGGCTGGCAGTAAGGAGGCTTTCACGGCTGTGTCTGTTTGCTTAGGAGCCAAATCCTTTCCTGAACTCCACTTTGGAGGTGGATGCGCTCATCCGGAGCCCGTGTCCCCCCCCCAGCAAGGAGCAAGGCCGGCTGAGCAGCTCTGCCCGCAGCCTCCCGTCCCTGCACTTCCATCCCGACGTGGTGCCCTTTGACGAAGCTCTGCGGGATGTTACCACCATCAGGCGCATACCCCACGGGCCTGACTCGGGACCTTTTGACCCCGTGGCTCGGCATGGAGCCCAGTTCCTGGAAATCAAGAGCATGGAGAGGAAAGGTAAAGGGGCTGATATCATGGGAGCCTGCTTAATAATCTCACTTCTGGGAAAGGAGATCCGAGCAGAACAAGAGTTTTGATGGGACAGTTCTCTGCGGGAATGGGTTATGGCCTGTTCAGGGTGGGAGTGAACGAGAGTAGCAATACTTGAGGCTGTGGCTTGATGCTCTTGCAACTGTTCTCTTTCCTTCAGAACTGGAGAAACAGATGAAGATTGAAAACCTCTTTGTCACCTGGCAGCAGAGATCAGCTCAGTCCAACATGCCTATCAGTGTGAGTGCAGCCTGGGCAGGAGGTGGGCTGGGCCTTTTTACAGCACACTCTGAGCACCAGCAAAGGGGAGCACTGGAGCACCAAGCAGGGTGTATGTCGGGGATGGTGCTAGGCAGTGGAGCAGTGCTCTCTGCTTGAACTTTTGGGATTGCAGGGCTCTGAACTGCACTTGGTCTTGGGGCCTCGCTGCCCAGCACTGGAAAGGCTGTAAAGCAGGGGATCCCCCCAGTTATCTCCATTTGAGCAGCATTGCAGTGTCATGGACAGCTTGTTCCCAGCCTCAGCGAGGGGTGTGTGCTGTAACCGTGCTCCTCTCGTGTCTTGCAGCTGGCAGACCTGGAGACTCTGAAGCAATCCTCACGCCTGGTTCACTACTGTGCCACCCCCTTGCTCTTTGACCCGGCCTTCCGGCAGCAAATCCAGACTGACCAGCTGGGCAAGGTGGAGGGGAAGGTGAGTGTCAGCAAGCACCAGGAGGTGCTTATTGGTGACTGCATTATTTGGGGTGAAGGAGGCTGAGGAATGGGCTTCCCACTGCACATTAGAGCCATGCTGAGCCCAGGCCTGCTCTTCTTGGGACTGGTAGTAGGAGTAGTCTTTTCCCAAGACAGGGCTGCTCTAGCCTCACTCCTACAATACAGGATGAATTTGAACCCTGTAAGATGGAGACCGAGAAAATTCTTGGGTCCTCAAAGCCTTTCTCCTACAGCCACACTATCCCTGGAGAAAACTGATTTCCTTTTCTACCCAGGGAATTTATGGCTGAGTCTAGAGAAGCCATCGACGGCACTGTCTGGTACTGATCTGTTAAGGAAGCAAAACTTCCCTTATGCATTCAGCAGCCAGACCTGGTAAACCTTTCCTGGACCCAACAAATAGCCGAAACAATTGAAAGCAAACCAGCTGAATCCTGAGCAGGTTGCAACCTGACAGACTCTAACCAGTGCAGATCCCATACCGGCTGTTCAGTCTGTATGTGTGTCAGAAGGGAAGAACAGGCTGTTGTAATTTATCAAAATGTCAAAAGGATTTTGACAGAGTCTTTAAGCAGAGGTTGCTACAGAAATTGAACACTCGCAAGTGAAAGGGAAAGTATCATCATAGAATGAAAACTTCACTTTGTTTTTGGAACAGAACGAAATGGAAATTGGTTATTGGATTTGAAGAGCCTCGCAGCAGGGGTTTCAAGGTGGTGTATTGAGTTCAGTATCTCCAGGTCTTTTATTGGGACATATGAGATGCCAGGCTTTGCAGTGCTGGAGGGCTGTTCAGATTGGTCAGAACAGAAACGACTGCAAGGAACTCAAGAGGCACCTGAGTAGCTTGTGAAATGAGAGCTACTGGGGGAGCTGGGATCTAGTTCCCAGTAAAACAGCACAGTGTAGAGAGGAATTTGAACCCTCTTGTATTGTACACTCACTGCAGAGCCTGTACAGAGCAGACATCTCAGTGGTTTCTTCAATTTGGGAACAGTTGGGTACAACAGACACTGGTTACAGTACACCAGAAAGGGGTGTTAGTATAATGGGTAATATTCTAATACATTTCTAAAATACTAGTGTATTAATGTCTTCATCTGACATCACAGTAAGTGTGAGACCAAACATCTTGTGGCAAAGGCACTGAACTGGAGAGACTTGGAGAAGGTCAGAGGGTGGCTGGAGCAATGCCAGGTAAAGAGACATCTCTTGTGGTTGGTGGAGCAGATAGGCAGAAAGCCAGATAGAAACATGTAACAGAGCCACAGGCTTAAAGTAGAGAGATCAAAAAAAGAAACCGTAGTCTCTCTCAGCACAAAGAAAAGGAGTATTCAGGACATCAAAAGGAGAACTGAAAGTGTTTAGAAGGAAACACTGTTCCTTTTCAGTGCTACTGAACTGCTAGGAAATCCTGAGAAGTCAGCGGGATTCATAAGGGGATTGGACTCTTACCATGGCAATAGGAGCTGAAGCTCTGAGCTTTGCATGAACCACTTGTGAGCCCCTAACACTTTGTGGAAGCTGTTCTGGCGGGGGGGCAGATGTGAATTCTGGCACAGGCTATTTCCTGCAGGGTATTGCAGTGCTGTTAGGTCAGTGCATGGCTGGGTAGATCTTGGATCTGGCATTTTGACACATGCACTAGGACAGTGCCTGGAGAACCAGATGTTAGTGCTCTCTGGCAGAGAGAGATCTACCTTTTGCTCAACCAGGGCACCTGGTGTCCTCGGCTAGGGCCAGTCACAGCAGTTTTCCTTAGGAACTTTCTCTTGCAGAAGCGCCACCGCTCCAACGACTCTACAGCTTCGGGGAGGGACCGCAGCCACAGCTGTGACTCGGCAGAAGCACTGCCCTGCAAGGGGAAGGAGGAGCCGTGGCTGCAGGAGATGTGCAATGCCTTCCTGCAGCAGTACATCCAGTACTTGCAGAGCATGGGCTTCATCCTGGTCCAGGTGCGGCCACCCTCACCTACCACTCGAAGGTCAGTGATGTGCTGAGAGCCCTGGTGTTGGAGAAGAGCCGGCACGCTGAGCTGTGCCCTGGTTTGACATAACAGGTCTTGGCTCCTTGCTCAAGGCTGTCTCTGCTCTCATTTCCAGTAGCACAAGCCGGATCCGAGCTCTGGCAGCAATGGGAGTGGAAGGTAGAGGGTCCTTTTCCTACACAAAGCCAAAACCGGAGGGAAGTCCAAAGGTGAGTGCATTTCTGTTACAAGGGTGGAACTGGGATGGAAGCAGGCTGTGGAGTGGGCCGGTTCTGGTTGGCTTTTGAAACTGTTTCAGGCAGAAAGGATGTGGGAGGGCAGAGAAAGCGTCAAAGCCAGCCTGTCTAGACCAGCACCATCTTTGGGAGTTTGGGTATGATGAGATCTCTTTGCCTCCTGCATGTCCTCCTACAGGCCTCAGAGCCCCTTCTGGCATTGGGTGGAACGAGGGCAAATATCAAAAGACTGGTAACAAGTTGGAGGGGCTCAAAAAAGGAACAGGATGACGTAGGGCAAGGATAGCTGCTTTTGAGTGAGATTCTGGAGGATTACCTGTCAGAGAATCTTCAGTATCTATGGTTAAGGGCAACTCTAGGGCAGAAGGATCTTCAGTTAGAGTGAGATGAATATGGAAGTTAAAGAGGTTAGAGAAGATAAGCCTGGAATGGCTCTACTGTGAGAGCAGGCTGAGGTTCCTCATGTATAAAGAAGTGGCAGCTACGGAGGAACAAGTCAGAGCTCTACAAAATTGCAGCTAACCTGGAAGGGGATTGACCCTTTGCTGTCTTATTCAATACAACACCTAGAGACCATCAGATGAAACTAATTGGAGCCAGTTTCAAAACTAAGGAGAGTGTTTCTTTGAGCAGCAGCTAACAGTGGTTGTCATCAAAAGGTTTTATGAATCTTACATGAGTTTTGTGTACATGAGCTTACAAGACAAAATAAGTAAGTACCTGCAAGAGGAATCCATTGGAGTCTCCAGCTAAGCAGAAACTACCCATGGCTCATGGAATCACCCAGGGGTGATGGGAGCATGTAGCATTTACTCACCCTTTTCCGACACTTTATTGACACCTGCTTTTGACTGATGTTGGTGCAGGACTGTGGGTAAGGCAACACCTTGCAGATAAAATAAGAAGAGAGCAATCTGCTGAGCAAGTTAAGAGGGGGCAAATGAATTTTCTGGCAGCTAAACTCTGAATTGTCTCTGATAGCTCTGTATCAGGCAGGCACAATGGTCTGTGGACACCTCAGCAGGGAGTGAGATTCCATGGACACTATCATTCCTTGGCTCACAGTGTCCCACACTCTAGAGACACGCTGTCCTGAGCAAGCAGGAGGTGAAGGGATCAGTGTGCCTGGTGTGTTCTCTCAAAGGCTGTTTATTAGGTTTGTTAGGATCCTTTTCACTGTCAACTCAGTTTGACAGTGAGACTGCTCAGTTGATGAGGCCCCTCTATTTCCACCTCTACCACAGAGCCTTGTGGCAGCTTCACACCCTTGTGTGCCAGAGAGCCTCTTCAGCTTTGTCCTTCTCTTCCCAGAGCACAAGCCCTGCTGTTGCCACCTACCATCTACAGAGAGCTCTTCCAGGTGGGATTGTGCTCATGGAGTTGGCCTTCCAGGTAAGAAAGAACAAGAAACAAAGTATGATCTCTGGGGGTTCAGGGACAGTCTTCAGAGGTGACAAATGGGAGTGACAGGGAGTGCAGCAGGGACATGTGATTCTTCATTTGTCCTGCTTCTTCCACGGTCCTGTAAGACTGGGATCAGCTGGAGATGATTCTGCAGGGCTCAGAGCAGTAAGAGTTGCCTGGAAGAAGGATAATGAAGGGCTCAGCACCAGTTAGGGTGCTCTGTGCTCAGCCACATGTTGGCTCGTCTGGCTTGGTTCAGGCAAGAGGTGAGACAGAATAGGTGGGCAGTTGGTGTGGGGGCTGTGCTCCTTCCCTGGAGAGGCCCAAGGCTGTGCCGTGCTCTGCTCACGTGCTCTCTCCTCCAGGGCTGTTACTTCTGTGTGAAGCAGTACGCGCTGGAGTGCTCGCGGATCCCCATGGGCCAGTCTGTGAACTCTCAGGTAATGGCTTTGCAGGCACAGCTGGTGCTCCTCAGGGGCAGGGGATGCTTTGTGGGGAGGAGTGATCTCTGGAATGGAATGGGCAGTTCAGGCATAGCAAGTTCTGGAGAGCTCTGCTCCCTCCTCATGGAAAAGCAGAGCCACAGAGAGCCTTCTGCAGCTACATGCCCTCCATGGCGCTGCTGGAGCAGAGCTGGAGTGCAGTAAAAGGGGATGGGAGGTTTGGCAAGAGAATGACTCTTGTCCTAGCTTGGGGAGCAAGACAGAGCAGACTGGGGAGGAATAGGAGCAGTTCTGGCAAAGATGACTGCTCCAGGGAAAGTCAGTGCGTGGAAAGCCAAAAGGTCTCTGCTTCCCTTGGAACAAGAAGGAAGTGGAATGGGAACAGGGATCTGTGAACATGATTGGCTGCCTTTTGCCAGAGGAGATTACTTTCTGCACCAGAAGGGTTCCTTTATACCTCTGTCCCTTGCTCTACAACACTCTGGGGCTGCCTGCTCCCTTCTCCTTTGTAGGGTCAGGGTGTCTCCTGCCTGTTCCCAAGGGCACTGGGTGGCTGTGTAGAGGCTGGCCAGCCCCAGGCTGTCTGAGACAGGAGGCATGCATGACCATACTGTCCTTTCCAAGGTGCCTCTGTAGCAAAGTTGCATCTTATATATGCCAAGAGTGCCTCTCCTAAGCTTAGGGCCTTCCAGGGCCTTGTCTGAGGGTTTGCTGAGCCTTTCCTGGAAAGCTTGCACAGGCATAGGGCGGTGTTATGAGGCTGCATCCTGCTCTGATGCTGGGGCAGCTGCACTGGCTGTGCCATGTCTTGTCAGCAGGGTTTTGCAGGAGGGTGTGAGGTGCCTGGCAACATTCCTGTTTTGACTCCCTGTCCCTTCACAGCTCTCTATGCTCTTCACGGAGGAGTGTGACAAGGTGCGGGACCTCATGCACGTGCATTCATTCAGCTACGACTTCCACCTGCGCATAGTCCACCAGTACCTGCTGGGCTCCCACATGACTCTCCGCCAAGGCTACCATCTCACCAGCTTCCTGGAGGATTTCATTGCCCATCACCCTGACATCCCCAAATTTGGCCGTAACCACGTTTTCCAAGGTATGTAGGTCAATGTGTGATCAGTCTGGGGTTGATCACCAACACGTAACTTGGCAAAAGGTTTTCAAGTCCTTTACAAATAAACCTGACCTTCAGTGTATTCAGGGAGGTGACAGGGTGAGGGTGATGGGAGGGGCCAAGCTCCAGGGGAAGTCCTTGTTGCCCTGTTGTGGAAGGGGCAGGTTCGTTGCTCTATCTCCTGGAGTAGATGAGAGGACACTGCTCTGTCCAGGTAAGACACAGAGTGTCTCCTGTGATAGCAATGTATTTTTCCACTAGGCACGCTGGCCCTGCCCACCAACATGATCACTGCACACCAGCTGTACAACTACATTGCTGACCATGCCAACACCTACCACATGAAACCCCTGCGCATGGCCCGGCCGGCCACGGGCAATGACAGCAAGAAGGGAACGCCGGGCACAGAGCAGAACGAATATGCACTGGTCTCTATTTGGAACAGGTGAGTGCATCTGATGCAAGTTCCTGGAGCTGCTGGAGATTGGTGGCAACTTGTCAGTCCTGGGGACACTGCCCCAACGTGCCAGCAAAGCTGACTGTTCTACACAGTGCTGGACAGCAGTTCTGGCCAGTCCTTCTGAGATGGCCAACAGGGGTGGTGTGTATGTGTGCAGGTGCATTTGACATTTCCTGTGGCACTTCTGAGGATTCCTGCTGTGTGGAATTCCCCATGTCCAATGGTTCTGTTGTGGTCAGGAGCCCTGGGAGAACAAAGTGAGGTTTCCTTCATATTGATGTGCTTTTTTATCCCAGCTCGGGCTCCTACAAAGACTCTGAAGGTCTGCGTCATCATGATGACTTCGATGTGTCCCTCCTGGTTTGTCACAGTGCAGCCCCGTTTGAGGAGCAGAGTGAGGCAGAGAGACGCATGCTCCGGTGAGCACTGGGGGCCAGTGACAGCAAAGCTTCCTGGCTGGGGAGGAGGGCTCTGGGAGGGACTGGTTCTCTCTGGAATAGCACAGGCAGAGTTGTTGGTGTCTGGGGAGGATCACTGTGAGAACCTGGGCAGAGAAGCACCCTTTCTGGCAGGGACAGAGGGGCATGTGGTTCATTTGCAGTGCAGCTGAGAAGGGAGCAGCCCTTCCCCAGGTCACAAGTGTCTCCTTGCTCCCAGTTTGCGTTTCTACGTCATCATGACGAGCCAGCGGGAGCTCTTTCCACGGCTCACAGCCGACATGCGACGCTTCAAGAAGCTGCCACGCTTGCAGCGGGAAGTGCTGGAGCCTGTGGTGGGCCGGGCAGCCTGGGAGGCAGCGGAGCCGGAGCCGAGCCTGGGCCAGCAGCCATCGGCAGAGCGGGAGCTGTGGCAGGATGTGGAGGACAGCAGCGAGTTCTATGCAGGGGGCACGCAGGTCAAACTGGGGCCAGGGCTCTTCTACACCTCACCGCTCTTCCCCTTGCTGGCCTCTGAGGTGGCCTCAGCCCAGAAGCAGCTCAGCAGCATGGTGCAGCTGGCCAAGTGCCACTGCCGCAGGGACAACCTCTGGAAGCGCCTCTTCCTTCTGGAGCCTCTGGCTTCCGACAAGCTGAAGCTGGGCAAGCTCTCCCTGGTGGAGCTGGAGGAGCTGCTCGACGCCGTGCATGGGAAATCCATTGCAGATGTCGACCCCCAGCTGGTGAGCAGCAGGGATGGGGGCACGTGCACAGCAGCTGCTGTTCTGCTCTGGAGATGGAGTGGGGCACTAGGTGAAGGGGCCTGCAATGCACATCTCTTCCTGCTTGGTGGGAAGGTAGAGGCAGGAACATAGCTCCTAGCTGGCAGGGGAATGGGGAGACTGCATGGACGTGTCTGTAGAGAGTGAACAGCCTTTGGTCAGCATCCGCAGTGGGCTGTGAGGGTTGCATCTGATTTGGGGTCTGAAGGCTGCTGTAGCATTATGGCTGCTGGTGCCATGGCTAGAGGGAGGCTGAAAATCAGGCCTTTTTCATGCCTGCAGGAATGCTTCCTCACCATGACAGTCTCCTGGTACCAGAGCCTCATCAAGGTGCTGTTGAGCCGCTTTCCCCAGAGCTGTCGGCATTTCCACAATGCTGAAACTGGCACGCAGTATCTGGTAAGAGACAGCCCACTGCCCACCTGCAGCCTCTGTCCCTGTGTCCCTGTCCTGGGTTCCGTACTGGCTCCTTTCTAACGTGCTCTGTGACTCTCCTGACAGGTTGTGCTCAACCAGAAGTTCACAGATTGCTTCGTTCTTGTGTTTCTCGATTCTCATTCAGGAAAAACGGTGAGTCCTTGGGAACAGAACAACAGCTGTGTTGGCTCAGGCCATGAATCTGTCTAGATTGATCCAGCAGTGACCAAGGGCAGGTGTGCATGAGAACACGACCAGGTCAAGAATCTTGTAATGCTTCTCTTAAATACTGTCCCAATATCTGAAAATCAGTAGCTTAGGCCTATCCTGAGCTAGAAGTGCCTTTGCATTTATTTACTAGCCCTCCACAGCTTTATTTCCTTTGGTTAATTTCTGGCATCCATGATTTCCCCTGACTTGCAGCTCTGTGGGGCAGTTGCAGTTTAAGTGAAGAACTTCCTTGGCTTATTTTTGAAGCTCTTACTGTTCTTTCCATGTGATGCCCCTTTGTTCTTGAATTAGAAAACAGTGAGTACTTGATCCTCTTTTCCTTCATAGGATTGCTTTTGGATCATTTTCTCAGCTGTCTCTCTATCCAGGCTAAGCAGTCCTTCTGTATTCCATCCAAAGTCAGACCACACTGGGTCTGGCTGGGAGGGGTCACCAGTGCTGTGGGCGGCTCCTACCTGGGCAGAAAGGAAGGGGACCTGCACTGTCAGGGTCCCAGCAAACCTGCAAGGGCCTTTGCCTTCACTGAACTTGAGGGCAAAAATACTTTGCTTTCAGCAGTGTTCCCAGGCAGGGTACAGGATGGGTCACAGGGAATGCAGCTCCATGTGAGAGCAGGGGATCTACAAGAGGCTTCAGTCCACAATAAGGCTTCTGCAGAGACTGCAGAGTAACTGATGCCATATAAAATAAATGACACTCCATCTGAAAAGCAGGTAGGGGAGACAGAAGAGATGGTGCTTGCTGGAAGGCTGCTCAGTGCCTCCTGCCACCTGATGGTCATAATGTCACCTTGTGGTCATTGATAAGATATACCCAGACCCTCCATCCTCTCTCCCAGTGACTCACATTTTGTAACAGAAATCCTTTGTTTTCATAACACTGTATTTTGTGCTTAGCATTCATCCCATTCTTGTGGCCTCTCAAAACTCTCTCAGGGTTTGGTTTTTGTGGTTTTTTTTTTTTTTGCATTATCCCAATCCTCTTTTGTATTAATGCCTCAAATTTTATCAGCACACTCCTCATCTTTGTACCAGACTTGTTAAAAGTACTAGGCAATGTGAGTCCCAAAGCCTGTCCTGAAGGAACTCTATCTGTAACCTCTCTCCAGCCTATTTCCCCTTTCAGCACTGCCATGTTCTCACCTTATAATTTTTTAGCTAATTCCTATCTTTTCAGCTTACCTAAATTTCCCATGTGGCACCACATCGAATCCTTCCTGAATCTCAGATAAGATGTACCATGATTCCTTTGTCTAGAAATATCACCTTATCAAAGAGAACTTTAGTGTTAGCACATCACTTTGGTAACACTGAGCTGCATTTCCCTCATGGTTCTGTCTCTCCCAGCCTGCTCTGAAGCCTTGCACGCTGCTGGAGTTGGGCTCACAAATCACTTCCTTTCCCCTTTTAAATGATGGTGGTACATTTGTTGTTTTGTAGTTACACAGCTCTTCTCATGGCTTTACTAGTTTGTTAGGGATCCTGGCTACTGGATGTGCTGCATTTCAACTCTGGAGAACATCCCATCCCTGTCTTGCCTCCGTGATGCTGATCTGAGTGCACTGAGTCACTCACATTTTTGTTCTGCTTCAGCTCCTGCAACCTCTGCCTGCTCCTTACTCCCCTCTGCCTTTGCCCTGCCTTGTCAGTACAGTCACTAATCGGAGTGGAGCAGACAGCATTTATTTTTAGGATTGCAGTTATTACATTTAATCTCCTCCCCTTCCCCATTTGCTGTACTCCTACTCTTTGCCTTAGAAGAAGAAATTTTCCTCTAATTTCCCTGGAAGCTCCTATTACTGTGGAGGCAGTAGGATCCCCTCCTCTCTTGTGGCTGCTGCTAGGATTGGTGTAACTGCAGATGCATGAGAGCTGGAACAGAGCGGGCAAGTCTTTGCACCAAATTTCCACCAGAAAAATTTGAAGGAGGCTCAAACATGCTCTGTCAGAGGAGGAGGCACTAGTTTTGTGCTGTTGTCATTTTGGGACATCTCCCAGTATTTGCCTAACATTGCCAAAGAAGTGTCCATGCACCTGGGCTAGGGACTGCACAGTGCTTGTCTGCATCCTGTCTCCTGACCCTCTCCTCCCTCTTGGCAGAGCCTCACCGTGGTTTTCCGGGAGCCGTTCCCAGTGCAGCCCCAGAACAGCGAGAGTCCTCTGCCACAGCTCGTGTCCACGTACCATCACCTGGAGTCAGTTATCAACACTGCCTGCTTCAACCTGTGGACGGGCCTGCTCTAGCACTGGCACCCACATCCTGGAGCGACGCGTATTCCAACCTCGGCACAGCCGTGCCATCGGTGACCGTGGGGAAGGTCTCTAGGGGGACCTGTGCGTGGGCACTGCAGGCAGCACTGCCAGTGGCACACATGGCTACTGACCTGAGGAGCCTGGGAATGTGCACCTCATCAGTGGCTGGCTGGTATGGCCCTCGTGTGCTGTTTTCAGTGGGTTTGATACTGAATGGCCTTGAAGCAAACAGCAAGGGCAGGAACTTGGCTCGTGCAGCCTGGCTGAAGCAGAGCAACTCTCAGGGACATGGCTTTGGCATCCATAGGTGAATTCTGCCTGCTGGGAAGGCACTGAGGAGCACACATGGCACCATCTTCTGCCCAGGGCAGCACTGCACAGTGCTCTGGCTTTAGGAGGAAAGACTCCTGACTGCAGGGCTCCTGGCAGTGAGGACAACTGCTTCTGGCCTTTTGCTTTCCTCAGGAGAGCATAAATGGGACAGGAAGGGTGAACTGGATCACAGGAAGGTTTTATGGAGGTGTACATTTGAGCCATTGGTATATCTGTAAAATAAACTGAACCAGATCCCTGCTCAGTCGCTCTAGGCTGTGGAAAGCTGCCTGTAGAGGATGCAGAGTGGTCCTGGGCTGGCTGGGTTTGCTCTGGAATCTGACACTTGCTCCAGAGCAGGAGCAGCAGGGCAGTCAGCCTTAAGTGTCCATGGGCAGGCAGCCCCCAGCCTGTTACCTTGGATCGGACAGCCTGGGAGGGGACTGCTTGCTTCACTTGTAACCCAGTGCAGGGTTACAACCCTGCACTGGCAACAGCCTTCAGAACTTCAGTTCTGGACCTGGAAGTCCAGAGCATTCTTCCCACAATTTCAGGCACCAGCTGGAATGCTCCCCTTATTAGGGGAGACTGGAAACCTCTCCCTGGACACCCCTACAGCCTGGAAGTGAAAGTTCATTGTATACCTGAAGTCACCTACAGTGGTGCCTGCGAGCCATCCCTAAATCTAACATGCTGCAGGTGTAGATGAGGGTCCAATGGCTTGGGCTGGCCCAGTAGAGCCTGGGGAAGGGAAGTAGGACATAGATGCTCCTAACCTGACTCTAGGAATCATCCCACCCACCACACTCCCCTAGTCCTAGAGAAGACACGTGCTCCTCTGTTAAGCCATTGCTTTGTCTTTTATTCTCATGGTTTTCTAGTTTTACTTGGCTGCCTTGCTGGTCCCACTGTGCTGCAGCCCTCGGCTTTCCCAGTAGGATCGCAGCCAGCCCAGACCTTCCAGGGTGTCTCCTGCAGTAACAGACAAGGTCTCCTGCTGCAGCTGGAGAAGCTGGAGCAGCTTCTGTTCAGGACAGAGCTCTCATCCCCAGGTAGGGACTGACACCCGCTACCTGTGCCCCCCAGGACCTGCCTGTCTTTGCACAGTACCCAGCCAGCTGGTCTGTGCTTGGAGCTGCCTGTGGGGCTCAGACCTGCAGCCCCACTCACCCTTTGGAGCATACTCGCACCCCACGTAGCCAGTGTAGCCGAGGGACTCCAGGAGCTCGAAGAGGTAGGGGAAGTTCAACTCCCCAGGGCTGTCGGGCTCGTGCCGCCCTGGTACCTGTGCAATCTGGATATGACCTAGGGAGGGAAGGGGAGAGGTTGTGCCCAAGGCAGCCCTGTCTGCAGCCTTCTTTGGCCATGAGACTGGGTGACTCAAGAGCAGCCCCACACCCCCAGCCAGCTACAGCAGAGCCTGGATGAGGAGGGCCCCCTGTCAAAGCCACTCCTGCCCAGTGGCTGCAGTGGAGTTGGTCTGGGCACAGGGTGTTACCGATGAGTGGGAAGTACGTCTCCAGGTTGCGTGACAAATTGCCATCCATGATCTGGCAGTGAAAGAGGTCCTGGGGGCGAGAGAGGAAAAGGGAGGGTGCAGCTGTTCAGCAGTGAGCAGTTAAGGAGAGCCGTGCTATGGTCCCTGTCCCATGTCCGCAGGAGGGAATAACAAGCCCATGGCCACCAGAACTCCCTTGTGGACCTGTGCAAGTTTCCCTCACGGAGAGCCTCAATGCTGACTCACCAGCTGCAGCTTCAGGTTGGGCCGTCCCACTTTCTCCAGGATGGCAGCAGCTAAGGGGGCAAGAAATGAGAGACCATTGCCCCCAGAGCTGAAGCTTTGCAGAGAAGCCCCAAGACCCCCCTTCATCAACTGTGCTCCCTCAGCATCTCCCTGCTGGTGAGGCAACCTCCTGCCTTTCAGACTTTGGAGATCCTTCTCCTCCTCTGAAGGAGCCTCTTGGTGTCTGGCTTACCGTGGTGTGGGGTGTTTAGATAGTAGCGGGGGTCAGTGATGCGGTTGTTAATAGGCTCCAACAGTCCAATCATGTCTTCCTGTAACACAGTAATGTCACCCTGTGGAGCATCCTGTCATCTCTGCAGCAGGAAGAATAACTGCCCCATGCCAGGCTGGTGGGGTATTCCCCATCTTGGGTATCCCAAGAGCTGCACACACAGAGCAGGACCCTTTCCCCACTTACCTGGGACAGGAGGTCAGCAGTGTATCTGAGATTCTCAATGAAGGTGGTTTCCATCTCACCTGCCACTGCAGCCCGGTCTGTGCCCAGGGGAACCCGCCCAGCCATCACATGAATCCTACAGGCACAGAGAGATAATCACAGGCAGCAACTGCAACCAGCTAGCCTGATCTAATAGTCCTTCCTCTGCTGATGGAAAGGGGCCAGGCTGGGGGCGCAGACACAGAAGGGGGTAAGAGGAGCCATCTCCCCTGCACAAGGCACAACAGCAGCCACTGAGCTGCCAACCAGGACACAAATATGCACCATCCCACCTCAGACACAGAGGGATGACTTTGAACCTTTTACCCGACAAATCACAGACCTTGCTTCTTCCCTCTTTTGCCAACTGCCTTCAGCTCTTTCACCCTGATGCTGGAGCTTTCTTGGGGTCTCGCTCCTTGGGGGGCCCCAACCCAGCACACTGGGCAACTGGTGTGCTGCTTCTGCCAGTGCCCTGCCCCCTGCATGGTGTCACTGCTTGCTGGCTATGAGCAGGGAGAGGACGGTGCCCTGTGCTGGACTGCTCTGCCATGAAGAGCTCAAGGGCCAGGCGATCTTAAGCCACCACTGGGGGAAGGTGAACAGTAGAAACAAAAACCTTTTCAATCTGCCTTTACCAGTGTGCAAATGGCGCTGGGCAGCCTCTGGCCTGCCCGGCCCATGCCCTCCACAGGGCTTTGGATTGAGTTTCGACGGGAAAGAATGGTGCAAAGTAAGTGGAATAAAAGGGCCCTGTTGGTTTTCTGAAGGGAGCTGTGCCAGGCTAATTGCATCTTTTACGGTGTCTCTGCTGTGCTGGAGTCAGTGTGGCCTCAATAAAGCAACTGTTGTGGTGTCCTGGGGGAAACGACTCGTGCAGTTGGGGACGAAAAAGGGAGGATTATCCTGGCTGGGGACTGTTGTGTGGAGGTGGGAACAAGAGCCTCCACTGCGAAGGGCAGGGACAGGCTCGTGCCTGGCAGCTCTGGGTCCGCTCCCGGCGCGCACGCTGCGGCCCCGGCCCCGCGCAGCGGGGTCTGCCCCGAGCTGGCTCCGGCCCGACGCAGCCGAGCAGGAGGTGCTGCCCGGGAGAGGCTCCGTGGGGCAAAGGGCGAGCTCCGCTCGGGCGCAGCGCTGGAGCTGGAGTGCAGCAGAGGAAGCGCCCACGGCAGCCGCGGGGCCGGGAGCGCGGCCGGAGCGGGGGTCCCGCCTCGCACCTACCTGGNGGTGAGCGGCCCACGCCGGGCCCCGGCAGGCAGAGGCGGCCCCGTGCTGCCGGTGACACGCGTGGGGTTCCCGGCTTCGGCAGAGGGTCTGCGGGACAGGGGCGTGCTGGGGGTGCGTGGCACCGCGCGGCTGGAACCCGCTCTGGGAAAGGGGGTTTCGCCAGGTGTTGGCCTGACACACGCAAAGCGCCCTCTTAATTGGTTTCCTAGGGAGCTTGTCTCTGACAGCGTCTCATTATGCGAGAAACCCTCTCTCCTTTTGTCCCATGCTCTGCATATTTTACCATAAAATGTTCATCTCCAGTTCTGCAGAGCTGTGGCTCGGGCGTGCAGGAGTCTGACCCCGGCGGTGCCCGTAGGCAGCCCCGCGCTCCCAGTCCCCATCCCCCGTGCTCTGTTGTCCTTCATCTTACTCCCTGCGGGCAGGTGGGGTGCGTGTCCTGTCCGGCCCATGCCCAGGGGCTGCGCCGTGCCTGGCAGAACGGGTACCATAAGCCGTGCACATTCTGCAGCCCCTTGTGCTCAGTTTGTTCCTGGGGGCTCCTACTCCATGCCGGGGGGGCCCTGCATGGTCTGACTCCTCTGTGACTGCTGCAGTAGCCCTCTGCAGCCCCAGGGAACTGCAAGCCCCAGGAATTCGCAGTGCTTTGGGAGCCCAGCCTGCGCAGAAGCCAACCACGGCAACAGGTTTTTGGTGGGAGGTCAGGGCAGTGCCGGCCAAGGGGATAACAGTGGTGAAGCTACCCACTATGGAGTCTCAACTCAATTAAAGCTATTGATTAATCAATTAGAAGAGGCTTGACTCAACTTCTCAGTAATAATCCAAACTGTCAATCGCAGGGAGCAACATCCATGTCCTCAGCACACTTGTCCCCAGGACACAGACTGCTCCCTGCCTGCAGCCGCCATGCCAGGGGAGCGCTGCACCTTACATGTGTCCTGTGGCCTCACTCTGTGGTGCACAGGGGTTGTCCTCCTCTTCAGTCTTTCCCTGAGTGCAGGAGGGTGGATTGCAGAGCTGTACAGTCATTGGAATCCCCAGAACGAGAGGTGGCTCCTGCCTGGCCTGGGGCTGCAGCCTCACTGGGTCCTTGCACCTCAGAAAGGCATTCACTGAGACCATGCATTGCCCCGGCCCCGGCAGTCCTGGTTGCATCTCTAGCTGGAGCCCGGGCCCCTGGCAGGGTCAAAGCCCAGGAGTCAGTGTGTGGGAGCAGGAAAGCTTTGCTGAGTGGGGGTGTCAGTGAATAAACACAGAACTGAGCCCCAGCATGTGGGTGACCTGGGCAGCCGGATGGGAATGCACAGAACCCTCGTGTAAACCTGCCCTGCAATGGCAGGCGAAGCTGAGGGCTCTGCGCTGAAGCATTAATAGCGTCTTTATGTCTCTGGTAATATATTGCATTGATTTTCTTGTGTTATAACTGCGGTTCCTGCATTGCAGGCCGGTGTTTTGTCACTTTACCTTGACAGGACGCAGAGGATTTACTCCCTGCCGTGGCACACGCAGCTCTGGAGCTGTGTCTCACACTGGTGCTGGGGCCTGTGCTCGGCACCCTCTGTGTGTGGAGCCAACACAATGAGCATGGGGTCAGATGGGTCCCGTGTCCCCGAGGAAGATGAGGAGGGGGCCGAATGGGGCTCTAGAGAGGGAGGGCAGCTCTGTACCAAGCATCTCTGCAGCTGCCCAGGAGTTTTATTAGCCTGAAGAAAACGTAGCTCCTGCACAATTTTATTGTCGAGCTGACATTTCGTTGCAGACCCAGCTCTGGCCTTTGTGATGGCTGGGATGGGGAGGTGGCAGTGCCTTGGGGTGCCCCATGGTGCCAACAGCGGCAGCCAAGCCAGTCCCCCACCCTGAGCCCACTGAAGTGGGGACACCAGTCCTCCCAGTACCCCATAAACCTCTCATCTCATTGTGCTGCAGGGAAGGTTTTATCTTTCTCCTTTATGAAACATGTTTTAATTTAAATTGACATTTCTGTATTTTAACTGCTTGTCCCAGGCTCCCAGGTGGCTCAGCTGGCACGCTGGGGGCCATGAGGGGTGAGGTGCTGTGGGCTGGGGTGGCTGGATGGCACCATCCCACTGACACTTGTTACCCCTGTCCCTCCTGGGCACCCCCAGACCTGTCCCACTCCCCCTGCACCCTGTGGCTGTGCAAAGGAATCCAGGGCTTGGCCTGGGAGGGAGTATCCCAGGCATTCCTTCCCCCCAAGCTTTCTTCTCTCCTCTAAAGCACCCCAATATTTTGCAGCCATGTTTGGATTTTGGCTTTTATAGTGAGTAAATTCTAGCCTCTTTATGTGTGGAAAAAGGCTGGGAAAAATAATCCACACGTGACCCAGCATCTTGCGGAGGCAGCTGCCAGAGCTTTGCTTGTATTAAATCTCACAATTTTTCACCAGTCTTCCTTAAACCTATGCCCCCGGGATGCAAAGGGGTCAAGAGATGAAAAACCTCTCCACAGGATCCAGCACCAACCCATCCCCACCTCCCCACCTGTGTCCCCAAGCCCAGTGTATCCCCACGACGGCTGTGCCCTGAACCCCGCCAGCCCCAGCCCCTGCCAGGGTGTCCCTCCCAGCTCCCCAGTGTTGGGGCAGGCTTTGCCGAGTGGTGTGACCTGGCTGGCTGCATGTGTATCCCCAGCTCTCCTCCTTACCCAGGCTCCCACCTGAATTTCTTGGACCACCTTGTTTCCATGGCCATGGGCACCAGTGGGACTCAAGGACCTGGCACTGAAGGCAGGTGGCAGCCCCGGTGCCCTCTGGGGACTCCTTGGTGGGATTGTCACTCTGTCAAGTCCTCCTCTGCTTACCCTGGTCAGTGCATACTGTACAGAGTTAATTTGTTAATTAGTGTCTTTCTGCTGCTGAGCCACCTGTTTTCTGCCGTCGAAGTCTGCTGTGCCCTTCAGCCACCTTTGCTGCTCACTCAGTTTCCACCTCCTACTATGAAGAAGCTACCTTGGCTGCTAATGATGGGGTGCAGCAGGACTGTGCCATAGCTGGGGCTTGCCCTGGTCCTGTGGGGTCCTCCCCTCCTTGATCCCCTTTCTCCTCCTCCTCTTCCTCTTCTTCATCTTTGCCTTCTTCTTCTATTTCTTCTTCCTCCTCTGCTCCTTTCCCTCCATCCCTCCACCTGCTCCATATCTCAACTCCTCCATTCCCCTGTCCCCCTATCCCCTCTGTCCTTCTGTCCCCCCCCATTTTTCTGGTTGCAGGCACTGCACAGCACACGGGAAATGCAGGGAAAGATGGCAGTCCCTCCCGAAGCTGTGACAAAGATTCCTGCAGGATGCCTTAATGAGCACATTGTCCAGCTCAGGCCTCACTTTCTTGCAGCCTTCAAAAACACATGGATATAAGAAAATCTATATACCAAGTTATGGGAAACAAAAGCTCAACCTTTGCCAACTTACGGCTATTTTTCATCAAGAAGGATTGAACTGGGTGCAAATATGATATAAATCCCAGCAGAGCCAAGTTAAGGACTGAGCCCCCCTGCATCCCTGCAGCTCCCAGCATGGGTGGGCTCTCCATCAGCTGGCCAGGATTTTCTTGCTATTCCAAGATTTCACAGGAAATTAATGAGGAGGCCAAATTCTCCTCCAGCTCTTGGAGGAGGCCAGGGCGGGCGGTGCCTGGGCCCGCTGAGCTGGCAGATGTTGTTTAACATTCCCGGCAGTAATTAATAGATGGTTTCATCACTCTTGTACAATTCAAGCATGTCGTCCTGCTTCTCTCCAAATACAGAGCAGAAATATTTGTTAAACGTGGCTGGTGTTTTTGCCTCATCATTAGTGCTCGAGTGGCTCCAGCCGCTCCAGGATTTATCACCGTGCCAAAATTTCTTTTGGCCTCATGATGCTGCCACCATCCCTCCCTCCACTACTGGCCCTTCCTGTCAAGAGGCTCCCTTTATCACTTTCCCTCTGATTGATGTCCTGCTGGTTGCACCCTCTCCTTTACATCATTGTTATGGATTCCTCCCTTTTCCATTCATTACACTGCAGGAGGATGGGCTTTGGCCAAACCATCTCCCTGACCAGGGGCATCCTGTGGAATTCAACCCAGAAAGGGTCTGCAGGGATCACTCCCACTTCCCAGCACCCATGGTGGGATGCAGGGGAGGGTTCCCCTGGGGGTGCTTCATCCCACAGTGTCCAGGTGGGCTGGTGAGGCCGCCCCAAGCAGTGACATATGTGGGGACACAGCCTGGGCTGGGCTGGACACAGCACAGTGACATCAAGCAGTGGCTTGGGAGCAGGGCAGAGCTGCCTTGAGGGAAGTGGCAGCCCATTAGCCAGCATTGCTAGTACCCCAGGGAGTCACTGCAGATACAAATTAATCGGAACCTCCCAGCTCATCATTAGTTATTAATAGTATCTATTAGTTATTTACTATTAGTTATTAATAGGAGCCTGCCAGCTTGCCAACAGTTCACTCATAAACAAAAGCAAGCAGGTTCCCCCCAGGAGTGCCCTGCTCATGGCAGTGGCATGGCACAGTGCCAGTCCCCATGCCCAGAGGGGAGACATAGTGGGAACACAGGGAACAGGCACTCAGCAGGGCCCCAGTGGCCAACCTGAGAGAGGGAAGCAGGGCTGAGAGAGGGAAGGGGATGCTCCCACTGCTATCCTGCCTGGCTGAGCCGAGGCTGATGAGGTGCCCGGGGTCTCAGTTCAGTCCTTCCCTGCCTGGAGGCACAGGGATCCTATGCAGCCCGGCATCTCCAGGGCACAGCCAGCCCCTGGCTCTCACCCCCTCCCACAGCCCCACGGGGCTCAGTGACCAGCCCCAGCAATGCCGGCCCCAGCACACTCAGCCCCGTGCCCCATGCCGTGGGGCGCAGGAGCCGGTCCTTGTGGCCCCCCTCCCCAGCACAGCCCGCTGCAGCCCGGTCACCATGTTAAGCCATCTCTTAATTAATCAGGCTGATTGTAATGTGTTTTTAGGGCATTAAAATTCAATTGTGGAATTCTCCGCTGGCTGGGCTCGCAATGAATACAGAAGTTTGCCTAATTAGAGCTGACACGCAGCCGGCGGGAGAACCAGACAAACAGCCCCGCCAGGGCTGCCCACCTCGGGCCCCTCGCCTGGCCCCGATACTCCCATCCCTGCCTCTGTGGGGACCAGCACCGACCCCCCTCGCCGTGGGCACCCAGCCCCCGCCCTGGGCACAGCCCAGCGCTGCCCGGCCCTCGTATCCTCGGGGACAGCTTCATCCTTGCGCCTGTGCCAAACCCCTGTCCGGGCACCAGGCAAGAGCAGAAGAGATGTTTCCTTATCGGCAGCATCAGGTCTTCGTTGTCATTACCACGGCAATTATCATCTCATTTGGAGTCTTTAGCTGCCATAATCTGTCTCTTGCACTGATTTATTCCGCAGGTCTCTTCCCCAGACGTGCAGGAGGGAAAGAGTCATCAATAAGGAGTCAACGAGCTCCGTCTCCCGGGAAAGCCTCTTCCTATCCGGAGCTGAGCAGAGGTGCCCTGCGGCTGGACCGTCCTCCCGACGGCCGCAGGGCTGTCCACACGCAGCACATGGCCGGGGCCGAACCGAAACCTGTCACTTCCCAGCACCACTGCGGAGCCGGTTCCCCCAAACCTGGTTCGTGTTTATTATTTCAGCTGCTCTTGGCACCAGCACACACGGGGCTGAACTGGCCGTGCACACACGGGTGGGCCGGGACGCAGAGGAGCGTGTTCACTCTTCAGGGATGGACAGTCACTCGGAGGCCACTGCGTGCGGTCGCCAGAGCTCCCTGGGCGGGGTTATCGCTCCTGCCTGGCTCTGGAGTTGCTGTACCAGCAAAACCCTGCTTCCTGCTCCTGCTCCTCTGCCCACTCCTCCATCCCTGCCAGGAGGGGCTGGCCGGGTGCAGGGCAAGCGGGGCTGTGCTGTGGGGCTCCAGGCTGGTGCATCCCTTGGGAAGAGCCCTGCAGTGACAGGTGATGCAGTGGGAGCCATCTGCTCACACCGGCTGGCCCTGCTACCCAGCTCTCCCTGGGCATCACTCCGGGGCAGGAGAGGGCTCTCCTGACTACTGTGAGCAGCCGCCCAGCTCTCCCCATACACAGGGGACCCCAGGCACAGGGGCTGGCGGCAGCAGTCACCCTCGCTGAGCACATGGAGCAGCATGCCATCCCTGCAGTGCCTGCAGGAGAGATTCTGTGTCTCCACAGCCCAGGGTGTCCATCCGGGCTCCCACCCAAAACCCCTCATTTGCAGCAGGGTGCCTGAGGCAAGTGTGGGGTCAGCAGGACAAGGAGAAACCACCAGGTTTGGGCACAGGTAGGAAGTCACTGCCCGAGTCCCCACAACACAGCTGAGCCCAGCAGCGGGGCACAGTGAATTGGGGCAGGCTGGGTGGCAGTGATGCCACTGCTCCTCACAGCTCCATCCCCAGTTCAGTGGCTCGGCTCCCATCCCACCGTTGCACCCACCACAGCTCAACCTGCCTAATGGAATCCACTTACATGCAAAATCCCCAGAAAAAAGCGGTAATTAATGAAGTCCCTTTCATTACCATTATGCAAATGCGATTAATTTCAGCTGTTATGAATATGCAAATATTACAATTATGCTCTAATTGCCAATGTGTGTAGGGGAGTGGGCAGAATATCAAGTCTCAGACCAGGGCCCAGGAGCTTTGGGGTGCAGAGTCACTCCAGGACGTTTCAGGCAGGAGGGGGAAGCCCAGCTAGAGGGGCTCTACATGTTCCTGTAGGCTCAGCAGAAGTGTGTGTGAGGGGACAGGCAGCAGGGACATATGTCAGCCACCATCTGCCTGTCATGGATCCTGCATGGGCTCCTTCTACCCACACCCAGTGCTCCAGGAGAGGCTCCGCACTGCATCGTGACCCCTAACCCCTCTGCCAGGTAAGCCTGTCCCCAACAACACTGTCCCTCCACTTCCACTCCTGTTCAGACTCACATGACATTCACTGGGCTGCAGGGACGAGAAGGAAAAGGAGGAGAAAGACTACCAGGCAACGTGGTGCTACAGGGCTGGAGGCAAGTGGCAGTGGGAGGCAGCGAGCTGCCCTGACCCTGCTCCCTGCCAGCTGAGGCGATGACGGCCCCATGCCCACACACGGTGCCACTGCTGTTAGCAAGCCCCAGCTGTGTGTCACTGGTCCTGCTGCAATCTCAGGATGGAGCCACTCTCCTCTGAGCCAGCTGGGCCCTCCAGCCCTTCCCTTACCATTTAGTTGAGGATTTGGCCTGTCCCACTGCCTGGGATGCTCTGGGCGTGGTGGGGCTGGCGGTGGGGGCAGTCAGCACATCAGACATGACAGGTGCTTTGGCAGGGCTGCAGCAGGCGAGCCGTGGAGATTCCCTGCGTGGGGCCGCGGGATGTTCTGTTTGGGACCGTAGGGATGCCCTGCGCGGGTCCCGCTCCCGCCGGAAGGCAGGCAGCAGCCGGGGGCCGGGCCGTGCAGCCGGCAGCCAGCAGGCTGTGCTCCTGCTCCCCACAGCACTCGGATGCCACGCAGGGAAAGGCCGGAGCAGGGCACTGCGCTCCGGCCGCGCCGCCACCGCCTCTCGCCCCAGCGCTCAGCCTGTCCCGGCCTGCGCACGGAGCAGCCCCAAGCCGGTCCCAGCTGTGCTTGGAGCCGGTCCCAGCTGTTCTTGCAGCTGGCAAAAGCACCTTTCCCGAGGCAGAGCCGCCCACATCTGACCCAGCGCCTCCCAGCCCCGTCCGGCCATCCCTGTCCGGGCAAGCGCCCCGTCCCAGCCGTCACAGCGGCCCCGGGCACGCGGAGAGCAGGAGAGTGGTCCCTGCCCGCCCCGGGAGAGGGCTGCTGGCCACTGGCCGTGCTCCGTGCACTGGCTTTGTTGTGCCACAGAGGAGGGGTGTGCTGCCTGGGGGGACCCTCTGTCCCAAGAGCTCTCATTCTTTCTCCTCCAGCCCCCCACTGCAGCCTTCGGTCTCCTGTCCCCACTGGTGCAGGCTGCCACCCCAGGGAAGGTGGCAGAGGAATGGGGCTGTAAGGACCCTGCCACCCCTGCAAGGACCCTGGTGCCTGCTCCCCACCGCCCCAGCAAACCCATCTCCACAGCCCAGCGAGGCTGGTGGCTCTGGGGCTGGGGAACCTTTTCTTCACCCACCACCACAAGTCTCTTTCCCACAGTGGCAGGGACTGGTTGGAATACACATTTTCGCCCCTGTGCTTCCAATGTGGGGACAAAGCAAGACTCCCCTATTACTCAGGCTTGTTTGAGCACCATATGCTTTACTGGAGGACCTCACACACAGGGAGGAGAAACCAAGCAAGGCAGCAAGTAGCAGGGTGCCCAGGGGCTGGCAGGCACAGGCAGCCCCCCATGCCTGCACCCAGTGGCACAGCCTGGGCTTGTCCCCAGCCCCAAATCCCCAAATCCCTCTGTCCTCTTCCCATGGGGCTCAGCTAGAAAGAGAAGGAGAAGGAGGAGATTGAGAGGCTCCTCAGAGCTGCCTCTTGGTTTCCAAGGCGATGAGACATAATGGCTGTTCATCCCGGCAGGGTCATCCCTCTGTGCTGGAGCTCTGGAAGAAGGGCCTGGGGTTCAGCTGCAGACCCCAGCCCTGGCATCCCAGCTCCCCACCCTATTGGGACATGCTGAGCACCCACAGCCTTGTGCCTGCCAGGGCCAGCTCTGCTCCGTGCAGGTCAGCACTGGCCAGGCATGGCTCAGGGGCACGGTTTGCTTCACACAAGCTGTTCCCTGTCAGTCGCCATCAGTGCCAGGGAGGGAGTAGGGTGTTTGATTCCTCCACACAGCTGCCACCGTGTCCCGCAGATGCTGGTGGGGTGCCCGACATGGGGTGACCCTCAAGGGTTTCAAAGCAAGTGTGGCCACCCATGGGTGTTGTCACCACTGTGTCCAGTGGTCCTCTAGTGATTTGCAGCAGGTGCTTGGTGTTCTATTCCCTTGGGTATGACAAAGGCACAGTCACAGTGCTGCTCCCTGTGATGCCCCTTGTGTTTTCCCAACTAATTGAATTCAGAGAGATTTCTTCCCAGCAGTGCCAATCGATGAACCCCGTGTTATCAGCCCCGCCCCTCACCCCCCCCGGCCCTTGGGATGGATATGGGCAAAGGGAAAAATTGAATTTGCGGCCATTTTCATTGGGATTTAATTGGGCAGTCTCACCTCGTTGCCTTAATCCCGGGCGCTGACGTGCGCAGCAGAGACAGCAGCTCCCCTTATTTATCACTTTTCAAATATTTGCCTCTTTGCAGTTGTGGGAAATCGATGCTCCTGCCTGTGGCATGCCGGGAGCGACCTGGCCGGGCGGCCGGGAGACTGGGGATCCATCAGCCGCTGCCATCGCTATCGACAGGGCGATTGGGGTTTAAGAGGCACTTTGATAGCAGAACCGGCACACATTAAGTGCTCGTCATCAGGGGATGATCATGACTTATTACTGCTAATTCTCCCCGCGCAGCGGCGGGGCTGCAGGGCTCTTCCCCGCTAATCGCCGCACGGCTCCGTGCCCAGGCGCCGGCGGGAGGTTCCCACCGCGCTCCCCGGGGACAGGGCGCTGTGTCACCCCCTGTGCTCCCTCTTCGGCCCTCGGTGCCTTTGGGGGTCCTTGTTCCCAGGGCGCAGGGTATTGCTGGAGGACCCCCTTCCCCAGAGAGAAGAGAGAGGGTTTTCTCTGCCACCTCACCACAAATCCAGCCTGAGGGAGGCTGAATCCCTGCCAAGCTCCTGCCAGCCCAGATAGGATGGTGGAGGGTCTGTGAAGCTCTGGTGCAGCCACAGCCACGGGTGCCTGTGGAGGGGACAGATGCCCACGCTGTCCCCCTCTCCTCTAGCAGAGCATTCCCAGGCCCTGGTGCCGGCTGCAGTTCCTCTATCGTGCACCATTGCTCCCCTCAAGCCATGAACATCCTGGTCACTGGGGGTCTCAGCTGGACAGGAGACACGACCAGCATCTGTGAGAATAGCAGCACTGCCAAGGAATCCTGTACAGCTGGTGAGTAGCCCAGGGATGGGGGACAGCTGGGCTGTATGATGTCCGTGTTTCCTGCAGTCTGGAGTGCATGGGAAACTGTCTTCCTGAGCTCATTCCAGGTAGCCCTCAGTGCTCCTGGTCACTGTCATGATAGCTTGGCTCTGGTCCCATGTTCACCTCCCTGGATCCCTTCTCCCGAGGGTGCTCCAGGATCCCTGCGAAAATCTGGGCAGCCTCCAGTTCCCTGGTGGAGCTACTGTGGGGCAGCCACTGAGCCCTTCACCAGCATGGGCTCTTGCTGTGAAACCAGCCAGATTAGTGTCATCCAGCCCTGTCACTTGGAAGGTGTCCAGTAATGAGCAGCCAGAGAGAGAGGGATCCTCAGTGGCAGCAAACAGACACTGCTGTCACCATGTGGTGCCTCTGGCACACCAAGGCTACCAGCTCTGTGCTGGGAGTGGGACCTTGGAGGCACTTCCCAATGGACCCATGCAAGGGATGGGAGCAGCAAGTGATCCTGTCCTGTCTCCTCTGGGTGGGGAAGGGGGTCCCAGCCTCCCCACAGCAGCACTGAGACAGGCAGGGGATGCTCCTGGGTTGCACAGAGGTCCCCCAGCCATGATACAGAGGACAAAGGTCTTGGCAACTGGATGCCAGAGCCTTGCTGGCTGGGGTGGGCACACCCAGAATAAAATACATGTGGAACTGGGAATGGCTCCATGCCTGGCTGCTGCAATCTTGCTGGAATCCATCCATCCATCCATCCATCCATCCATCCATCCATCCATCCATCCATCCATCTACCCATCCTTACATCCATCCATTCCTCCCTCCCTTTCTTTCTCCCTTGGGTCTCTCTCTCCAGCCTGGCTTGAGCTCACATCCTGGACTGTCCATCCTGGGGTCACACTGGGGCTGGCTGCTCTGGCAGTGAGGACCCTGCTTCTAATTTCCAGCCCAAATTCTTTAATGACCAGTTCAAACCGATCATTCCTATGCCAATGCTGTGCTCCAGCCTGGCAGTGCTGTGCCCTCCTGCATGCTCATCCTCACAGTGTGCTCAGAGGGAGAGAGCCTCTGTCCTCCAGCTCCTGGAGGTCTCCATGGGGACACCCTCAGGTGGACAGTTGGATGCTTGCAGAGGGCCTGAGCCCAGTTTCCCTCCTCAGCTCCTTGTCCTGTGCCCTTGCCCAGTGTCCCCAGGTCATGTGTCCTGCTGCCTGCCCTGGTGGTTTGAGATGTCCATACCCTGTTCCCAGAGCCACCCCCAGTGTGAGAGGCTCCACCCACCTGTCCTCATTGCAGTGGGGGCTCCCTGCCCTCAGCCCCACAGGTAGCCTTTAACAAGGGACCTAATGAAATGAAGGGGTCAAACCAGGCCCATGGGGCCGGTGACATGCTGCTGACCGCCAGCTCACATGGCCTCAGTGCCACCAGTGACCCCAGCAGGGTTCCCCAGGGCTGTGCTGCTCATCCTGGCATGAGGAGCAGGTACCATCCTGGGATGCTCCAGAAAGGGCACAGGGGCCAGCTTCCCTCCCTGCCACTGCCATGTAGGAACCCCTTTCTGCAGATGAAAGATTCAGCAGAAGCTAAGCTGGGGTCTGGGGCTTTGGAGGATGGGAATTGGTTTCCTTGTTAAGCGCTGGGTTTGGCTTTTTTAGCAGCCTGTTTATGGGAACGGAACCGCCCCAGCGTGAATTATTCATGGCCCTTCGCAAGCTCATTCTCAAAATATCAATTTCTCCCAGTCATGTCAAGCAGCACTTAAGCCTAAAAGCCTTGTTAAAATGAACCACTGGCCCAGTAAGCTGGGGAGGGGATGGAAGCAACCAGGAGCAGAGCTCTGCAGGGGGATCCTGCCCTTGGCCCCTGCACCCACCTCGCAGGTCCAGCGTCAGGAATTGCAGGAGGGGACCTAGCATGGGGTGGAGGGTTGGCATGGGGATGGCAGACATCACGCCAGAGGGGAGCAAGGAAGGTGACTGCAGTGCCTGGGGATGCTCCCTCAGGCTCTCTCCTGGGCAAGCTGCCCTTCTCAGGCAGAGGGGACATGCAGATCTCCCTGCTCTGGGCATCACAGCAGCATTTATGGAGCCACACGAGGAATTAATCAGGTGGAGGAACAGGGACAAGTGCAGGCACTAGCAGAGGGAGCTGCTGCAGCACAAACCAAGACAGCTGTGGCCACAGATGCCACAGTGATGCTCTCCTCCCGCGGGGCTGCAGCTGGGACATTGGGACCCCCATGCATTTGCACAGAGCCCTGCTCAGCAGGTCACCCTCCCTGGCTGGGGGCCATCAGTGCCAAACCCTCTGCTTGCCTGCTGGCACAGGGAGGAGGGCAGGGCAGGCAGGCTGAGGGCATCTCCGGCTACCCCAGCAGGGCAGCCCCGAGTGGCAGCAGGGACCTTGCAGGCAACAGCTGGGCTGGAGCAGCACTGTTGGTAATTACTAATTAAAATGCAGATGCTCCCCAAACTGCAACTTTTAGTTTCTCTAGCAACTGCTAAATCGAAAGCAATGAGGCAGGGAAACACCAAGTGATGCTGCTGGTGCCACTGTGCCAGTGCTGGTGTCAGCGTAGGTAGGGGATGCTAGTCCTGCCCTGGTCCAACCCCACAGCCTCGTGTGGCATTTCCAGCCTCGCTGCTGGGGACAGAGTTGGTGGGTGCCCCAAGCTGGATGGGGGGCTGGATCCACCGGGGCCAGCAGGCAGCATCCTGCCCTCCCCCTGCCTCACACTATGCAGTTCCCTGCAGTCCCTAGGCAGGAGAGGCTCAGCCCCCAGCAAGGCTGGGTTCATTCCTTGTCACCTGCTCCAAACCCACCACCTGCTGCAGGTTTCCTCAGCCCCACTAGCCCCAGCAGTGCGTCCTGCCCTTGCCCTGTGTTCACAGTGGTGTCAGGTGAGTGGAGAGCCCATGGCCAGACTGGGTGTCCCAAAGCAGGGATGGGGGATGGTTTTCCACAGAACCAACTGCTCGCAGGAAGACAAAAAACCCAAACGAATAGAAAACTCAGAGGTCAATGTGCCCTGCCCACAGAGCTCTATAAAATGTGTTTCAGGAAAGAGGATACCCCATTTCTCCTTAAATCTATACCTAAACACAATGTCATCTCATGTTGCAGCTTGCTCTGCTGTGCTATCCCTGGCACCTCAGGCTGTGATGCTGCAGCAAACCATCTTCTTCCTCACTATCATTTGTCAAATCTTCTGCACACCAGGGAAGTTTTTGCAACCTCACATTACCTGTTGCTGCAAACTGTAAGTAGTTCTAATCCCCAGGGCCTCTCCTTGGCATAGCCTTTCTCTGATGTTTCCCCATTAACAAGACCAGGTAGGGAATCTGTCCATGAGCAGGTTTTTAATCCATCTACTGTGTCCTCTTAATTCCTCATAAAACAAGTTTTTAATCAAAATGTCATGTGGCAATAAGTGAAATGCTGAAGGGAAATCCATGGTGCTCTGCTGGTGGAGCTGTCTGTGCCTGCCAGGCTCTGCTCCTGCCCAAAGAGGCAGTGGGTCTGTTGTACAGGGCCGATCTGGGACATGGAGTGGGTTCTCTCCTGGCTCTTTGACATGACCCCAGATGAACCCTCCACCATTTCACTGAGTTCAGCATCTCCCCACTTGGTCTTTGCTTTTTGGACGATCCCTGTTTCTTTGCCATCCTTGCCTATGGGAAAGCAGCTCTGCCTCCAGCATGGGGTTTGGGCCGTGCTCCAGGTTTTGGGCATGGCTCTATTTTCCCCTCTTGTCTAAATTAATGTCTGGAGGACTCATCGACAAGACCCCTCTGCAATGAGGTGATCTACCTGCACCCATAGACCTGCCCCTGCTGCACCTGCAGTTCTTGCCACATTCCCTCCTGCTGCAGGGCTGTGAGTCACCTGCCCGCTGGCATTATCAGCACCAAAGTGAGTGCCAGAGGGGCTGCCCAGGTGCCCTGGGTGGGAGGATGTCCACATGTGACAGTGTGATCATTTCCATGGCAACAGTGTATGACAGCACAGGCACGGTTTGCTGCTGCACGGTGTTGGTGCCGGCGCCTGGAGCTCGGGTGGCCCGTCAGCGTGCTCCTCCTGGAGGCAGCAGCACGGCACGGGCACCTTCTGCCAATGGTGGGGTGCAAAGGGCTGCCATGAGCCTGAGATCCACCTGAGCGAACCCACAGCTGGTCCCTGACCACCTCTATGAACGTGGGGCAGAGCTGTGCCCACAGCTGGCTCAGTGGAGGCATGTGGGAGCCACGGACCCCCTTGCCCAGGTCCCCTTGCTCTGCAGTGAGGGCAGAAGCCACTCAGGAGCGTGACAACAGGGGGGGTGCCACAGCTCTGCCACCAGCATGAACCCCCGTCCCTGGCGGGCACAGGACAAGGCAGCATTCCCGTGTGCCCTGCACCCTTTCCCACGTGAAGGCACTGACATGCAGACACTGAGCACAGCACCCCCGTTCCGAGCAGAGCCAGGAGGAGCCAGCTCTGAGCCCTGCTCCATGGGGGCCTGGCAGCTCCCACTCCCTCTGCTCCTGCGCTTCTGCAGCCCACACTGTGCCCAGGGTGAGCATCCACAGGCCACGGGATGGAGCTGAGCACCGCAAGGGCTTCATGGCCAGCTGGGAACACGACAGGTAGGGAGGGACAGAGGGCAGGTGAGCAGCACGTGAGTGCTCAGCCTTGCTCCTGTCCTCAGCACGCCTGTTGCTCAGAGACACCTGCCAGGGAGAATGGAGAGGGCACTTAATCTCCCCCTATAAGTTTAATTAATGGGCTGCAGCACTCATTCTGTGCTGCTGCCTTAATTGGTACAAGCTGCAAACGCTGTAGAGCCTGGAAAAAAACATTTGGAAATGAAAAATATATTAAGCAGGAAACAGATCAATGGTTCTTAATGAAGCTGATTCGGGGGCTGCCTGTTGTCGAGGGGCCGGGCCTGGGAGACACAGCTGCTGCCCAGGCTCCATGGCCCGGGCACCTGCCCTCCTGAGTGAAATGAGCAGCCCTTGGGACCGGAGCATCAGCCCCGCTCCTGTCTGCAGGAGAGTGATCAGGGGCTGTACCTGCTCTGTTTGGGACAGTGGGGCTATGGGGCTCTTCCCCTACATTTTTAGGGGCAGCTTGAGCTCTCCTTGCTACAGCTGGAAAAGCCAGCCCTGCTCAGCTGGAGCCCCATCCCACCTCTGCACAGCTGGAGAGGCACCCCAGCTGAAAAATCACCTCTGCACATCTTCAGCCCCTGGAACAGCTGTGAAGACCACCCAGGGCACAGCTGGAAGGGTAATCTCAGCACATCTGGCCTGTGTGGGGCTACCCCAAGAACATATCCAGCCCCAAGGGCCCGGAGTGGGGTTGCTGAGGGCTGTGGGCAGAGCTGGCCGTGTTTCACTGTGGTGGTTTAATGGGAGTTTCTTCCTTTGCAGGGGGTAGGGGCATGGCTGGGCTATCTCTGTGAGGGGGCCAGGGGTGCAGAGCTGTGCTGAGGGCTGTAATTGCCTCAGCTGTACACAGAACATTAGCTGTGCTTCCCAGATATTTACACAGGGGAAAACAGAGTCATAACTCACCAAATAAATAATCTCCCAGGCGTGGCACTCAGGGAGCAGGTGCCCCCTCGCACTCATGCAGCTGGCCCAGCACAGAGCAGCCTCCACCATCCCTTGGGGGCTGGCAGGACCCCTCAGGCCACACACTGAGGGGCAGAGAGGGCACACAGTGAGCTGGGAGGTGTCTTGGGTGCTGGGATGCAGCAGAGCAGCCCTCCCCACTGAGGGCACAGGGGTGAGACACCAGGGACTGGCCGTACACACTACATGTCCCAGCTCTCGTGCAGATTGGGATAGCTCCTGCTCCCTCCAAAGCCGTGGGGCCAGGGGAGCCCTGCAGGTATCCCACATGCCAATGTACACCCCAAGAGCACCCACTGCTCATGGTCCAGGCCCATGAGACCTATAAATCTCCCTGAGCCCTGCGTGGGAGCAGAATGCCACATGGGAAATGGGGAACTCGGAACTGGCCCGTTTCACACAATACATTTCATTTAATATTTGGCATTTCACTTCATTTACTTGACAGCCAGCTAACAAATTAGCACGGCATGGTATCAATAGCTCCAGACTGTGTGGATTAAAATCTGTTTAACCAATAGATCCAAAGAATAAAATAGTGAATGAGAGCAGCGTGGCTGCAAGGGCTGGGACTCTGCTGGGGCTTCAGCACAGCTGGGAGCAGAGCAAACTGTGTTCTGACATCCAAGGGGGCTCAGCCACCAGGTGACCAAGTGGGAGGACCCTGTGGCTCCCTGTGCTGGCAGGAGCAAGGAGGACCCCAGCATAGCTCGGTCCAGCTGTGAGCAGGGAGCTGCGGGGATGAGCAGCCCCTCCCTGCCTCTTGTCTGCCCGGGTCGTTTGGCAATAGGCTGGGGTCTGCAGGGACCACTTTGATTTCCTGATGCTAAATCCCAGCCCCACTAATGTGATTGCTAACAGCATGTGGCCCCTAATAGGGAAAGTACCCTGCAGCCTGCTTGCCTGCCTGGTACAAATTGCAAATCTTGTTACGGGGTTGTGTCCAGATTTTTAACGTGATAATCGCTCCCCTGCTCAATTATGCCTCTGGCTCAGTGTCCTGATGGTCCCCTAGAAGGGGTTAAGCAGCTGCACTCTGCCGTGCTCAGGGGGCAGACATGGGGAGGACAGGGGTTGTTTATGGGAACCCCATCACAATGCCCCAGAGTCCCCAGAGCTGCCCTTTGGTGACAGTAGCCCCACAGGGTCCCCAGTGACTCCTGGCTGGGGAATACTGGCTAAGGTGCCCCACATGTGGCCCCTACCCCATGGGTCTGGCTCCTGGTGCTAATCCCAGGGCTGGGCAGCAGCAGATGAAGCCCAGTCCTGCATTAGTTTCCCTCCCACCAGGCTCGGGCATGGCCACACTGCTCCCAGTCGGCCACTCATGGGCTGCTCCTCACAGTGCCTAGTTAGAAAAAGAGAGAAAAAAATGGATAAATAATTTAAAACATGAAATCCTTTGCACCTCTTTAATGGTTTGCACTTTCAAGGCCTGGTGTGCCCATTAGTTAAGGAATCACGTCAAACGTGCTCTTGCTTCACATCTCGCCTGGTCTCACTGTCCCTGCTGTCCCCAACCCTTCCCAGGTCCCCTGGCATGTCACCAACAACCCCTTCCCAGCTTGGGGCTCTGTGGTGGAAGCCCTGGCCTGGATAGACAGCCCCAGTGCAGCACTGGGGTGCCCACAGGCTTCCCATGACATCCCCGTGCCGTGGGTCTGCCCCTCGCTGCTCCCGTTGTCCCTGGGATTACTGGTGGGTGCTGTAGTGGAGGGATGGTGAGACTGTCACATTTCGGCTGACATTACATATTCATTACTCAGTATCTTTTTCAAGCTTTTGAGCGTGTTATGGAATTGAGACCACGTAAGTACAGGGATCATTTTCCTTCTCCCACCTCCAAAACTCAGTCACCCCGCAACAGGGTGTAATAGCTGTTTAGCAACACGCAGGGATGTTACTCAGCAGGGGGAGAAGGATCCCACGTCCCTGAAAGGTGANAGCTGCACTCTGCCGTGCTCAGGGGGCAGACATGGGGAGGACAGGGGTTGTTTATGGGAACCCCATCACAATGCCCCAGAGTCCCCAGAGCTGCCCTTTGGTGACAGTAGCCCCACAGGGTCCCCAGTGACTCCTGGCTGGGGAATACTGGCTAAGGTGCCCCACATGTGGCCCCTACCCCATGGGTCTGGCTCCTGGTGCTAATCCCAGGGCTGGGCAGCAGCAGATGAAGCCCAGTCCTGCATTAGTTTCCCTCCCACCAGGCTCGGGCATGGCCACACTGCTCCCAGTCGGCCACTCATGGGCTGCTCCTCACAGTGCCTAGTTAGAAAAAGAGAGAAAAAAATGGATAAATAATTTAAAACATGAAATCCTTTGCACCTCTTTAATGGTTTGCACTTTCAAGGCCTGGTGTGCCCATTAGTTAAGGAATCACGTCAAACGTGCTCTTGCTTCACATCTCGCCTGGTCTCACTGTCCCTGCTGTCCCCAACCCTTCCCAGGTCCCCTGGCATGTCACCAACAACCCCTTCCCAGCTTGGGGCTCTGTGGTGGAAGCCCTGGCCTGGATAGACAGCCCCAGTGCAGCACTGGGGTGCCCACAGGCTTCCCATGACATCCCCGTGCCGTGGGTCTGCCCCTCGCTGCTCCCGTTGTCCCTGGGATTATTGGTGGGCGCTGTAGTGGAGGGATGGTGAGACTGTCACATTTCGGCTGACATTACATATTCATTACTCAGTATCTTTTTCAAGCTTTTGAGCGTGTTATGGAATTGAGACCACGTAAGTACAGGGATCATTTTCCTTCTCCCACCTCCAAAACTCAGTCACCCCGCAACAGGGTGTAATAGCTGTTTAGCAACACGCAGGGATGTTACTCAGCAGGGGGAGAAGGATCCCACGTCCCTGAAAGGTGACGGATGCGTAAGTGTAAATTACTCGATCCGAGTATTTAACTGCACAAGTGGTGAGCTGGGGCACGGGGGTCGTGCTCAGCCCCCACTGTGGGTACATGCTGCTCTCAGCTCCACTGCTCCTCCCCAGCCCTCCCGCCTCGGGAGCCACCCCTGCTCCCAAGGGATGCACAGCCGAGTCACCAGCCAGCCCTGCTCCTGGTGTCACAGCCCACACAGGATGCTGGGTGTCCCTGGCCCTGCTGCAGGCAGGGCACCAGGAACAGGCAGGGCTGCTGCCTACGGGCAGCCCTGGGTGTGTGCCCGCTGCCTGCGGTGTCACAGGAGAAGTGGGGTTTAGTCCAAACAAAGAGGTGTTTTCAAAAGGCTGAAATTAATAACACAAACCCTAATTTAAAATTATATTAGGCTATCAATTACTCCCCAAGCGTCCAAGAGCTCCGCTGCCAGCATCAAATTGCCAGCTGTGATAAATGGTCTTATTGGAATTTCATAAGGTCTGAATTATTTGCAGATAGGAAATTTTCATAGATTAATTAAAATTTTGTAACAAGCTGAAGTGGTTTGTGGCAATCCCCCTAACTGCTGGCCCAGGGCAGGATCGGGGGACTCTCATGTCTCCAGGGTCCACCATGGCAAGGGTGGCCTTGCTGATGCCGTGGGAGCATTGCAAAGAAAAATCCTGTGTGTTTGGCAAATTGGAAGAGCCAATTATCAAAACCTGAGTGGTTGGATGATTGCAACACGTTTGGCTTGAGCCAGGACTACCCAGCCTCATTTCTTGTGTTAGAACTCTTCTAATACTTCAGTAAAGAGTGAGTAGTGGAAAAACCACTCAACAGTTTATTCAGATTTTCAAAAGGCCTTTTGACAAGATCCAGCACAGGAGGTTACTATAGAAATTAAGTTGTCGTGGAGCGAGAGGCAAAGTATTGCCATGGATCAAAGGCTCACCAAGAGAGAGAAAACAGAGGAAGAATAAACGGGCAGTTGTCGTCCCAGTGCAGGGCAGCTGCGGGGGCTTGCAGGCTCTGCCACGGCCCTGCATCGCTTAACATATCCGTGGGGTGTCTGGGCAGAAGGAGCAGCACTTTGAGAGATGATGAGGAAGCTCTGGGAGGGTTTGAGGCCGCTGGATGTGGGAGGTGCAGTGTGGGCAGGCAGGTCATGGCAGCGCAGCTGCAGCGCTTGCTGCCTCGCCTGCCCAGCTGTGCTGGTACTTGGGGGATGCCCCAAGCACTGCAGCTGCTCCCAGCTCCTGGAACAGGACACACTCCCAGTGCTGGTAATTTCCAGGGGAGATGGTCGAGGTTCAGGTTAACGAGCAGACAGGCTGGCAGTGCCATGCTGCCAGCAGTGCTGTCTTGTCCCTGGAATCACCCTCTGCCCTGGCAGCGTCCAGCAGGGAGAGGCTCAGCACCCGGAGCTGCTGCCCATGGAGCAGAGCCGTGGGCCCCCAGGCTCAGGGCACCCCTCTGTCTGCCCACAGCACCACGGTGAGGGGGACACATCTAGGGATGCCATGACCCCTGACTCCTCCATAGGACTCTTGCACATGTGGCTCCCAGCTAAAAGGAGCAAAGGGGGATTTACACTCTGACAGGCAAAGCTACACAAGCAAGAACATGATAGGTGACTCTTGAGTCACACACCCCCAGAGTCACACACAGGATCAAGGGAGGTGTCCAGAGAGGTGCATACACTGGAGGAGAGGTGGGGTGTGCTCTGGGGGGTGCCCAGCCCACTCATCCCATGCAGACAGAAGTTCAGTAGGGCTATGGCACACGGCTGCCCCATCCCACCTCCTGTCCCCGCAGGCAACCCTGGCAACCAAGGACTGTGCAGGGTCAGCGCTGGCGCCGAGCTCCTGCTTCTCCCCCGCCGAGGAGAACCTGTTCAGCAGGAAAGGGGCCCCACAGTGCCTTTGTGCAGATAAGGGAGGGAATGTAAACACCCTCCCAGCTCTGGCATCCCAGCTATCTGAAGTAGCAAATGTCTCCAGAGCAAATTCCTCCCACTCTGCCTCCTGCATCAACTGTGGGGGCCTTGATCTGCATGGACATGTCCACCTCTTGCTGTCCTGTAGCCCCTCACTTTCATTCACCCCACACGCCTGTTTGCCCCCTTCACCTCTACCTGACACTTCCCTGGCTCCCTGGGAGCTTCCTGGACCACCCCACACTGTCACCCCATCCCTCCAGAAGGATGAGGGGTGGTGGTGGTCCCCCCCTGCTCTGGCAGCCTCAGCCTCAGCCTCAGCCTCAGCCCGGTTTTGCCAGATGAAATATCTCTGCCATGCAACCCTGCCAGCAGTCAAAGAGCATTTCTCACTGATTTCAGCATTTCTCACCAATTGTGACAGCTGGAGAACAGCCATGCTGAGGTAACAGAGGCCTTGGAAGAGTCTCAGGATGTTTCAGGGCACCCCAGTATGGGGCACTCAGCATCGCTGTCTGGTGCTTTGGCTGATGTCAGACAATAACACTCTCCTCCCTCCTCTGAAATTAGTAAATGCAGCTGCTGTTTGCTCCCTTTCTGCATTTTGCAGGTTGGGGGAACAGCCCTGCTGTGACCGTGGGGGATGCTGCAGGGTGTTGGGAGGAGCCACTGGTTCCCACTGCTTCCTCTCTCACCTGTCTGTGGGCTCGGTGTCCCTCCTGTCCCCCCTCAGCATCAGCTGGAGCTGCTCAAGCTGCTGCCTTGTGATCATGACCAGGTGCTGTTGCTCGGCAGGGACGGATGCAGGCAGGGATGCCGGCAGCAGGCTGCAAACTGGCAGCACTGGGAGAAGCAAAATGCACCTGGGGACATGCCTGGCAGAGGCCCTGGCAGCAGAGAGGAGAGGGCGCTTAAAGGCCTTTGGAGAGCTCAAGCTCGCATCACAGCATCCCAGAACGCTGCATCTGCAGTGAGAGACTCACAGAGAACCTGTTGATATGGCAACCCTGCACGGGAGAGTGCCCGTCCCGCTCGCCTCTGCATCCCCTCCCTGTCCCCTCCCCACCCGGCATCCCCCGGAGCCCTGCAGTGTCCCCAGACAGCAAGGTCCCTGGGGGCCACACCTGGGCCACAAAACTTGTAGTTGAGGGGGTGAAATACAGCCAGATGAAGCAAAATGCTGCACGCAGTGGAAAAACAATCCCAGCATTCTCAGACAATGCAGGGCTTTCAATTGCCTTTTGGATAGGAGACCCCGATGTCCCTGTGGGCTCCTCTCTGCAGTGCCAGCGATGCTCACAAAAACTGCGAGGAGAAGGATGGATGGATACTGGAAAAAGAACAGAAACCACTCAAAAAAGGGGTGATAGTGTGTCAGAGTCATGAGATGAACAGTGCAGCTGGTGGCTACCCTGGCTCGGTGAGGGACTGAGCACCATCCAGGTGGGGGGACAAGCTGTGCCTTTTGGTTGAGAAGAAATTCAGTAGCCTGGAAGTCCTCAGTATTTACCGTGTCTCTCAAAACAAGGAGAGCACCCAAATTAGTTGGCTTGGCATTTTTAAAATCAAGGAAATACTTTCTCATGACACAGATTCAAAGTGCAGACTCATGAGTCTGGTGGGGGCAGAGGGGGATCAGTCCCTACTTGCCAAGTGCTGGCCCTTTTTCTGTGTGTGACAGCACTGGCAGTGCCCACTGTCTTCACCCAACCTCATTTGGCTGCTTTTCCACCCACACTCTTCCACATATCCACCACTGGAGTCAGTTACAGGTTACCCTTTTCCCAGGGCTACCTATTTGATATGGGCACTGTTGGGCAGAGCCCCCTCCACCCCCCACTTGTCTCTGGAAATGTGAGAGTTTTCCTGACTGTAAAAATCACTGCACAGTGAAAATCTCCCCCGTCATGCACTGCCAGTGTTTGGGGGTTTTGGGGAGGTACAAGCATCCCCATGGCATCCACCACTGGCATTTGGAAACATTCACAAGGTGTCAAAGAAGTAGGTGACAAACATTGCTGGGCACATCAGACATCAGTTTTTCGGCTGCCAGCACTGATGCTGGAGGGGTCTGGGTGCTCAGGTGCAGGGGGGCAGCCTGGTGGCACCACCAGCTCTCAGGTCTGCCTTTGGAAAAGGTCGAAGTCACTGGTGACAGCAGATTCTGGTTCTTTAAAATCAAATGGTGGTTAAAATTAAATCTCTTTGCTGGTGACTGAAATTTGATGGATGGAAGGCATTTCTGCACATTTCCAAGTGATTTTTTGGTGGCAGCTCTGCCAGTGGCCTCCTTACCCTCACCCTGTGTCAGCCCCAAACATGGTGATGGCCCAGCTGCCTTCAGGGATGCACAGGGCACCCTCACTGTGACCCTGGGAAAGGTGAGCACAGACAGCAAGTAAGGCATTGCTATGAGATACAATTAAGCCAGAGAAGGAGCAATTCCTCACTGCATAGCTGCGGTGGGCTGCTTTAGAATGTGATTCAGATCCACTTCAAGAGCTGCTGACCCTTTAATCCCACCTGCTAATCCCCTACCTGAACCTTTACCTTCATTTTCCAGGGACTTTGGTGCCTTATCACAGCAGGGTGGTCTCTTCAGAGGGACCCCCTGAAGTTTGGTGCCTCCAACATTCCCTTTTGTAAGGTCCAGAGCCGGTGTTGACACCGCTGCAGATGTGCCTCTCTGGCGTGGGGGGACAGGGCTGTGTGCCCAAGTCCCATCACAGTCCCAGCGTCTGCAGCGATGCTTGAGCTGCTGCCAATGGCTTTCCCTCCCCGTGGGCTTGTTTTCTGCCTCCCCATGACCTGCTGTGCCCGATGTTACACCCAGCCTCTGACATGTTCTGGCAGCTCGAGAGCACTCAAGGAGCCACACAGATGCCTCCCCCAGGTATGGGTCTGCAAAGCCAGTACGTGCAGTCAGTGCTGATGCAGCACATCGTAGCCTCGGCACAGGGACCGCCAGCCCATGCCAGAGGGCTTCTCCTCGCTGGAAAAATGAATTTGGATGAAAGGTGGGATGGCTCCTTGCCACAAACCCCAGCAGTACAGTTGGTTGGTGGACCCCAGCTTGGCTTGCCCTTGCCCTCCTGCAGGCACTGGGGGTTGTGGAGCAAGCAGCTCCTCAAGAGCCATCCCCGGGGTGAAGCTGTGACCCTGCGCAGCACCTGGAGGCCGGACAGGGGGTGAAGCATGCAGGCAGCAGGGGCTCTGGCACAGCCCTTGGGAGGGGATGGCACCACAGGGATGACCTTGAGGAGCAGTGGCAGGATCAGCTGGCAGTCCTGCTGTGGGAGGCAGAGTGAGGAGGCCATTAGGAGTGTCAGATGTCTGCGATGCCATTACATGCGGGACGCCTGTCTCCGCACCTGGTTAATTATTAACGGGGTCCGTGTTGCTGCTGAGGGGGACGCAGCCAAGCTAACCCAGCACCCTGCTCTGAGCAGCGACTGCTGCCAGAAGTCATTCTCCAACCCAAGCACAGCCTTTCCTGCAGCAGCCCCCACTGACTGTGCCATAGCAGCAAGGCAGCCCTTGGAGCAGGGAATCCCACATCCCACAGAATTGCTGTGCCACCAGCCAGGGACAACACACGTTCACAATAACGCCTCTCTTTTCTCCCCTGCAGACTTGTGCCTTTTTTCTCTTCTTCTCTCCTCCTGGCTTTGCCATATGCAATAAGGAGTAAATAAAGAACACTGATGTAAGAAAAAAAAAAAGGATCAAGGGAAAGGCTGGGAATCCTTTCCTTGCGATCTCACTCACACCAGCCCCGGGACTCTGGTGTTTCCTGAATGTGTGGTTTACAGGGCTGAGGGACTGCCTGCACTAAGTCCTTGATGCTGCAACCAGGAGGAACCAGACAGAGCCAAGAAAGCACCATCAAGCCCGGCTGGTGTGACAGCATGGGGATGCCACTCCAGGCCACGATGGGAACTAGAGGAGAGGGGTGACTTGGAGAGGCACAAGAGGTGACTTCCCCTCTAAGACACACATCCAAAGCATTGTTTGCATGTTTCGCAGTATTTTCCTCTAACAAGTCTCATACAAGCCCCAGTTTGGCTTTCAGCTGCAGTTTAAGTGGCTGGTGGAAAAAGAATAAAAGATTTCTGAATTTCAATAAAAGCTCCCTTATCTCATCCCTCTCCATCAAGGCTACTCCACATTTTCTGCCTTCCAGGCTCAGTGATTTACATGGTAATGGCCTCTTCAGCCCAGGGTCAGATGGGGAATTTCACTGGAGCCAGGCTGCCGGCTTGGCCTTGAGGCAGAGAGCAAGGGACGGGGGTCTGCCCTAGCACCCTGCCAGCAGCAGGGTTCAGCAGAGAACCAGGTTGGTGAGTGCAGGGGAAGGCACGGGGAGAGCCCTGGCAGCAGGCTGTGGGGTGCCCCAAGGCCCCCCAGCACTCCGGGGTGTGTGGGGTGTGTTCATGGCACGAGCCTCCCAGCGGGACTGCTGGAGCTTGGCTCGGAGCACTGCTTCTTCCCTGCTCGTGCCAGATGGTGACTGGTGCAGAAAGGCAGAAATGTTTAGTAGATATTTCTGTTCTGTATTTGGAATGAAGCAGGAGGATAAATTCATCTCCAGATGATACTGTGGATGGAATATAAATCCTGCCATCTGTAACAATGGGGGATGTGAGGCATGATCTCTTCGAATTCAGCATTTGCAGATCATCCAGACAGCTGAGGCTCAAGAGTCTAGAAGGAACTAGCTCAAGCCAACGCCACAGCTTAACAGATCTTAGAAAAATGGCCAAATTCCAAAAGACTAGAGAAATGTCAGTGTAGTTCCAGTGTTTAGAAGAATTTAAAGGCACAGTCCAGAGATCTGTACATGAACTGGTTAGTTCATGTCTTTTTGTGGGGTCTTTTTTTGGACAGCCTTTTCGGTCTGATTGATAAAGGCAAGTGTACCATTATAGCAAACTGGAATTCCTCAAAGCATTTTGCCTATTACTACATGACATTTGGAATGCAAAAACCCACGCTACAGAAGGAATTACCAGAGCACACACTAGACAGATGAAAACCTGTCTCAGATCTCACCATGGGGTGGCTACTGGGGAGACTTCAGAGGATGGAGGTGTCCTTAGTGAGGTCTCTTGGAGGAATCTGTTCCTGTTGCAACAGTGTGTGTTTTTATCCCATGGTCAACCTGACCGTGAAAAAGCTGTGATGGTGAAGTCTGCAGGTGATGCAGTGGCTGGTAGGGATGTTAATAATGAGCAGGCCATGTTGCTGCTCTAGTATCTTCTAAATTGCCTGGTAAAATGGCCCTATTCCAACTAAATGTGATTTGATATGGATGCATACAAGCAAAGACAACCGGGAAAAAAGATTGCAGCCCTTATCTCCAGGATGGGGCTTGGAAAGCTGTGACAGAAGAAGGCTCATGAATGATTTCAGGTAACTGACTCCACATGAGCTCTCATTTCAACAGCATGCTGAAAGCATCCAACATCTTCCTTGAATATATAACAGGAGAATATCAAACAAAAGCAGGGGAGCATCTTGACTCTTCATGCTTCTGTTGAAATGATTACTATGGGCGTTATTGGCAACTTGGGTGTCCAGAATTAAAAAGGTCACCAAAGTTCAGGAACGGAAAGCCATACATACAGTCCAGGCATCAGAAAAGAAGCTCTGGTACAAGACTGGAATGGTACAAACTGATCAATTTGCTGGAAAGAAGATTGAGGGATGCTCCAACCTCAGCCAGAAATGTTCCTGACAGTTCAGCAGTCTCCGTCTCACAGAGGAGCAACAAGATCTGAAGACTGAAGCAGCAGTTAGAAAAATTCAGTCTAGAAAGGAAATACAAGATGCTAGTAGGAAGGCAGGAGGTGTTGGATCAGCTAGCTAGAAGGCAGCATTGTTACCAATTTAACAACCAATTCCTGTATGTGAGATAGGTAAAGCCAGATTCTGGGGAGGCTCCAGAGCCTTGTTGTACACAAACCCTTCTGTACCCAGGGGTGCTTCAGCTGTCCCAGGGACACCAGGACTGCCTGTGCTGGCCTTGATATGTTCATGGCCTGCATGCCACAGGGGCAGGAGGTGGCTCAGGACTGATTTTGTTTCCCTCTCTCCCTTCTTTCTCAGGATGTTGAGTCCAGCTCAGCAGGGCTGGGCAGCTGGTCAGGACACTGGGGTTGGACGCCCTGTGGAGGTGTCACCCTGTGCTAAGCTGAGCCTTGAGCCCATAGCAGCACACTTTGTGTGTGCCCCTACCCGAGCACCTCTCCAAGCATCCTGCTCCTCTCTGAAAGACAGAAGTGTCTCTTTTGGGGAAAAAATGCTGTGGATATAAAGCAATGTCTCCTCCTTAGTGATTTTGGGTTGGTATTTTTTTTTAATTACAAAAATATATCTATTTCTTTGAAATAAAAAGTTTGGAAGTTTGGTGTGTTATTTTATTTCCCTTGCCTCTTCTCCCATCTCTTTCCCGTTAGTTGTTCCTGCTCTGGAGTGGAGCAGAAGGATAGTGGGTGGGGACTGCCTTATGACTTTTCCCTTTCTAGCTGGAACAGGGCCAAACTTCTTCAACTTTGGAAAAGTGACAGGAGAAGAAAAAAAAAAGAAGCACTAATTCTGGTGATCTGAAATGGCAGAATAAGAAAAACAGGGGTTTGGGGTGGGTTGGGTTTTTTTTCCTGAAGAAGAAAACGAGAGCGGGTAAAGTAAAATCCATAAACACACAGGTGGAGAGAATGTGACAAAAATGAGGGAGGGTGCGCAGAAGTCTCAGATTTTGGAAACTGAAACAAATTAAGGAAAAGATTTCATTGGAACCAAGCAAAACAGAAATAAGATTTTTCGTGAAGTTATTTTTCCATTTTTCTCTGTTTGGGCAACAGCTAGAGCCCAGTCAGGGACAGAGTTGCATCCCTTCAGGGAATGAGCTCATGTCCTTTGCTAGGGACATCTCCTGGAGAGCCCCTGCACCAGGCAGCCCTAAGCAAGAAGAGGGTTTGAGGGGCCCGAAGGAGGTGTCTCCTTCTGTCTCTGCATGTGGATTTCTGAGTCTGCACAGGCAAGAAAATGTGGCTGTGATGAGATTTGGAAACTTAGAGGGAGAATTAGAGAGGGAATAAGCAAAATATGTCAGAGCTGTCTCTGCACTGAGGCTGGAAACCAAGGGAATAGGCAGGAGGAATGAGAAGTTCTCATGCATGAAGTCAATTGTGATTTGGCTAGCATTGCAGAGGTTGGGGGGAGGGTATGCAACTGAAATACCGGTGGGACACTGTGCAGAGGAACCACAGGGAGCAGCACTGGACTGCCAACCCCACCCCGAGCAGGCATGCCTGGGAGGGGGAATTAGCAGAATCCTGGAGAAGACAGCAAAGGCAGCTGCCACCATTGCAGCCATGGAGCCCTTTTACACCAGGATGGAGCCTTGGTGCTGATCACAGGGCACATGGGAGGCTCTGATGTTGTGTAGAGGAAAAACTCATTTTTATTCATAATTAATTGCAATGCAGATTAGTGGATGCACATGTGATGGCTTAAACCTTAAAGCTCAAACATAGGATTGTTGAAAACTTAGTGACTCATTAATAACAGACAGACTTGTGTGGAGAGGATCATTAAGTAAATGAGTTACAGAAGGCTGTGAGAAAGTGCCATAACCTGAACCTCAGCCAGAGGCTTTTGGGGTGAAATTCAGCAGGGGCAGCAGGTCAGCTGCTGGGCTGTACGTGGCTCTTGCCTAGAGATGGGGGGATGAAGAGGCTGGCAGGCACCAGCAGGGCTTTAAATCCCTCTCTGCAGAATAAGCCGCTATTTATGCTGCATCGTTTCCAAAACAAAAGGCTAAAAGTGAAGAAAAGAAAGGAGGAATAAGACATTTTTCTGACAGGCGGGAGTCCCTGTTTGCTAAGTTTTGTTGGAAACACAAGGTGAAAATCATATCATGTTTAGTCAAATATGCTACAAATGAAGCAGAAAATAATTCTCTCCGGTAGTGGCAGAGTTGTGCCAGCGTGCCTTCTGGCAGAGAGGGTAGAGACAAGATTGCATGTGCAGTGAGTGTCAGCAGAGCAAACCCTTGAACAGGGGCAAATATGTTCAAGTGAGTGGTCAAACTTTACAGGGAAAAGAATGAGAAACCGGTGTGCAGCCACCAGAAGTTGGCAATGTTGCCAAGCACTAAAACCCTTGCCTCCATCCACCCAAAATATCACATATTTGGCATTACTTGTCTTCCAGCTTCTGAGAAGGCAGTTGCATCAGGTTTTAATGCTCTTCTCTGAAGATTTGTGGGATATTAACTTATTTCCCTCCCCTACAAGATAAAATAAATTGTCGAGAACTGAGGAATAGATGAGTTTATGGAAGTATTCTTGAAACTGGAGCCCTGGGCAATGCTGTGCTGAGCTAGCCCTGCCCTGAGGCACAGGTGAGGGCAGTGGGTGATGGGCTGAGAGGCTCCCGAAGGGGAGGCAGCAGGCATCTCCCTTGGGACTGGGGAAAGGCACAAGCCACTTTGGAAACCACTGAAAGCAATACAGGGTGCTACAGTAATGGGAATTAATCAAGAGCCTGTAAAAAAGACTGCTTTGCATTTAGAATATAAAAAAGAACAAAACCACACAACACTGTTTGTCTTTAAACAAGCACCAGATAATGCATTTCCAACAATTCCATCCAGAGACACCACTTGAGAACCTCTCCTAATTGTGAACTTAGAAATATTTTTATTATAAATGCCACAGGATGACATACAGGGAGATATTCACCCTGTGCCACTCCACACACTTTGTGACAGTCGAGTCCCACTTTAGTTTAAAAGCTGGTGCACAGAATGTCATTTACATTAAAAAAAAAAGTCACCTGCAAAGGAGAAACATTTGCTATAACAGGCTTGGCCCGGAAGGATTCTCAGATATCTGGTTGGACTGAGGCTGTCTGGAAGGGAATACCACATTAAACTCCAAAGATTGGTTACTTCAATGATGTCTCCAAACCAAAAAGCAAAAATGCAACATCATATAGAAAATATGGGAGCTGTTGAAAGAAGAAAAAGTTTCAGATGGATCTAATTCTGTATCTGTCACTGCCGAGGCAGCTTAAGGAGGGAGATGCTTTGGTTTACATTATTTAAATGCAGCTGCAACACATGAACACTGTTCTGTGAAACCACTGTATGACAGGCAGGTTCCCAGCAAAAGGGGAAAAAAATCACTGTGAAATGAAGGGCATTTGCTTCAGCAAATAAACTATGAAGAGACAAGCTTAAATCTAACTTCAACAAGATCTTTAATATGCTATTTGGATGTTGTAAGGGTATGAGAATGCCCTTTGATATTAGTCCTGCTTCTGAGATATTTCACACAGTAATTGCCTACGTCTTTAAGGTACAATGTGTTGAAGCTATGGTGATTGCTATTTTAAATTGGGCAATGGTTCTAAAAAAGCAGAACCGAAGAGCCAGGCAAGAACCAGAGAGAGCGGAGAAGACGCTTCAGAATGAACTTTAAAAGGTCAAAATTTGGTCTAGCAGAATTACCTGCACTGTCTCTGAGCTGAGCTATGATGGCTTTGTTGCCAATTTAGATAAAATAGAAGCAATAATTAGAATGTCTAGCCTCTAGGATATAAAGCGGATCTACAGAGATTTATGAAAACAATATACTATTTGGCAATATCTATTCCTAAATCTATGGCCAGTATTTCCTCAGGAGAGAAGTGCTGCAGTCTGAAATTGCCTGGCGTTGGGCAGGCAGGGAAGTGAGTGCTGGAAAGTCTAAAGCCATGGTGATAGAGAGCCTTTCCTGTGGGGCCCTGCCTGCCCTTTGCTGCCTGCCCAAAGGCAGCGGGCAGGGGCCCCAGGGAGCCATTCCTGGGCTCGCCTCGTGACAGCCAGGCAGGGGTTTGGTGTGGCACTGATCATCACTGGCACCTCTCCGGGGTCTCTCCCTGGTGCCTGCTGGACAGGTGGGGCATGCACTACATTTCCCTGCAAAAGGAGGGCAGCAGGCTCTGCAGCAGGCTCCTGGCCCCCCAAAACCTGGGCTACCCAGGATGTCAGCCTGCACTAGGAACACTTGAGCATGGCTAAACACAAACCCAGCCAGGGTCTGGAACAGAAGGAGGAGGCTTTGCGGAGCCTTGTCCTGCCAGCTCCACCACAGCAAAAAGGATTAAAATAGGCTGCAGACTATTCTTTCCTTAGAAAAGCCTGCAATTCCTTAAATCCAAGAGGGGCAGTCAAGGTCCTGGGGGAAGAGCCCTGCTCTGGTTCTGTGGGAGTGTGGGATGCCCAAACTGGTCTTTTCCCTTCAGTCTCTATAACCACACTAATATACAACTGCTGTTGTTAGCACCTAAATTTGGGCTACCAAGCGCCATAAGGAAGCGTGTCACACATGGGGGTTCACTTGAAATGCTCAGCCTCAGGAGGTGCTAAGCACCGAGCAAAACACAACAGGCAAGTGTCTGGAGCAGCTCTGGAGTCCTGACACACGTATATTGCATGTGTGGATGTGTCAGATGCCCTGCTGCATTCACGTTCCAATGCTCAGCATCTTGCAGAATCATGCCCATGGTGATCAAAAGGAAATGGCTACTAACATGAAACTCCAGGTTGAATATCCTTTCCTTATGTCCTGCAGTCCCTTTGGTCTGTAGTAGATTGAAGCCATCCAGAGTTTTCACCATCACTTTGCTGATGAGTGGGAGCAAACGGAGATGGTGAGTCCCACACCTCCCAAAGGCAGAGGGGCAGCACAAGTTCTCGACAGTGACTTACCCGGTTTCCAGGTCATCCCTAGGGATGCTGCTGCACTTTCATCAGTCCACTCACTAGACAGGGGTAATGGGTTGGTGCCAGGGCCTTTGTCCTGTCTCTGTGTAGTTTTAAGTGACAGATGTGTTCTGCCACCCATGGGCAACGACAGGCAGGAGCAGGGAAAATTGCAGTGCGCAGTTGTGCAGGGAGAATTGCAGTGTGAGTGGCCCAGGGGTGAGAGGAGCGATTCAAAGATAATGCACAAGTATAAAATGGCAGACAAGAAATGTGTAGCTAGGGAAGCACATGAAACAGCAACAGAATTACAGAAGATAGTTAGGAAACAAGAAATAAGAAAACAGCCCATATACATGGGCAGAGCTGTGACCTATTCATTTCATCTATCAAATCTATGAACACACCAGGTCCATGTGAAGGTGAACAAGTGCCAAAACAATGTATAACTGTAGCAGCATATGCTTGAACTGTGCATTTTAAACATCCTCCAGGTGGACAGCTTCACTCTAGTCACATTGTGGTGTTTGTATATTAATGTTTTTAATTCAAAAACAAGAACAGAAGGACAGAGGAATTAGGGAATAAATCCGAGTCTTTCAGCAACTGAAGGCTGAGTTGGGCTGACTCCAGAGTGGTTTAGGGTGGAGAGAACTGTGCTCACGTACCTTCAGTAATGATAATGAAGAAATTGGGGATTCTTCTGCAGGAAGCTGAGAATTTATGAGAGAGCAGCTCGAGAGGCCAAGAGCAAAGGATAAACACAGAGATGGTAAAAGAGTATCTGACAAAACTCAACCTACATACTGTAAATCTGCAGGTCCAGACATAGTGCACCTGAGAATTTTTAAAGAAATCTCTGAAGACAATCTTGAAAAATAATCTTCCCTTCATCAGTGAGGTTACCTGGGCCCTGGGAGAGGCCAGTGTGCATCCCATTATGAAAAAAGGTTGAGAAGACAGGGCCAGAATCTGTCGCCCTCTTGCCTGCAGCTCTCTGGCAGGAGAGTTTCTAACTGGGTTTCATCCCTCCGTCTTCTTCTTTCCTGCTTGTTATTCCTGCCTTACCCAGCCTACAGCCTCTGCCCAGGGCTCCGCAGCACAGCTGGGAGCTTGGAGGTGAGGCAGCCTGCCTGCAGGGCTCACCTCTCGCCTGTGTAAACAGCCTTCCGTGTTTCAGTCCTTCCCGCGTGGCAGGAGGGGAATGTTTGCACTCTGCCTTTGCTTTTGCACGTGGAGACTTTTTTTCCAAAATCCAAAGGGAACTGAATGTCAGTGGGGAGGGAAAGCTAACTCTGTATCTTATTTTCAAAGTCCAGCAGCTCACATAACCAACAGCCTTTTTAAGTGCAGTCCCTGGAAAATAAGAATTTCAATAACCTCTGTTCTCAGATAACCTGCTGAGCAGCCACACATCTCTCCCTCACCAGGAAGCAGATGTTCTGCTCTCCTCCCCAGCTCTTTCACATTTTGGGAAAGGACTAAGATGTGAGAGAGCTGGTATGAGAGTGGTATGAAGTTTCTTGAGGCTGGGGAATCTGCCCTTCACCCAGCTCCTCCCAGCACACAGCTCACACCAGGGATGAATCACAAAGCTCTCCAGCCCAGTGCACTTAACTGTGGTACTGAGGAAGGTGATGTGGGATGCACCTCGAGCCCTTCAAGCAGCTTTGGTTTTGGGACCTCTGCAGTAAGTGAAGCTGCTTTGCAATCAGTTGCTGCCTGGGACCCAGCCACATGCTCCCTTCAACCCACAGAGACGTCTGGAGGTGGGACTGCACTGCCTCCAGCCCCGTCCATCCCTATGTCTTACAATTAATTTTCTCCTCTATCTGAACTGATTGCCCTCATTATGAAGCCTGCTCCTCCATCCCCTCTGCGGCCAGTCCTCTCAGAGTCGCTCCTGTAGTGCTATAACTGAGTTTCTTTAAAGACTGAATGAAAACTCTATAAAGAATTTGGTGTGGGCTAGAAATTGGTTGATGAGTCATAGACTCAGATAGTAACCACAAAAATGAAACTTCAAAATTGGGAACAATTTTAGTGACGTTACCACCGGAGACAGGACTGGCACTTGCATTTTAAAGTTTCATTAAATGGAGGATGAGGTAGCACCATTTATATCGGCATCACCAGCGGGCACTCAGTACAGCCTGGGGTGCATCCAAATTACATCCATGGGCTGGATACAACAAGACAAGACTCAGCACTAACACACAGCAATCTGGAACCTCATAGAGAGAGGAATGTGATGGGTTGACCCTGGCTGGACAGCAGGAGCCCAAAAAACTTGCTCCATCACTCCCCTCCTCAGTTGGACAGGGGAGATAAAATAGAACAAAAGCCTCATTGGTTGAGGTAAGGGCAGGGAGAGATCACTCACCAGTTACCATCTCAGCAGAACATGCTTGACTTGGGGAAATTAGCTTAATTTGCTAACAATTAAATCAGAGTAGGATAATGAGAAATACAGCTAAATCTTAAAACACTTTCCCTCCACCCATTCCTGCTTCCCAGGCTTAACTTCACTCATGATTTCCTCTTCCTCCTCTGCTGCAGTGGCACAGGGGGACAGGGAAAGGAGGCTGTGGTCAATTCATCACATGTGGTCTCTGCTGCTCCTTCCTCTGAAGAGAGAAGACTCCTCACACTCTTCCCTGCTCTAGTGTGGATTCCCCTTGGGTTTGCAAGTCCTGCCAGCAAAGCTGCTCCAGGGTGGGCTCCCTCTTCACAGGTCCACAGGTCCTGCCAGGAGCCTGCGCCAGCTCAGGATTCCCATGGGATCACAGCCTCCTTCAGACATCCCCCTGCTCTGGTGTGGGGTCATCCATGACTTGCAGGTGGATCTATGCTGCACTGTGGACCTCCAAGGGCTGCAGGGGCACAGCAGCCTCACCATGGGCAGCAACCACGGGCTGCAAGGGAATCTCTGTTCTGGCACCTGGAGCATGTCCTCCCCTCCTTCTTCACTGACCTTGGTGTCTGCACAGCAGTTTCTCTCACATACCCTAATTTCTCTCTCTGGCTGCAGCCGCTTGGGTTTTTATCCCCGTCTTAAATTTGTTATCCCAGAGGCACTGTCACTGTCTCTGATGAGCTCAGCCTTGGCCAGTGGCAGGCCCTTCTTGGCTCTGTCAGACATGAAGGAAGCGTCCAGGAGCTTCTCACAGAAGTCACCCCTGTAGCCCCCCCACTACCCAAACCTTGCCATGCAAAGCCAGTACAAGGAATGGCTCGGGTACTGGAAAACAGTGAGATCGAGGCTAATGGGGGAGAGCCAGGCTAACACTGTGTAATCCTGCAGTTTAACAGCCCTGAACAGGGCTGATGCCATTGAGGATGGAAGGTTGGGAAGAGTTCTGTACAGTACCTGCCATGCCAGTGCCTGCTCCAGTGTCGCAGCGCAGCAGTGGTGCCACTGTGGTCCCTCACCGCATTCCTTTATCCCAGCCACATTTGAGTGCCTGCCAGCTGTGCACCACCCCCTGGGATGGATCCCTCTTGCACTGGGCTCTTCTTGCCTGCCTCCCCATGGAGAGAAGAACCCAAGTGGCTGGCGGGTGGGAAGCCTGTCATAGTGTGTGTCCACTTGCCTGAGTGCAGGTTGTTCCAATTTTAAAATATAAAAAACGTCCCTCCCCTTTGAGAAACAGAAGTAATAGGAATGATGCCAGGATTAAGGCACATGGTTATGAAAGACTGAAGGAACCAAGGTTTTATAAATTAGCAGTGTGAAGAGTCAGAGGGGATGCAGTCCTGCTCTATAAATACCTTCAAGGTAACAATATAAATGAAGGAAGGGAATTAGTTCAGAGTCTCAGAAGATGGTAGGACAAGGAGCCTGAAGTTAAAAAGGAGAAGCTGAGGCTGGATGTAAGATTTTCTCAGCAGTGAGCGCTCCCAGGCAGGGCACTCAGCTCCCCATGGCATATGAGGCTAGAGTGACGCAGCAGCGGGATGATGGCGAGGAGCAGCCCACATGCCTGCTCCTCACCCACTGCTAATGGCTGGCAGATAAAAGTAAGGAAGAAGTTTGAAGCTCTGGCTCACCAACAAAATAATACCTGGCAGAGCAGAGACACAATGTGAATTGGAGGGTTTGTGTGTTTGCTGCAGCAAGAAGCTCTGCTGGCGGCCCTGGAGCGGGACCTCTCTCCTGTCCCACGCCGAGGTAGTGATGGCACAGGGTTCCAGGGTCCCACTGGGACATGTGAGTTGGGTTAGTATCTCATTTGCAGAGCAGCCACTCCTTGAGGAGCTGCCAGGTTGGGTGCTGACCACACGGGGTACCTTCCCACTCCAGCTAGGGCAGGAGGGAGGTTCCAGCAAGACCTGAGAGCATTGCCGTCCATCCCCATGACTGTGTCAGAGCAGCTGCTTGGAGGGTTGAGTCCTATGACCACTTCCATAAATGCAGGGCATACTCTGGCTGGGAGGTAGGTGAGGACAAATGCAGTATCCAGTGCTGCCACACAGTGGTGAAGAGGCATTTCAGAAAGTAACATCTGCAAAACCACCCCATGGAGGAGTTTTGGTTGGAGCCTGAGACAACCCTAGGTTGGCCTCAGGGGACACCTGGGTAGGTGCTGACAAGAGCTTGCAGGCACAGGCCCAATTTAAAGCTCTTTAGTGACCAACTCAACTCTTCCCCTGTGGACATGATTCCCTGCAAGGTGCTCCCAAAGGCATGCCTTCCTTTCCACCATTGGTATTGGGTGTCCTTCATTGGAGTTACATCACCATGTTTTAATCAATTTTTTTCCATTTGATTTCAGCCCAGAATTCCTATTTATATCCTTAAATCATCCAAAACCAGCCTCCCATGTTGTGCTCCACAGACTTCACAGATTCATAGCTTAACAATTTGTACTGCTTTGGCAGTGACCCTGAAAAGTGATACTGTACCAACACAGCAGGTTCATAAAGTAGGTTTTTAAATGTTGGTAGCCAAATATACAGAAAGGAGCCAAGAAAAACTCCCAAAATATCCAGGTGCCCAATACACACCTCCTTGAAAGGTTCAGAGCCCACCAACAGGAACACTGACCCTGCAAAGATTTACCTGTAAAAACATGATCTCTTGACCAGGCAGATTCTATTCAGCTTTGAGATATGGAACAGGGATGGATCAAACATAGGACCCCATTTCCCCATGGCCTGAACTACTCGCCCCTGTCTTTCCAAGGTATAGCTCATTCACTGTGGTAGCTCCTGCCCATACTGCAGAGGTTCATGATCTTTTTGTATTATTTATGTTTTTCTTCACTGGTGTGTACAGCACTCTCAGCTTTGGGATGATCTGCATGCACACAGTGTGCTATTAATACTCCATTGCAGATCATTACTATAGAAGTTAATTAATACTTTGCCTAAGTGCTAAGCCTGTGGCAACCTGCTGGAAGCTCCAAGTAATCTGCAGGCCGTAGTTTACTGCTGCTCATCATTCACCCCGCTGGCGTCCTACTTCCCCCGTTCCACCAGTCTCAATTAACTTCTGAGGTATGACAATAGCTGAGATTTAGTTGAGCCCATCATCCAGGGGCTATGAAATTTGACCAAAAGGAATAATGATATCAAGGGAAATAATAGAGCTTTATGTAATATGTATTAATAAAGTAAGCTTTATATAATAAAGCAATGTAGATATTATTATATATAGCAATAAAGAACGCACTGCGGCCAAGCACAGAGACAATGGGATCTCCTGGCCAGCACTTGGTTGCTGTATTTCTACACACTTGAGTTTCCCCAGCTCTTTTGGCCCCAAACCACACTGGCAGCTCATCTGCAAGTGATTCCCTGCCAAGACCCATGAGTCCTTCTCAGAGCCACCGCTTCTAAAGTCCTCATTCCTTATTCGTAGGCATCCTTCTTTGTTTTTAGATAAATAATTGGTTATACTGAAACAGATATTGTTTGCCTGCTCCTGTGTTATACACTGCGTTCTGGCTTGCTCAGTAAATGTTTCTTTGCTGTTCATCACCTGTGACGCCTGGAAGAGTAGCTGTGGGGTAGCAGCCGCCGCTCCTGGCAGGCAGCACAGCAGTTCATGCCAGTTGGAGGGACCTTCTTTCCCAAAGCAGGAAACTGGCAACACGAGTGCTCACTTTCCTCCTTCACCACCCACTTACCCCTGGCAGGCTGGCAAACACCATTTGCTGGGTTCCCTCACTTTGTCACGGGCACACAGGTTTCTCGAGACATCTTTGAAGGAGTCTGGAAGCAGAGGGTGAGTAGTGAGGTGACACAGTCTGAAGATGATACAAGATTATTCAGGTTACTGAAATGAAGCTAAACACAACCAAAGCTGATTGCAAAGAGTGGAGAGTGATCTCATAACATTGAGTCAGTGAGTTTAAAATTTATATTCAGTGTTTATAGCTGCAAAATAATACACAGGGAAAAAGCAACCTTAACATATAAGATCATGGGCCCTGAATGAACTGTTTGTACTATGAAAGGGGTTGTAGAGTCACTGCAGATGGCTCCCTGAAAACAATACCTCACCACTCAGCACCAGCCTAAAAAGTAAATCTGAGATTATTAATTATTTAGAGAAGAGTGGAGAACAAAGCGGAGGAAATCACTGTCATTCTCTAGGTCTACCTTACAGACAAATCCACTTTACAGCCATGTTTTGAATAGTGCAACCAGAACTGATTCCTCCTTTTTATTTCTTCTTCTTCCTTCCCTCCCTACTTCAGGATCGTGGGAGAGGTACAAAAGCCTGTGCTATCAGCGGAGTCACTAGACATTTGGAAAAGAAAGGTTGAACAGTGAAGTGAAAAAATTTGTTGACAGTAGTTATTCAAGGTTAAAGGACAAGAATTTAACAGGAAGAGATTAGAAGGATCTTATGATTCAAAATGACTAGACAATAAAATGTCACTAAACCCAATGTAGATATCTGCAAAGTGCCGTAATGAGAATACACAAATCTAATTTCAAGTACATATGTTGGTCTGTGAGTTGACTGTTACCACACAGAGAAAAGATTTTGAGGTTATCACAGAGAAATGCCTGGAAATGTCATCGCAGTGCTCAGCAGAGATCAGAAAAGCAATAGAATAACTGAGAAAGGAATACAGACCAAACCACTAAACAGCAGCAGGTCAGTAGCACTGTGGATGCTAGGTGCAGCTCTGGTTCCACGTTGGGAAAAGCAGAGAGCAGAGCTGGAAAAGATGGGAGCAGAGTACCAAGGGTAGTTCAGAATCCCAAGTACACAGGGATACAGGAATGGCTGAACAGATGAGGACTCCTGACCTGAACTGACACAAACCATGCTGAATGTTTATGAGGTCTTTTACAGGCCAGAAAGGATGAATTGGGATTTACTCTCCAATGACTTTTTCAATACCAGAGGTTGGGGCACGAGCCAAGCAACCAGATGGAGGTTCAGCACCAAGCAGAGGAGATGCTCCTTTGGAGGAGAAGCAAACGAGGTGAGGAACTTTGCTGCCAGAGGATACTGAACATGATGAAGGGTCACAGCCTTCAAGAAGCAACTGAGCAGAATAATGCCCATCTTTTCTGGATTAGGAAAAACTTGAGTTGTGAACAGTGGGAGGAAGGAGAATAGGCCAGGAAGGTGCGTACTGCTGTCATCCCCTCCTTGGTCTCCACAAATTTTTGGTGTGATTCCCCATAACTTTCTTGAGGCCTCTGAGGGCAGCAAGTCATGGAACAATGCCTGTGCAAGGAACAATTAGGATCATGCACCCTGTAAAAGACAGAGCTGAGGAGATGCCATACAAGTCTATAAAATCAAAAATGATGTGGAGAAAGTGATCCAAAATAAACTGCTCATTCTTTCTCACTACACAGGAACTGGCAAGCTCCCAGCTGAAATGGGTCACAGGTGTAAAGCCAACAAAAGGAAGCACTTTTCCACACAAGATATATATATATGTACATTTGTGGAATTCATTGTCACGAGATACTGTAGAGTATAAATGGGTTTAGAATGGGATTAGACAAATTCATGAAGGATAGGCACATTTGTGGCTATGAAACACAATCCTGTGGTTCCAAATTTTCTTTTAGAAACTGAAAAGTGCCGATGTGTTACAGCTCTAGCTAATTCCTCCCTGACCTGAATGGCTGAATACATGTTCTTAGGTTTCTATAAACTATAGAATGTTCTGCATGCATATTATAAAAAGTATTAAGTGTAAGCTTATGGTTTCTGGTATATTCTTAGCCTTTGATGGAGAATGAAAATACTATTTTAGGGCATACTGTGAAGAAGGCATGTTGCCAAGATAAGCCTTTGGTGCAGACTGTCTTCTTTCATCTTCTATCAGGGCTTTCCACGTTTCAGTACTTCTACAATTCTTGTGCCATCGACAAACTAATGATTAACAATTTATATTTTCTGTTTCCTTCACTGCTGAAATGTTCAAATGTGCATGGCCAGGAACCGATTGCTTTGGGCTCTTTAGTCACATCTCCTGTGAGCTTTCCTCATTTGCCATTACAGTGCCAAACATGTGCCAGAACCATTGAGGAGCCACCCTCAGATTCATTTAATCTTTAGCATGTTTGCTTGCATGTTTCTAATTTATTAAGGAGAATGTTTGGTATTAGGCAATTAAAAGTCTAGCTGTAGATGGTATTAATAGACTATTGCTTTTTAAAATTGAATTTGTCAGCTATTCAAAAGTATATCAAATTAGCTTGGTATTTTCCATAAATTCAGTGGGGGTGAGTTATGTTTGCCAGTTTTAATTCCTCACCAGAGTGCTGTATCATTCATTTAATTCTTTTGCTGTGGTTAGTTGTCAAGATGAAGGGCCTACAACTGTGTATCTTCCTAAATATTAGTTATTTAACTAATATTTAACAATATCAGTTATTTAACAGATCCCGAACTTTCTGTAGTTCCAAAACCTCTTGAAAACCAACAGTAATCATCCAGACAGCTTCCTGACTGGCTCCTAAAAAGATCCTTGATGCAAATTATCTAAGCTACTGGTTTAAAAATGGTGCTGTGCATTGCCTTCCATGATCAACGACAGTTAATTATGTCCCACCATCATTTAACATGACAATGTGATCTGTCTTTTCCTCTGAGACAGAGAATGATGTTTTATAAAAAATTGTGCTTTTACAATTTCATCATTTCTAGTAATAGACCAATATTACTATTAGGATTGTTTTTATTCCAAATACACTTACCAAAAAAAAGGTTTTAAAAATTAATTTTCTTAGGCACAGCTTTACAGTTTCATCCTGACTGATTCTCTTTTTAAAAAATGATGAAGATTAGTCAAGATTTCATGTTCTTCTATGAACATGAAATTTTCTATGCTGATTCTTAAATTTGTTTGGCTTGAGATTATGTTCCAGCAATGAAAAATACTGCTTAGTGCAAACTTACACGATAACTTGGAATAAATATGAACTGGAAGAAAGAATGCAAATGGGTCACTACTGGTGAGAGCTTTCTCCCACTCATCAGTATGGCTCTGATTTTCAATGCCTCTCTCAAATTCTCCCTACCTGATTAGAAACTGTATATGAAGTTTAATAAGTTCATCAGTTAGTTCTGTAAATTGGTTTGGGGAAGGGTGAATTTAGTCACAGGGAGGTCGTGCAGAAGGGATACGGCACACATCGGAATGCGTCCACACGGGAGCTCAGCAGTGGGATGGAGGCAGATGGGCACGGCCAGGAGATGCTGGAAGAGGTGGAGATGGACCGTGGCCCTCTGAGGAGGTGGGAGCTGGGACAGCCACCCATCCCAAGTATCCCAAAAGTACAGCTCCACCCCTCACACTAGGGCAAAGGGAAAACAGCTGTTGCCACTGAAATACATTTTACACCTCACTCACCCCTTTCAAGAGCTTGTAATTGCCTTTAACCAAACTCTGCTTGATGTTGAATCCTGGCTTAGACTGCATTTTGGAGTCTTTCAGCAAATCCATCCTTCCATTTTGCGTTTTGCCTGGACATAAAACCTACACAGACATAGAGCTTTCCATCATAAATTTTGCAGAGGCATAACAAATTGTATTAGAAGGAATTATCTTGGTCAGTTTAAATTAAGAAACTATGTTTTCCTCAATAATGATGACCTAAAGATTTTTAAATTTCATGTAACTTAAGTGTTCAAGAAATTGAGTTTATTAGCCTCCATATAATATTAATGATAAATTTGGTTTTCCTTTCAGTTGAGTTAGTACATTAAATAATATTGATGTTTATCATTCTGAAGATGGTCTTAGAAATACTCTCTATGAAATTAGTAGAAATTTTGCTATTGACTTCAATGGGCCCAAGGTTTTACCCCTAGCAATTAGCAGTCATTCTACTGTATAACTTGGCTCCCCAAAGGTCTGCAGAGCTCAGCATAATTATAACAGATTGGGTAATCAGACTGGCAGGACATACAGCTAGCAAGAAGAACCATGTCTACTGCCCTTTTTCTTAAATTTAAAATCAGATATTTCCCAAAACCACGGGTAAATTTAAATGAATGCATTTTCATTATAAATGCCTAAAATACAAGCTAATGATCAGTATGAGTTACAAGAAAAGATTCAACAAAACATCATGTTTGAAAATATTTACATGTTCTATTTCATCTCTAATGAGGGAGATGATGTGCAGTTAAGGCTGCCAGGCCATTCTCTAATATGACTGAAGTATTCTCTCTACAAAGAGGGAAAAAAAGGAGAGAGGGTGGAGAAGAGAGAAACAGAGACTGCGAGAGAGCCCTGTGAGTATAGAATGGAGTCAGTCTTAAATTAGAATTTCCTTTAGCTTGCGAGTACACTAGACAACCAGCATTATTCAGAAAGATATTGTCAAGGTTCCTGAGCTCCCACCTCACTGCCCTTCCCCCTTACGACTGTTTGCAAACTTGCTAGGATTCTAATATTCACTTTCCTCCCTACAAAACGTGCCAGTGCTCTTAGTTTAAGCCAAACACACAACCCAAGCCCTGGTGTTTCTCTCACTCCAGCAGCCACAAGCACACCCGTCCCCAGCCCGGACCGCGCAGCCCCTGAGCAGGGGGTTCGATGCCTGCACTCAACGCCCAGCACAAACTCCAAACCCGGTTTTCAAGGCACAACCCCAGCAGGCTGGAATAGCTGTGTGTTTGATGGAATTCAGAGGCAACGCCAGAAAAAAAACAAACCACAAACCCATGTGCACGCGCACCAGGGGGTGGCGAGAAGAGGTTTGGGGAGGGAAGGGAAGCAGATGGGACATTTAATTCAGGGAACAAACTAATTTAAATCTTTCAAGGGGTTTGTTATTATTTCTAGAGTGTTAAGAATGCATTTTTTTTCCCTGCATATGAAATGCAACATCCCTGCTCAGAAAAGCTCTAAGAGAAAAGCCCAGCAATATAGAATGAAGAGAAAAAGAAGTCCAGAATGTTTTAATGATATTCTTTAAAAATACTACTATTTATACATTTCACAGATTAAAATAAATAATCATAAATGTGCAGTTGGTTTAGGTCTCTTGGGTAAAGGCAAAAGCAGGCAGATTTATAAAATGGGTTTATGTGCCAGGGTGATTGTAATGGCTTCTTCTGTCAGGTAAACACATAATTAGAATGTTTTCAAATAAATGTATTATGCACATGATTGAAGCCAATCCAGGCTGCAGCATAAATATTATGCCTTTTTTTTTTTAAGTTGTATAATTACATATCTACCCATGGAGCTTCTCGCCTGATAGGCATCTATTTATGCAACACCACACTGTGGCTCTTCCACAGGTGCTGTAGCAGATACTTGCTGAACATGCAGCCCGCCTGATTTTTAAAGTGCAATATCTCAGCTTTCTCTCAAAATACCAATTTTGCCTCAACCCCTTTTTGCCTAATTGCTTCTTAGATTTATTGTTTAATTAAAACCATTCTCGGGTTATACAAACAACAAATCCCACTAATGTGTGTTTTTTTCACATACAAATTGTCTTCTGAGGGATTATGTATCTTCAGCTTGGGAAAGGATTCCGTCCTCCTTGGCTGGGCTGTCACTGCCAAGTGCAGCCTCGTGGTCAAAGCTGTAAGTTGAAGTTTATGATGGCAGTGTGACAGAGCTGTATCTATGGAGTCAAAGTGGCAATGCTAAATGCCATTTGAAAGACTGATGCAGTCTTTTAGCCGATGCAATAAAAACTCTACTTTATAGCATTTTCATACGGAGTCTCACAGCATGTCTGGTCATGCACTAGGGAAGCGTAAGTAAGATGCGAATGATGAGTTCTATGAGGAAGCACCCCAAAAAGACTCTGAGGGACATCACCTTCATGACATGCCTTTCCTCAAAGTCCTCCTCACCTGCCAGGGTCCTGTGGGAAGGCACAGCATGGGGACCGGCCACACACCACTGCCCACACACTCTGCAGCGTTGTCTGAACTCCTCACCCACAAAACGATGTTTTTACTCCCAGCCTGGACACCTAGATCCTGTCTTCAGATCTGAGGTTTGAGCTCCAACCCCTGTTTGCCTAGCTTTGACAATTTGGAAACCGCTGCTAAAATCCCTGCACCTGGAGAAAGTTCTAGTGAGATACCCAAGTTTCAGCAGTACAACTGCCCCTCAAAAAAAAAAAAAAAA
>VZTH01005175.1:145800-155869 GCA_013397815.1 Aleadryas rufinucha
AAAAAAAAAAAAAAAAAAAAAAGAGCTCAGATATAAACTTGCATTTGGATGTTCATATAGGAGGAAGACTGGAAAAATGGTTTTTCCACAGGGAGCATATGCTGCAGTTCCTGGAGCAAGAACCCAGCTCTTACGAGGATTCTGGCTGTCTGCAGCCTTTCAATATTAAAGGGCTCTATAGCAGATAAGAGCAGGATAATAAAACCTAATAAAGAAGAAACTGGACAAATTCAAACTAGAAATTAAGATACACATTTTTAACCGCAATAAAGTTAAACAGCTTCCAAAATGATGTAATAGAATTCCTGAAGCCGGAGCCCACCGAAGGCATGGCAGCAGTGCTGGCAGTCGGAATCATAGGTGGCTTGGAGAGGGCAGCTGGGCTTCAGGAAGCTCTGTGCTGGAGCAGGAGGCTGGAGAGGGACGTGGGATTGTGGAGGATGCTATGAGCAGCAGGCTAGAGGTGTAATGCAACCACCTGGAGGGAGGTTTTGGGGGGCAGAGCTGTCAGCTTCTGTATCCTTGTGACCACGTCCAATTTCTTTCTCCACCCTCAACTCATATCCTACAGCCCAGCCTCTCCCAAACTCTGTAGGTGTCCCTTTTTCCCCTATAGCCTCCATGCTCATCTTCAAGCAGTTCCCTCTTTCACCTGTTCTCTTCCAGCATGTCAATGCCTCCAGCCGTGAAGGGGATGCCTCAGGCTTGGCATCCTGCTGGGAATTCGGGATAGAGACTCAGATAGGTAACAGGAGGAGCAGAGGGTGTTTGTTGCTAGGGTAGGGCTGGGGGGATTGCAACTGTTGCTGCCGTGAGGGGCTGCCTCCCTTCTCAGAGCTGGAAAAAGCAGAGGGTGGAGATGATCCGCTCTCTGGCACAGAGGTTCTCTCCTTTTGTCTCTCCGATGCAACACCTAAAAAGATGAAGTGCATCCCTGATTTACTCCAGTGTGGGCTGCGCTGTGCCCCAATGGTAATGCAAAGCGGCCTCCTAAATTTACAGCTGCTCTACACAGCAGCACAGAACACGGCACCCAAAGCACAGATCCTTTGGTCCTACAGATGAAAGTAGTGATAGGTATTTTAACCTAGGGAAACCTTTTAAAATCAAAGTAGGCACAAAGCAATACCCTTTACATTAGGCTGTAATTTTACATATAATTTAGGTTGCAGAAGGAAATGTCAGTTGTCCAACAACAAAAGCATAAAGGAGTCCTGGTGTGGAAAGCATCCCTGCCTTCCCCCTTCCCCAAGTCCTCAGCCCAGCCCTTCACCTCGTGCTGCTGCCAGCATAAGAAAGGCTGCAAACACATCATTAAAACTTGCCTTTTTTTTTTAATATTAGTTTTAGTCCAGAAATGACCCCTGATTTGATTGATGCTGCAGTCACTTCTGTTAATGTAATGGGAAACGTGGTATCAGGTGGGAATAAGATGAGATGGATGCTTCTTTTGGGGGCAGCATCAGCTTTTTCTGAATTCAACTGTATGTGAAGGTCAGCTCTTAAAATAGTGACTGTCCCTGGCCAGGCACGGAGATGCCCCTCATCAGGAAAATGGGGAAAGGCTCATCTCAGTGGCAGCTCTACTCTGTCTCTTGATGCTGGGGATGGCAGCAGTGGGTGGGAAGAAGATATGGAAGAGAATGGGCTCATCTTCCTCCCATCTACCTGAAGCAGATCCACACCCAACCACAGCAGCTGAAGTTGGCTTGTCTCCTCTTCTTTGCAGTTTCATTTTTATTAGTTTCGATTTCTCTAAATCAATCCCTAAGACAGTATATGATGCTACAGTGAGCCACAAGAATGCCCAAGGGAACTTATTTGTACAACCATTTTTACAGATCATTTTGTATCTTATGTGAGATTCTGAGTGGCAGTTTTATTTAATGATCATCAAGGAGAATTGTCTGAGAATTTGGGGTTCTTAACCTACTTTTTAAAAATCACCAGGTTCATTACACCTCTCCTCCTGAACTCAGTTGTTCCTTTTCCTTTTCACTCAGAAGTGGATGGAGGATAGGGAGAGCAAAACTGAGTCCGTCATCTAAACCAAATATGAATCTACTGATCACACTATTTTCTTTCAATATCTTTTCTAAAGTGCAGTTCTTAGTGCAGTTAAACCCACCTTCTAGAAGTTATCTTCCTGCTAATATCCCATGGAATGAAAAGTAGAAAAAATTATATAAGACTACAATTTTCCTGACTTTGTGGATTTTGGGGTATACCTTGAAGAGCATCAACAAAGATTTTTGGGAAGGAGGACACAGAAATGTTCAGACCAGTCCAGCCCAGACATCCCCATGCCCTGCCATGACCAGCAGTGGTTAATGCAGGGGAAGGTGTAAAAACTGACAGGACACTCGTGATTGCTTTGTTCTCAGCACGTTCTGTTTGACCTCTAATAGTTAAAGACTGACTTACACCAGAAACAGGAGACAGAGTACTACTTCAGGATGGTTTTAGCCATTAAATATAATGCCAAATATTCTTGGTATCAGAGGAATGTAGCGCAGAGATAACATAAAAATTGTGAAAATCTTCAACATACCAGCAGAGTACACTGAAGGGATGAAAGAATGAAGATTGAGGGTGACACCCCCTGCCTCTCGGTCACAGGAAAATCTCACAAACTGAAACTTTACCCAAACAAAACAAAGACTCCAGCACAGCATGTACAGCCCTCCTTCTTGGGAGAGAATGGGGAGAGAGAACAAATCACCCAAGCCTGACATGAGTCACATCAGTTCATGCATGACTGAAAGGTGCTCAGATACTACAGCCACGAGCCCAGGCCAAGAACCTATTTTAAAAAATAAGGCAAGTGATGTGCTAGAACTGTTAAAAAGGCACGGAGACAGAAAAATGTGGGGTGGAGAAATAAAAGTGTGGGTGAGTTCAGTACCTGTCTTTTGGAGTTTGACTTGGAGGCAGTCTGAGCAAGGAGAGCTTGGAGGAATGGAGAAGATGGCCAGTCCCCAGGACAGTCACTCAGCTCTGCAAGTGCTGAGCGGGGGAGTGCTTTGGGGATAGGTGTGTATACGTGTGTGTGGGGATTTGTGTATCTGTGTGTGTGTGTGCAGGAGGGAACAGGGCTGGAAAGAGAAGAAAGAGATAGACAAGCCCAGAGAGCTGCTAGAACGAGGGTCAGCAGATGGGAACAGGCAGGTGAAGTTTGGTTTAAAGGTGGGATGAAGAGGAAGTCTTGCAGCTTTCTGTAGGGGCCAGGGTTCAGGCAGGAGATGGTCAGGAATGCCCAGCCAGCCCATTTCATTTGCTGAACACGCCTAACCCTTCAGTTATGGAGAAATGCCATCTCAATGTGCTTTTAAAAACAAGCACAAACACCACTCTAATATTTGCAGAGTGACTATGGGAGCCAACTCTTCCCCACTTTGACAGCCCAGCTCCACAGAACAGCACTGCAGATCCTTTATTCCTAAATTTTAACAGTCTCTACCCTGTTTACAGCCTATTCCTTACCCACTTTCTTGGACTTATTTAAACTTGCAGAGAGACATTTTTGAAGTTGGGACACATTTTCCACATCCGTTACTCTGAACACTTTAATGGGAACAGTGCTGAGAAATGACACTGGTATTATCACCACTGAAGCAATTGTATGCTAACAGGCTGCACCTTTCTCCTAGAATCACGATAGAAAGGTTAGTTAAATTTAAACAAAGTATATTCCCTGAAATTCCAACCATCTTTAATAGGAAAAGCTATAACCTCCCTATGCACAAAACAGCCCTTGCAGCTGATGTCTGAAGCCTGCACCTGTCATTCCAACAGAGGTGACCTCTGAACAAGAAAGCCATTCTATATAAACACTGAGTTAAGTGACTTTCCCCATGTCTCCTCAAATAACACCCAAATATCTTTTCTTGTCAAAATCTTGCACTTGTCCCATAGTATACACAGTAAATCATGACAACCGGTGACTTATTTGAAGTCTGAAGCCCAAAGCAAGAGGTGCTGGTGCTGAAAGAAGTTTAACCAGTCACCAGCCTCTAAAATATTAAGCTATAAAATACAAATCTATTTTTACAAAAACAGTGTTAAATGACCTGTCAAGACAGCTGGTCCCTGCCGTGTTTTCTTTCTTTGGGGTAGCAGAAGGAATTAATTGAAGAAAAAAAATCATTAGGGGATCATTTCAGTTTACTTCTATACTACATGACTGTTCTGCACTAGGGTAGCAAAATTCTGGGAAGCATTTAAGTCCTGCTCAAGCTTATGAGATTAAGCATCATATATCCCTCATTCTGGCCTCTTCCTGGATGTGGATTCTGCCCTGTGAGCACTGCGAGGATTAGTCCTGAGGAGGACTGATTCTTGTACCTACCAGCGCCAGTGTTTGTCACACCATGGTCACACCTTGCAGCACTGTCACCTGCGCTGGCACCGTGACATTCTCATGCTGTTCACACCGACCGGCCGCTGCAGCCTGGTCACTGCCCAGAGCTTGCATGCGGAGCTTCACACTGAGAGAACTCACTGCTGGCTGTAAGAGGAGTAAGTACAAGTCAGCTGTGAAATTCTACTCTGCCAAGTTCACGGCTGCCTGTCGCACTCCAAGCCAGATCTGGCGCCGTAAAATTTCAGCTAGGAGATCCCAGCTTTCACATACACAGCTGGGCAGGACCCAAACCTCTCCTCTGTGCCTTTACTGTAGGAGGCTGCAGCACCCAAATGCTTCTCCTTGACTTCTTCACAGACCTCAGCTGTGGAGCAGAGTTATGGTAACCATCCTGTGCCTGACACCCTCTTGCCATTCACACAAAAAAGGTTGAGATTATCTGATGCAGGGGCAATACTTTATTCTTATCACTTTTTCATGACTACAGCTCTCAAACACTGAGGTAAGAATACAGAACTTCTCATGTAGTGCACCTGGAAAATTTCAGGTCTGATCTTTCAAGTTAAAAAGAAAATTCGGTAAACAGCAATTGTGCCAGCTCCTTTGGGAATATAAATATCAATCCAATATATTTGTCCTGTTTGCCTGTCATCTGTTGCAGCAGAGCTGTGGTCAGGGTGATCCTTCTCCCATGTACTCTTGCTGTATCTGCTCTCTGAATTACCTTTTTATCTTAGGTGGCTGCTGTCAGCGGATGCTGCTGAATGCAGAACCAAGGGCAGAATCCATCCTGAAGTCAGACATGAAGTTGATGATATGGTCAAAGAAAAGCACTAGCTGTGCAATCCTATAAAATACTAGAAGTTGATAAGAGGTGGAGCTCTCTGAGGAAGCAGAAGCCATTTGGGCAGAATAATTTCTGGTGCTGGGGAACAGTATTTTGGGATACTTGGTTTAATGGGAAACATTTGGTATGACTTCACGTGCTACTTGGCTGTGAGATGAAAATTTGAGGTGGATTTTTATGGCAGAAAGAGGGTGTGGAAAAGTTTAGTCAGCACAGAAGTTTAATCTTGCTAGTAAGGTCTATAAATCTGCTGCATGGATAAGACAATGCCACTCCCTGTCTCAATGCTTTAATCAAAACCCACTCCTGTACACATGAGCTGTGTTAGTGCCATTATTTGTCTCATACTTACAACCCAACATGAACTTTCAAAAGGGAATTGTTTTCTTAAGGTCTCTGAACACAGTCTCCAGTATTTTATTAACTGCTTCATGGCTTCTTTTAAAATGCTTTCAACATGGTCTGAAAACTGAATATAAAAGTAGGCAGGACTAAAAATTAATAGGAGAGGGAAAAAAAAGGATTGGGTTGAAATTACATTTCCAGAAGCTCCTACTTTCACTGGTGTGAAAGTGAGGAAGGGCGTTCTCAGCCCCCAGACAGATTATTTGGCAAGGCTGAAATCAGACAGAAAGCTTTGATCCAATACCAGGAATCACTGCTCAACAGTTGTTAGGGAAAAACAAAAACCAAGTCTAAAATCCCAATCACTCTGCAAACCTGGGCCAGGCTGGTATCGCTGCAGCCACCTGATACGGATCTCAGAGCAAATCTGTCCCTTCCTTCCTAGGTTGCCTTGATCTGAAAGTTTGTGTTTTCAGTTTTCTGCCGTGGGCTGCTGTGCTCTGAAAGCTTGTGCTTTGCCTTTGCACGGGGCTATAAAAGCCTGTGGGCACCAACAAGGCTTTCTAAACTGAGTCAACCTGTCCTCTGGCACATTGCAACAGGGCTGGCAGCTGATCTCATTTCTCTGCTGTGCCACTAGCTCCTGTGTGACATTATCTAAGTCAATTAGCTTCGGCTTGCATCTGTTTTTCACCTCTAAAAGGGGGACAGTAGTAATTTCCTATTTCACAGAAATCCTGTGAAGATAAATACATTAGCTTAGGAAGTGCTCAAATACCAGTGTGATCAGTGCTCCTCTCCATCTCTTTGGCAGCTGGTATTTTGTAGCCTGGAAGCCTGTGGCCTGCCAAACCATGAAGGATTGGAGCTGAAGACCACCAGATCAACTCTTGGACTGGCTGAGCACAGATGTCTTCACAATGAAAGCCAGAAAAACACAACTTCTCAGGGAACTGACAAGAACGGAAAAAAATGGAGGAGAAGCAGACTTTGGCAGAAAACACAGAGGAGAGCAGAGAGCATTCCAGCAGTAAAGTCACTGTATTTTGTGTATTATTTGCTTTAACTTACGTGTACATGATGTATTTTACATGATGTATTTCAGTCTTTCCATTGCCATTCATTTAGCGTTAGAAAAGAACACCAAACTGATATTCCTGGGATGTGAATGCATGCAGACCACACTGCAAATACTCATCTGCAGCACTGCTTTTCTGAGTAAGTGGTTACATTTTAGAAGAGTCTTCCATGAGCCAACTGCCATTAGTACGCTGGAATTTGGCCCTTAGCAGGAGGTCATTTCAATTTTTGTCTCAGTGACCAGCATCCCCAGGGTCTTCTTCCAGCACATTTTATTCACTCAGGAGCAGAAAACTTTTCCCATTTAATAATGCCCAAAATATATCTACACATCAGGACCAAATTTTCTATTGGTCCTTGATTTTGGTTTGCTTCCTTTTTCCTGCAATGATCTTACCTTTCTGGTTTGGTGTGAGGAGCAGGAAGTAAATGGACTGTGAGGATTATTACTCATGTCTATGTGCTTTGTAGAACCTCTAAGGCATCAGTCAAGTGAGGAGCTCCACCATGCTAAGCTCTATGCAAAGCTACAGTAAGAGAGAGCACATATCCTGACCAGAACTGGTCAGCCAGCTGAGACAACCAATGCAGAAAGGGGAAGACACTTGTACGTGCTTTCCAGAAAGGTACATGAGGAACTTACAGGCCTTGGACAGGAAACAGAAGAAAATAACACTTTAGTATTGAGATTGCACTATTATTACAAAACTGACTTTATTTCTTCAAAACTACATGGTATAGTTAGGCAAAATTAAGGTTAAGTTAACTTCCTTTTAAAGATTTCTCAGTCCAGACAATTTAGTGCTATGGATGAAGAAACATCAGGGCTGTTTCTCCAAGGCTTCAGGCCTTTCAATTGGAGAGTAACAGAAACGGGCAACACAGATTGTTTTATTTATTATTTTTTTATTATTTAGTATTCTAATAATCCTATCTTTCAAAGGAAATGAAAGAGTCTTGGGGGTAATATTGAAAAAATGGTGGGCAGTCAGAGTCACGGCCATATGGTCCTCAAGCTGTGCTGTCAAGCAGATCTACAGATGGAGATGTATTATCTTACATGAGCACCAAGTTGAGCATTGCACCAGGCACTTGTGAATCAGACCAGTAGACCTGACAATACAATTGACAATTACTATAAAATCAGGTGAGAAACAGTCAGAAGCAAGAATACTCCCTCAGAAAAAAACCCACAACAGTTGGAGAGAGGACAAGCTTCTGACAGGCTCTACAGCTTACAGATTCAATCCAGAACATTTAGCAAGTTTCGCAACATCTGAAACACGAAGGGAAGTTGTTCTGACAAGTCTTAAAAAAATCAGCATCCTGGTCTTTTGATTTTAGACCAATTTATTATGTTAAAGGCAAGCCCCACCGTATCTATACATTAGCTGGCTATCAAGTGGCACACAGGACAAGGGTATGGGTGTGTGCATTTACTCTGAAGAGCTGGATCAAAGGGAAGGAAGAGCTACCAGGAGCAGTGACCTCCAAATTGAGTACTGCGAATACACACTGAGACTTTGCTTTCCAAAAAGCTTACCGCTGAAATGGCTGGGCAGGCAGGAGCCATGAGAGCTACTGAGATGATACACCTGGGTGCTGTGTGTGAACTGGTGGATCATTCTCAGGGCTTTAGGACTCTTGTACACCTCCTTACAGAATACAGCTCTGGTGGCAACATGCTACCGTGTCCTGTACTATACAAGCCCCTGAAGAAGATGCCTTTGCTTTGAGGAGCAGTGCCCCATAACTGTGAAGTCCTCAGAGAGGTAAAGGGATGACAAACCAGCCACCCCATATCAAGTGGAGCGCAAACCACCAGCGTCTAGTGGGCTTACACTATTCATAGCTTTCCAGGTTTTTACGTCATGCAGGCAGTGGAGTGCATGGGGGAGTAACAAAGAGTTTAGGGTGGTAGCTGTATAAGAAAACTCTTTGTTTCATGATTCAGATGATTAATGGCTTACGCCCATGGGACAATCATTTACCTGCAAGTCTTGGCTAGAAGCTTCAGGGCATCAAAAGTTTATGAGGCGGTTCTGTGTCAGTCACATGAATCCACATCTGTGAGGGTGTTTAGGAACCTGCATCTTTAGGTGTTTAAAAAGATCTTAAAGATTTATCCTGTCGATTGGCCAGACATTTCAGTGTCTCCACTCAAAAATTCTTAAACACCTGACAAGATTAGTAAAGGAAAACCAAGCCACACATCTTCCATTTTTCAAACAAACTTCAATAACCTGTTGCTTATACATAAAATGAATGGGGGTTGAGAAAACATGACCCCGCTTAAATTTGCCAACATGGTTGCTATGTGAGCTGGGACTCGGGCAGCTCTGTGAATCCGTTCTCTGGAGTAGGGATCTCTGGCCTTCCCCATGGTCTTGTGCTCCAGAGCATCCTGAAGCAGATCCAAATTTTAACACAGAGAGTGGAGCCCATGGGCACTTTGGCAGTGCTGCATGGCACTCAGCCAGCACCACTTACTCTAAGCTCCGTGGCCTCACTGTGTAATGCACAGAAGGGCTGTTTCGCAGCAATATTTGGATACAGTGTAGGAAAGAAAATATCCCCATAACCAAAGGCTTTAGGTGCCAGAGGTTCCTGTGGTGTGGCAGGAGTGCAAAACTGGCTCTAGGTGCTCAGTTTAGGGCCAAGGCAAGTGACGCATGAGGGGCCAGGCATCACATTCCATAGCGTGAAGTCCAGTGCTCCTAAGAGTGCTTGAGGCAACAATGCCGGGACAGAAGAACCTCTACAAACTATTTGGTTCCTACCAGCACCCTGGCTGGAGGCGATGAGATGATAACGGCAAAAGGTCCATAAAGGAACATAATTATCACACACAAGGAAAAATCCTGGAGACCACAGGTGGGAAAAAAAATCAACACGCCGGGGGAAATGCCTCAGTGACCCCAGCACGGTCCGCAGAGAACGGCAGCAGGGCGAAACCACCGAACGCCGCGGTATTGCCCGCGCTGACGCAACCCTGGCTCTTTGGAAGGGTTGGGCAAGGAGCCAAAGAGCACCAACACGCCCGGTGCAAGGGCCTGACTTAACCCTTCCAACGTCCCAAAAGCTTGCAGAAAACACAACTCAGATTCCCTGTTTCTCAGTTCAGGGCTCTGGACGGGGGAGCAGGAAGGGCTGGACGAAGTAGACGAGCAGAAGCGCGCGGGGTGAGCGCACGGGCTGAAAACACCGCGAACAGCCACACCACGGCCAAACCATCACAGCCCGCAACAGGTCCCAGCGCGGCGCTCACCCGCTGCCGCGGAGGAGACCCGCGGGAAGCGAGGAGGGCTCCGCTCTGCCACCCGACCGCCGCTCCTCGCACCTACCGCGGCCACCTCCGCCATCTCGGGTCTGACCCGCTCTGGGACCTGGGATTAAGAGCGGAGGGACCGGGCGCGGGCAAGAGGGCCCGCTCC
>VZTH01005175.1:156588-309497 GCA_013397815.1 Aleadryas rufinucha
TGGGGCGAGCCGCCGCCTGGGAGAGCGCGGGGCTGCCGGGCGGCGGCGTCTTGGGTGGCGAGAACAAAGGGCCCCCGGCGGGAGCGGGCAGGAGCTCCGCCGCTGCTCCCGGGGTGCCAGCTCCCCAAACCGGGGTGGGGGTGGTGAGGGTGTTCATCTCGTTCTCCCCCCGTTCGCCCTCTCGGGGGAGTGCGGCTGCAGCCTCCGCTGGGCCAGCTCCTGCCCCGCAGTCGCCTCTGCAACCTGTTGTGCCGCCTGCGTGGTCGGAGTGCCGGTGGGACGGGCAGCGCTCCCCCGCGGGACACCCGGGGGGGCGGGCGGGCTCGCGTGGAACGGCGCGGGGTGGGCGCAGGCAGCCCGGGGCGAGCGGGAGCCGAGGCTGGAGGAGAAGGCAGTGGGCGGGTGCGTTTGCCTTCGCGGTGGTTTCTGCACCCACAAACTGTTAAGACCCAACTTCAAGCAGTTGAAATAGCTGACGTAAATTAAATTCAATGAAAGAAAGTGTTTCCGCGCTGTTAAAGGTCTGTTCCCGCGATTCTCTTGTGTGGGAAAGATGTGGTCTGTTTCCAGGAGACTGAGTGGGGCAGCTGTTTTAAAGCGTTTTGGAGTTTCGTGTTCATTTCATATGTAACCAAATGAAGCCCTATTGTCAGTATCAAATAAAATATTCTCTTGTCAAGTTTAGAACTGAGCTGTAAAAAGTGATTTGGGCTGACGATAACTGGATAATCAAAGCTTCAGTTGAATATTTGTTGGTTTAGAGATCTCTAAAGGCAGCTAACTTGTGCAGGGACAGTGAGCAAATAGAGTTTCCTTATGCTGCTTCTGTAACCACCTTTGTTCATTTTTCAAGGTAAATGCTAGGGAAATGACAAATTTAATTTAAGATTACCAAGGTCCTGTGCTGCAAATGACTTATCTCCGTGTCTGGTTACTGGGTGATTGTTTCAAGACTGCCAGTTTGGCTTTGAAAACAGATTTTTAAATAAAGTCCATTGCATTCATTATGATAATGCAGGAAATGCGTGGCTCACGAGGTTGGTTTTATGGAAGGAACAAGTGTACTTTAATCCTGATTTTATTATTTCTACTGTGGTGGTTTGCTGTGAGACTGAGGACGTAGGAGTAATAGATATCCGTACTGTGAAGCGCATGATCAGCAATCTGAACTTCGAAAGCAAAGAGTAAAATCTGTGTGGCAAGGCAGCCAGTTTGTGATCTGAATGTGTGGTGGGTGACAGTGTTGAATTATTTAAGTTCTCAGTTTCTGCCTTTAACCAACCATCTTAAGGTGCAAGTTTCTTAGCCTACATCTAGCTGTTGAAATAGGATGCAACATGACGATGTATGTGAAGGGGTTAAAACAGCTTATAGCCAAAAAGTTAACGCATAACTTCAGATCAAGAGATTTTTATATTCAGTTTAGTTACAAATATTGCCATCAGCCCTTTTCTTTACGTGTGTGTGTCCATGAATATGTCTTGGCTGCATTCTGGTTGGGGCCATTAGCAAAACAGTAGAAGCCACAGACAACATTTTATTCTCATTCATGTTGCCAGTGAATATGTCAGTTTCTGGAAAATCAAAGTAGAAGCCATCCTATGTTGTATATTGATTGTGGGTTGAGAGGTATGCAGGTATTTTTAATTTTATTTTTTTAAACTAAGTCCTGCTTTTGAGAATGTGAGATAATTGTCATTGGTAAAAGCAGAGAAGACAGTCAAAGCTTGTGATTATAAAGAGAAAGATCTAAGCTTGTGGGTAAAGGAGAAGAAATGTTTTCCTCTTTGTGTCCACATAATGCAGGGCTATGGGAAGATATGCTTAATGAAGATGATTATTGCTGTGGCTTTCCATAAATCCACTTGTAATGGAGGCTTTGTACAGTTACTTCTGAATCTGTACATTTAAAAACTGCAAATAGCGATAATGGAGTTGGCTAATAGCAGACTGTCAAGTAAGTGCAATCCTTGTGATAATGTTCAGCCATAGATCTCCATTTAAGCGTTACTTTTAAGCAGAAAATGTTTCTTGTAGGTCATAGTATATGCAGTTGGGAGGAAAAAAACCCTGAGTTGTTGCTGCCCATTCTTGAATCTTAACCAGGTGACTCTAATTGGGCAAAGGGTGGTTTTTCTCTCCAGCTTTTTATCAGATAGCAGGAGATGTACAATTCAGTAGATCCATTTGATGTGAATTTAGATAGTGGAAAGGAATACTAATAATAACCAGCTTTAAGAGACTGGCTGAAGAAGTTTACCTGAACAGTAAACCTGTGGCTGTGTGCAAATTAAAATTGGAACTTGTGCCTTTTGAAGAATTCCAAACTCCTGTGAAGCATTGGAGTGGGCTGGATGCCACCACATGATGGTCTGAGTCTGAGCTGATCTTGTTAGTAGTATTAATCAGGACAAATCTGTCTGTTTCAGTGGTTTTTTAGTGCTTCTTAGAAACCAGGGTTGAGAGCTAAATTACTCATGTCTGTTTTGCAACTTAAAAGGTGAAGTTAAGACAGTAGGGAAAATTTTTAAGGTGGTATCTTGCCCCAGTACAGAAGGATGTAAAATCACCTATTATTTTCAAGGAAAGCACTTACAGTAGCTACTGGGTGTTTTATATAGTGTTCTGAATGAATGCAGTTTTAACTTAGGTAGCTAAGAAACAGCTTTTGAAGGAAACTGACAGGAGAGTTGCTAATGTTTATGTTCAGAGTAATTCATTGAGAAATATTTGTGATGCTCTCCATCATTGCTTGCTCTCCTTTAAAAGCAATGCTTTGACTTTCATCTTTCACACAGTATGTGAGGGTTTCTTATGTGGATTTACTTCGGCTCAAAATCTGACCATAAAAGTAAGCTTTGTTTCCACAGATCTTAGTGCACTGTTCAAACCCAAAATATATGCTTCCTTTCCAGTAAAAACTTGTAATTACATGGGGTGGTAGCGAACTGGAAAGTATTGCAAAACATATGTAAGAATCCTGTCGTACAAACTCTAAAACTGACAAATGACTCACTGCACCAGTGCTATATCAAATTCTATCTATACACAAGGTTTAAATGACAAGTTTACTTTAGGCAGGGAATATGCAATTTTCTTGTACTCTTTCTTCATCTAATGTCAAGTGAGCTTAATGAAATGGTGCATGTGGGCATACAGGAGGTACCAGTTGTAGAGCTTTAATGAGCAAGGGGAACAAGCACTCCTTGGCTCTATTTGTGAAGGTGATAGATGTAACTACTCTTACATTAAAACGAAGTTCATGGTACTGATGCTTATTTTGAGATGTATGTTTCTTTTAATATACCTCATCATCCTTTGTTTATGTGCATTTACTAACATTGGTTCTGTTTCGGTTTTCTATGAGAGAGAGTATTTGGCTTTTTAGCAGTATACATGTTCATCTTTACATATTCATATTAGTTGAATTTTTTAACTGGCATTTTGGCAGCGTTTTTGTGAACATAAAATTCAGGTCACTGCCAAGATGAAAGTGGTATAATGGTCAGCATGGGGAAGGGGCTCATGGTTGTAAAGAGAAAAAGGCCAGGTTCCACTGCAACAACGCAGGTTTTATTCATGCCTTTGACGCTGTCATTATTAAAAGCTTCACAGAGCTTTGGAGAGCTCCCCCAAAAAACCAGAACATGTTAACAGGCAGTAACATCCTGTTCCTGGGAAGCCTGTGTGAGCTGGGAGAAGAACAGAGAAGAGTGGAGTGTAGGTATCAGTCTTGTGCTGCTGCACTGTGTGTCTCACGTGTATGTGTGTGTATCACCTGTGGAATCCCAGCCTGCAAAGCTGAGGAACCCAGCAACCACGCAACACTAGGAGGAAGAGAAACCCAGTATTGGCTTGGCCCTAGATAGAAGACTTTAAACTGTTCACAATCTCTTCTTTTAATTTCTAATTCAGCCATTCTGCCACAAAGCCTGTCCCTTCTGCCACAAAGCCTGTCCCTTCTGCTCTCTGATAATCATCATCTTTCTGGGCAGTTGGGAAGACGCCTTGGTCTTTGCCTTATGTTGATCATGAGAGCTTAGTGGCCAATGCCTGTGTTTGCTGTCTGTAGGAAGGTCGAAGTCTCCTGGGACTGTGAAAGGAGGCCAGGTAGGGGAAGCTGGAGGAGCACTTGCTATTTAATGTCAGTGTGCACACAATGTTTACACACCTGTCCCTTAGCAGAAAAAAAGGGTGAAACAGGTCTTGCTCCTTCACGGACTCAATTATCTGAGAACTTTATTCTAAAGATCGGAAATACAGAGATAAGTTAGGCTTTTTGGAGCAGAGGATGGAAGCAATGTTTATAAAAAGCCTGGTTGAGATAAAAATTGACAAAAGTATCTCCTGATATCTGGCCACTGTACTCAGAGGAGGCTCTGTTTGGATGCATTAATGAAGTGCAATCCACTGTGTAGCTGAAATAAAGCAATACCGTTAATCTGGGAAGGAATAGGATGGTCCCATTCTTAGTCTTGTCCTTTAGCAGGCATAGAAGCTTCCAGTTTATAACCTGTCCAAAAGACATTTATTTCTTGGCACAGAATTTCAGCTGCAGCTGGCAAGCGGGTAAGTACTTTCTTCCAGCGTTACTGAGAAAGAGGAATTATTTAGGTTGGCACAAGAAGTTTATAGTTTGGAGTTGTCACATGAGATTGAACAGAGAAAAAACATGAAGGCCAGGCATGTGGCATTGTTCTTTCAAAAGCAGTGCTGGAAATCCAGTCATGACTAGAAACCAAAGCATGCATGTGCTTGACCGTGGTGAGGAATTATCTATTGGCTTCATAGGTGTCTCTTTCTTTTTTTTTTTGGTTTTTTTTTTTTCCCCTCTTGCAAGTGTCGTGTTTAACACTGAATTGCATGTGTGTATACAAAGAAAAACATCTGTTCTATTTTATGAGATCCACAGAGCGCGGTTGCTTTTCTGTCCCTCCTGTGTATGGATTCTTCTCTCATGTGTCATCCTTGCTGCTGAAGGCAGCCAGGCACTTGAGCTTTTTAATATCTTTTTTCTCTTTAGGGGCAGGAAGTTATTCATGGGATGGTACTTGATTCTTCAGTTAGACTTCCTCACAAAATTAGATCTTACAGTGTTTTGGAAAAGTCATTATTTTCCTAGAGAGTTTTCTGAGTAGGTAAAGAAGTGGGATGATCTGCATCTGTTTTTCTGGAGGAATTTTGGTGGTTATTTTATCAATGGGTTAGATTTTCTTCTCCCGAGATGCATTTTGATAGGATGATTAATTGGGAAGATAAATGTGAGAAGTATGAAAAAGGCTAGTTTGGTGTTTAGATTTTAGGTTATATATTTTAAAAAATATATATTTTACCTGGCAAATACTGTGCTTCTGATCTTCTGTCTTGAAGAATAACCATAGAAGTGGAAAGGAGCCTTTTGGACACAATGAGTTAATATGTTGAGGTGTTACATACTTGGAAGATGTGAGATGGGGGCAAAGGAGAAAAAAGTGACCTTGTTTTTAGATGGAGTTGTTGCCTTTTTACAAACTACTGTTTTCTTCAAATGCAAAGGAGTTATGTTTGTTTATATCTTATTAAGTAACATTTGTTTCACCAAATTTGATCAAAGGTTTAGTTGTTGCAGAATCAATAATAATTCTCTTACCTTAAGGAAAAATCTGTAATTTATGAATGTACTGTCCGTTGTATTTTAACTACTTGTACTACAAAATTCGCAAGATTACACAAATTGACTAGAAGATGCACACAAAATCCAATAATACATTTATCATGTCAAAGTTCAGTGAAATATGAAACATAATTACCATAAACAAAGAAAATTGGCCTCTTAAACCTATGAACTAGAAGGCGTGGTAATAATTTTGTAATATATATTCTCAGTGGTTTTGTTGAGACTACTTTGGCACCACCAAAATTCCTTCACAGTCTATGTATGCTAACCCCTGTGTTATGTGGTAAAAAAAAGCACTCGTAAACTTGTACTTAACCTCAGGATGAAGCATGTATTTTTGGACATGAATTTTAGATATTGAATGTCTCCCTGCTGTAGCCTTGTTCATGAGTAGCTTCCAACTAATAAAATGCAGATTTGAAGAATTACACCTGGGGAGACAAATATTTCAGCAGATTTTATGCTGCTACTGCTTCAATTCTGCCTCTTGATGCAGAGGTAGGATTATAAACTTTTGTAGGAAAGTTTTTCTCCTTTAGTATACTTGTGAGGTGGGATTCTGGCTAACAGCTGTTGCTGGTTTGTGTTTTCTCTGGATTCTTCTATGTCTTTGGATCATGCGAAACTAAAGTTTATGCTTTTTGTGTACTGTTAAGGTACAGTACTCATTTGAGGCCTTTTGGCTCAAAAAAAAAAGCATTTTAGAATAGGCTGTCAATTAGCCTCCTTTCCTGGGGTCTGTCCCATTGCAGAGGGTTCATTTTAACGCAGATCAGTCAGTGTCAAATCCTACTTCTTCATTCAGACAGGCCAAGACAGAGAGCTTGCAGAAGCCTGTAGCATGGCCGTGATGTCAGCAGCTGTTTTTGGGTGGGTGCAGAGTGTAAGTCTGTTACTTGCAGCTGGATTTTGGATGAGACTTAAGTGAGTGTGGGCTTTCATTGCCCCCACTCTGGAGCGGGCAGGTGCCGTCCTTAGCACGGAGGTGTTGCTTCCTCCTGGCAGTGAACATCTCGCTTTGCTTTGCCTTCTTTGCTGCTGATTTCCCTGGCTGGCCGGATGTGTGGCCAAGGCTGGGGTAGCCAGGGGCATCTTTCACCTTTGCCCAGGAGAAATCCATGGAAGTGCAGCGTGTGTGCCTCTGCAATAAAACCCCAGCAGCTCTCTAGGAGCAGGCTGGTTCTGCCGATAACTGTGCTTAGCTCCCACCACAACTCTGACCTGAAGCAGCTTCTTTGTAAACAAGATAATAATAAAGTGTGCTGCTGTACTTACCTCCGTGCCAGTCTCTTTCTTATGCCTGTGGAAGAAATAAGTAGCATAATTAATTATAAAAAGGAAGAGTTCTGAAGCATTGCATGGCAGCCGGCTGTCATGCTCTTCTAGTGATCCCCCATCCTGCTGTCAGAAAGCTGGGCATCCTTTAGGACACAGCAGTGTTTTGCTGAAGAGTGATCAAAGGTTTCTTCATTGGCCAGAACCATCAAGGTAGATGGGCAGATGTTTGTTTTAAAATGATTTGCACAGAGTTGCTGGGATCAGCAACTTGACTGCAGTGATGAAAAACATCTTTAACACACTAGAAATCATGAATTGTGTTTTGTTTGCTTAGATCACTGAGTGTTTAGGGCAGGCACCATGAGTTGTAGGTTGTTGAAGAATATGTTACACAGCAGTTACATTGCTGGAAAGCATTTGTAAGTGTAAGCTTGAATTAAAGAGATGTATTTTTTTTTCTCCTATTAAACTTGAAAGAGTTGAGCTTTGAAGACCAGTGAATTTTTTATGCTCTTAAACATTGTCTATGAGGAGCAGGTGAAGGATCTCCTGGCCTCATGTTTTGCCTTTTTTTGTTTTCCCCCATTTTTTTCCTTGAGCTGATACTTGTCTGTTGGTTTTAGATGCGACAAGAAATGCAGACCTTCTGGCTTTGGCATTTGAGTGATAGGATGGGCTGACATAACTGTGTAGGTTATAAATGAAGTATGAGCTCTGGAATACTGGCTTTCTTAGTATCTGAAGGGAGTTATCAGGCTCCTGGATTTTTGTTGCACAGTGCAATTAAAATAAACACTATAGTGCTAATAATTTATGTATTTTTGCCTTTAGGTATAGTTTTAAATTGGAATTAGCTATACTTCAGTGGAAGTGAGTTTTTTTGGTGGTGGTGTGGTGTTTTTTTTTTTTTTTTTTTTTTTTTGTGTATAAACAAGACCCCATCTAAATCTGGTGCCCTAATATTTTTCCCTAATAGATTTCTATCTGNCTGTTTACAGTTTAGTGATATTTCAGTGAGAGTGCATAAAAAATATTGCCAGGCAGATTTGTTTATATTTTTATTGTATATTGTAGTAACGATGTAATTATTGCTTTTAACAGAAATGCCTGACTTGAGTGTTTAATTCTGTCAGGCTCAAGCAGTCACTGATGAGGTGATAAATGATAGGTTATATGTAGAAGTGGATTTGCAATTATTTGCTGCTTTTGGGAAAAAAAGAGATGCTTTGTTTCTGTCCAATGACTAATGTAGAAAATCAAAGTGGTGCACCAGATGTTTTTTTCTAATGACTGTGGTTCAGGGTCTTTTTTTTGTACAGAGGAGGGTTTTGACTGACTTTGTCTCTTGGTTTTTGAAGTTTCTCCTGCTTGTTAATGCAGCACTTTTCTACGCTGGACTTCTCTGTGGACGGCTTTATGAAAAGCTCCTTTCCCAACCATTTGTGCCTGTCTCAGCTCCCCGTCCATCAGGAGGTGGAGAGGCAACGACATTTTTACAGCACGGGCTGATCACTTCCTTTCATTTGTGTTTATTTCATAGAATTCAAACAAGAATAAGTGTTTTGCTTTATTTGTTGATGTCTGATTAGGAATTAGTGGAAGAAACTGAATCGCGGGTGTGATTAACGGTAGTTTTTGTTTCTGATGTATGAAAGGACTCATTGTCTGAGGCTTTTCCTCCATCGTGCTCTGCCTAATCCTGCTGAAATCACACTAACAACGGCAGTGCTCGAGGCTCCTCGTCTGGTTTTCCTGTGTACTTAATCATACAGCTGGAAAAATTTCCTTTCAAGGGATGGTTGCTTCTTGTGCTGAATCTGCCATCATGTCATAGGGGCCTTGCTGTTAAGGTGGGCATTAGTTTGGGGGGCCCAGGGAGGGGAGGGTGATTAATCCGAAATGTGAAAACTGATCTAATTTATACTACATTTGAGTTTCATATATCGGCCTGATGGTTTTGTTAATGCTGTATATCACCTACCTCTGCAGCTGTGGCTGAAGGAGGTGAGCTGCCTCATTCCAGCTTTTACTTCCTCCCAACTTTCTGTTAGGTCAACTTTCTGTATTTGCTGTGTAGTGCTTCTGCAAGGAGGAACTTTAAAATTGCTCAGTTTATGCTTTCCAAAGCAATTTAAAAAGTTTGAGGTTTGTAGAAATGAACACATTTCTAAAGTACTTATTAAGTACACGTAACAGACATGACTGTTATTCTTTCAGGAAAAACCCAGAAGAAACACAGTACTGCACCCCATTCTTGCCTCTGAATCAGGTTGTCATTCCAAGGTCTTGGAATGATTTAAAAATATAAAAAAAAACTCCCCTGAGGAATCTATTAAAAATTATTTGGTTCACTGAACATTCAGTGCACGTTCAGTCTTGGAATCCATTACATGCTCGTGGAAAGACTTTAAAAATCCTTTGTGACGAAGTGGGTCTGAGTTGTGTCCCTTTGGCAGGTGGATGTGAGGGAATTTCATTGCTTTATTTTCAAAACAGAAGTCTGTGGAATTAATATTGATTTTTATTATAGCTGCTTGCTAGTGCCACTGTATCCAGAGGTCACATGTCAGCTCTGCTTTTATAGTGACAGCTTTCCCTGTTCCTTTAGTTGAAGGGAAAGTTGTAGTTGTGGAGCTCTGGAAATAATTGGGAAATGCTGGGGGTTTTTTCCCCTTTGAATTGAATTTGTAAAGCTTTATTACCTAAAATTAAATTCTTATCAGGTTGAAATAAATTCTTGTTGAATGGAGACAAATGCGATTAGAAATCAGTGAAACTAAGCCATATTTTAATCCTAGATTTATTTTCATTTCTATTGTCATGCACTGAAAACACTTTGCATCAACTTTGTCCATCCGTATTGGAGTTTTTTTTGTTCTGATAAGTTTTAATGGTTAAGTCTGGGAGAGGTGCATGTTAGATTCCCACTCACAGTGCAGTTGTGTGCTGTGACATGGGTTATATTTCCAGGTACCTAGTGTAGGTGGTGTCAGTTCCCATCAGCATGTGCTGCTTTTGTGTGCTGAAGAGAGTTACCATATTATTCAGCAAAACGACTTTTTTTTTTAAAGAACTTCTCCACATTTTCATCTCATGATGGAGAGCTCTGGTGTCTCTTTGTTAGGTTTTATATGTGGATATTCACAGTTGCTCACAGCTTGGTAGTTTTTCAGAGTCTAAAGTCAGGTAAGGGCTTAAAGAAAACACAAATAATGGGCAATCCCTCCGGATATGCAAGTTTATTTGATTAACCCATCTGACCCGCAGCATTGGAGAGCAGTTAAATATTTGGACAGTCAGCAGTCCTGTTAGTCATGTTTCATTAGGTGACGGCCTCCTCCATTTCGAGGCTGCTCTGTTTTGCTGCTGTTGCCAAGTCTTGTGAGATCTTGAAAGGGAGCCATGTGTGGGGGCACGGCGGATGCTTCTGGGGCTGCTGCTGAACCACGCTGCCAGGAGGAGCTGGGAGGTGTGTCACTGCAACAGCATCATCTGCAGCGGGGTGGGAATCAGGGGCAAGGGAGAAAATTGTTAATTTCAGATTGTCAACGCCATAAAGGTTAGCTGGTAGATAAAGTTACCAACCTAGGCAGAAATAGCAGTGCTGCCCTGAGAAGTGTAAAAGACTTGTCAAAACCTAATCTAATCTCCTGCATTAACTGTATATTGTAATAATGGATAAATGAATCTCCAGCGAGTTGAGATAGTCCAATTTTAATAACTTCTCAAAAAATCAAAGGGAGGTATTGTGTTGGAAGAGGCATATCACGATTATCGAAATTTCCTTCCATGGAACTGTTTTTAATTTTATGTGAGTGTATACTAATGGTTTAAAAACTCATTTGTCTCCTTGTCAGCAGCTTGACCGGTATTTTAATAGAAAGGACATGTTGTTATCTTGAACTGGTCTTATTTTTCAATGGGTGTAGCAGCCAGCTGGAAGATTGTTTGACTTTTTAACTGCTGTGGTTTTGATGCAGTGTCTACTGTAAGAAAGTAAAATTTATTTAAAATCAGTGTAGCTTTTAATTGTTGTGTTTCCATTTAGATTCAAGGGGAGGGGAGCAGATGTTTATGCTGAAGCAGTCAGTCTTGCCCTTTTTCTAAAGATCTGTGGTAATTCTCTGTATTAGAGCTAGGTAAAATTCCTGTCCTTAAAATCTGAGGAAAGTAAGTAGGAAACAGCTTCTGCAGTTTTAACTTGCTGCATTTCTGGATGCCTTGCTGAGGGTGTTCTGATAGAAATATATCTAGTAAGTTTTATGGGAGAAAAACCTAGTAGAAAAAAACCCAAACAAACCCCCTTGGGATACAAATGTGGTTTTAAAAATTATGATAGTGCCTTTTTGTCTGTTCTAGCAAGAAAAGAATATGATTATAATGTGTTTTCATTATAAAGGTTTTGTGAGTGACTAGATAGGATTCAGCTCTGAATTCCTGACTTTGGAGTGTCCAAATTGTGCATAATTAACTTAAAAGTCAGATTTTTGGAGACTGAAATGTTTCACAGGAAAACTAATGAGAAATGTAGTGTAATGTACTGCTCTTTTCAGTATGGTTTTCTCACCTGAAATTACTGAGTTTTAAATATTTTAAATGGAAAATGGTTCTGAAATGAGCTATGAACAAGTATTCTCCTGTATTTGTGGTCTCAAAGTGAAAAATGCTTTGATTAATAGAGCCACTACATTAGTTTTTATGGTAGTTTGCTGTGGCACAAATGTAGTTTTTAGGTGTGCTTAAAAAATGTAAGTTTGGCAAAGTTCCTGCCCTATCTTTTCACCTAATTGCTTTATGAGTTTGCATATAATCTTGTTAATTAAATTGTTTTCGCATGATTGCTGAAGCATCTCAGAATGGGTAAAAAGTGCTCTTTATAGACAAAAGCGTTCATGGTTTGGTATCAGCTGTGTGGAGGGTGTTGGGCACTGCTGTTAGAGGGGGGCAGCGCCCGCCTGGGGCAATGCAGTTGTCTGAGCCATCGGAAAGGAAAGCAGGATTGATTGGCGTGGTGTGAAATAACTTGCACAGCTCAGTTCTGCGGTGCTGGTTTTGTGTGCACTGGCGTGAGGAACAAATGTGTTTGCGGAGTGGCTTTCTCTGTTAATGGTGTGATGTGGGTTTGTGCTCTTGCCTTGGTTGGAGGGGACGACACCAGGTGTCTGTCAGGTTGTCGCTGCCTTCTGACGCTGCTCAGAAGGGTTGGCTCCTTCTAACCAGCTACAGATAAGTGGAAATGAATGACATTGCAGGAGGCCTAAGGTAAAGGCAAGTGTCACTGTGAAGGTAACTCCAGGAGACTGGTCCAGGCCTGCAGCTGTGGGCTCAGTTTTCTGAGCTCTGGCCGTGACCTTGGATGTGCATGGGTGAACTGTGAGAGCTACTGACAACTTACTGAAATCCTGGGTGGATGTGTGGCCTCTCACTTTGTTTAATAGTGGATTTTTTTTTTTCTTTTTTGGGGTGGGACAGACTCAGCCGAGAGTTCCCAGCTACAATGCTTTTCAGATCCTTGTTTGAAAATGTTTTAAACAAGGGACATCAGAAGCTGAGATACAAAGCAACCTTTTGAAGTTAAAAGTGGGTCTGCATGAAAATGAACTGCTTGTCTGTGAAAAGAGTCAAGTGTGAAAGGATAGGATGGTTTCACTAAATGAATTTGATAGTCTGAATAAGTGTGGTGAGGCAGAGAGGAGAATCTGGAAAGGTCAGGACTGAGCATGTGACTCTAGATGAGGCAGTGGGAAGACATGAAAGGAATTGTGTGGAAATGCCTTGGTTTGCTTTTTTTTTTTTTTTTTAACTTAGAAGTGATTTATTTATTTTGGTGAAGGTGGTCATAAAAAGGGAACTTTAGAAGCTTGCTGCAGAGAAGCAGGGAATCTGATTCCTTTGGGATCTTGTACCTTTTTCATTCAGCCATTGAATAATGATTTCAAATAACTGAAAGATCAAAGCCTAAAGGAACTCCTTGTTACGTGTGCAGTCCCATTTGTAGGACTTCTCTGTCCTGCATGCTCTCTTGCAGTTGAGTACTTCAGCAGCTTTTTGTCCCAAGTAAGTTTCTTATTATTGCTGTCTCATTTTCAGTGATTCATGTAACTTGGAGATTTTAACTCAAATGATTTATGTCATGTTTTCTAGGTTCCTGACATTGCTTAAAAGTAAAGTGTGAGAGATCTGCATTTGGTGTAGATAAATGTGAATTGATTTGCACTGGTAGCAGGATGCTGTCTGAACTTTTTTTACAGAGTTACGGACTTCAGGTTAACTGTCACTACTCATGGGATCTTGAGACCCACGGTACTTCTGTCAAGTCATCAGCTCTGTGCTTAGGAGTGATTAAAGAGAGCTTATCAAATCTTATGATGTGAAATGCTGTGAAAAGAGTAAAGAATAAGATACAGAACATTATTATGCCTTGTCTGAATCTATGGTTTGTCCATACATTGGATACTATTTCATCTCCCTTTCATCTCAAGACATAGAGCAGCTAGAAGAGCTGTGGGGAAAAGTGACATGAGTCGTTAGAGACCTGGAATGGCCTCCATGTGACAAATGTTCCATGTGACTGGGAAAGGTGTGGTTGAGGAAGGATGTCACAGAGGTCTATGAAATCATGACTAGCTTGAAGAGAGTTTTGCTATTTCATCTGCCAGTGCGTAAGGGCCAAGAAAAAGTCAGGCAAACTTTGAAGCAGTCAGGTTCAGATCCTGGCAGGAGGAAGTCATTCTTCATGCACCTAGAACGTTCTGCACATTCTTCAGGCAGGTGAGTCTGAAGAACTCCCGGAAAAGGTCTTCTGGGGACTGCTTGGTGGACAAATGGAAGTCTAAGAAAATCTCTACCAGTGAAAGTATTGAAGGCCACAGATGTGCTTGGGGGAAAGTGCAGATGTGCTCATCTTACTCTTGCTCTTCTCCAACCCTGTGCTTAGAGGCTGTGTTGGAGACAGGGTATTGGGCTAACAGGGCCTGTGGTGTGACCCAGCACGTCTGTCTTTGTGTTTGTCCTGTGCTTTGCCATGAACTCCATGAACTTTGTGTCCTCAGTTTGCTTAACACAGGGCAAGCCCTCTGCAGTAAAGCCTTTTCTATGGAACTTACTTGCTTGAGCAATAGCAATGAATAGTTAAGCTGCAGCTGGCAAAAGCTGAACGCAAGAAGGGGGAGTTGCTACTTTCCCATTCCCGCTCCCAGTTGCTGTGGCTTACTTTATGCTATTTTGGTGTTGGTGCCATTTCACTGAAGCAGCAAAAAATTAACTTCAGGGGGAAGAGGAAGAGGTTAATAGCTTTCTGCTGGTTAGTGGATTAAAGCAGTTCAGAGGTACAGGGAATGTTGAAGGGGATGGGACTGCGCAGCCCCAAAAGAAGGCAGCAGGATATTTTCTTTTTTACCATTAGTAAGCCATGACATAATTTGGATGTCTCAGGGCACAGCCCACCCATCTCTCAAATGCACAATCTTCCCATGTTTATGCTGACTTTGGTGATTGTTAAGCTAACTTGTGGAAGGCTACAACTCAGCAACATGAAAGAAAACTATCATATTCTGTTGCGGCCCTTCAAGTTTTCAGCAAGTTAAAGTAGATCACAATGGTGCTCGAGTAGGGCTCCATGCCAGTATGGGTAGATGGCAGCAGTGCCCGAACAGGCATGAGCAGTCCTTTCTGCAGTGGTGGTAACCTCCCTTGCAGAACCAGACTGCTGCTGGTGTAAGGGTGGATCTGCCTCCCACAGTGTGGCGGAGACTGCGACGCTTTTTGCTCTTCAGAACACGTAAAAAGGGTCGTTACCTGCCCCTGTAACCTTGGGGTGCTCTGGAGTGAAGAGAGCCTGCCAAAGCGTGCAGGTGGGCAGAAGTTATTTACTCACTTTTGCACTTGGGAAGTTTCCCAAAAGCAGCTTGAAAAAGGGAAGGTGGTGGGAATTAGATCTGGAGCAGAGTTTCTTCCTTAGTGTCTGCAGGTCACAGCGTGGAGATGTTGCTTGCCCAGGGAATAGCACAAAGCTAGTTTTTCTGCTTCTGTGAAAGTGGATTGTTTTCTCTTCTGTTGGAATGAGTGCTTTTGTGTACAAAATGCTGATCAAGGTCTTAACACATTATTAATGTGTGCAAAAGAGCAGTGTTTGCAAATGTGCCCACTTTTTTAAAAACAGATGGATCATGCCTTATGCCTCCTCCTTTTGACATCAGAACCTCCTAAAAGGCTGTAATCTTCAGTACCTTTTATTTTTATTGGATAAATAGCAAAAAAAAAGGCCGCTGTATAAAATGAAAGATATCTGCTTTTAGTTGAAGGGAGTTACCTTGTGAATGTCACAGACACCTACGAGCAATAACAGTGTAGGATAAAGATTTGTGTTTGAATTCTTCTAAGAGAACTAACAGTTGAGAGCGATGGAAAAAATGTATTTACTTTTAAAAAATATATTACAATATTAATAACTTCCCACTATTCTGCAAATATCTTCATCTTTCTAGTTAGATTGTTCTACATTACTTATTCCAAAAGAGATTTGCTCTGCTGCTTCTATCTAGTGCTACATGTCAAAATAATTTTTCTTTCGTGGACAGGCCAGAAAAATGTCATGTAGACTTTTTTTTCCATTATCATTTCAGTACAGGCAGGTCAGCAGCACTTTATACAGGACTAGAGAATTTCCCTGCTTTTGCAAGACTGTGTAAATAGGCATATCTGTGGCCTACTTTTCAACACTTCTGTAGTGTTTTAGGTTCTCACTAACTTAGATTTTGTATTTTTCAGAAAGCTCTACAATTCATTTTTAAAGTAGTGCTAATTCAGTGTGTCTAACTAGCTGAAGATCATTAATAGCTTCTCTATTCGCTACAGTTACACAGTAAAGCTCCTTCTGGGGTGATGCTATTAAATAATTCACTTACTTTCCTCAACTTTTTTTTTCTGGTGGCCTGGCTTTTAAAATCTTTGCTGAAATGTTGCTAGAAATCTTAATCTAATTTCTTCTTTAAAGATTAATTCCATTAGTGCATAGTTCATGGAGGAAAATGTTCTATTATGGGAGAAACATATATAACTTTTATGATGGATTGTGAAAGCATCGGTATGAATATAGGCAGGAGTGGTGGTAGATAATATCTATAGAAAAGTAGCCCATTTTGTTTAGCTTGTGGAGTGTATGTGTTAGGATTGTGGATATTAAGGTAGGTAAAACAGGCTACATAAATGGAAAGGTGTTTAGAGTGGTGGAAAATAAAAACCTCTTGATGCACATATTTTTTGAATTATTTTGATCATAGTCACAAAAGCTTTCAAAATTTAAACTGTTTAGTGAAGGGAGTGGGTTGTACTGTGACTCTGACAACCATTTATTTTGAGGGAAAATTGCTCCCTAAATTTTTCCCACAGCCACTTTTTTGCAGGGGATATGGCCTGGAGTCATGGTGCGCTTAGTCACCAGTTTTGGGTCCTCAACTTGATTTCAGCCTGAGATTTGTACTGGCTTGTTTCATCATTTAGGGGACTGGTGTGTGTTGAGTGATTGGCAATACAGTATCTTCTTCCACACTGCCTGATAGACCTCTTTATTTTACTCCTTGGTGCATTGCCAGAAATAACAATTAAATCCAAGCCTTTTAACAGCATTTTATTGAGGGCAGATTTGAACAGAGATCTGATGAGATCTTTGTTCTTTTAGGATCATTGCGGTTTTTTGGATGTTTTCCAAGCACATTTAACCGTCTTCAGTACCATTTTTCCTGGGTGCAAGGAAGGAGCTGCCATTTCCTTGAGCTTGGTGTCAGTTTGCCTGGCGGTGGTTATCAGCCTGCCAGGAATCTTGTGCCAGTCTGTGCTCTCTCCATTGTCCTCAGTTTCTGCTGGATATGGTTAAAGGCACTCTCCTGTTCCTGGTGGTGGAGTGTGGCTTTGACCAGGCTGTGTCTCTGAAGTATTGTGCTCCGGGTCACCCCGTGGAGATTTTAGCCTCAGGTAGTAAGCTCCTTAGCTGTGAACCCGGGAGGGGTCTGCACCTAGAGGAGAGGAAGTCTTTTTTCCCAGATCAGTTGTCCCAAGCCTCTCTCTCTCCTCAAGGCCAGGCCTGACTTTTGTTGGAACAGGGTAATCAACCTGTTTTCATTTGTGCACCTTGTGTTTCAGAACAGAAGCCATCTGGGGTCTTAGGAGGGCTTTGCTTGGCCAGGGAGCCAGACCCTGTGAGTGAACCTCAAGGCTGGCTGTCCTGGTGCACAGAGCTCTGGTGCCTTGGGTTGGTAGTTCCATTCTCACTCACTGATTCTTCACCAGGTTTGCTCTTTTCCCTGCTCTGGGGAGTTGCAGCTGCCGTGCTTGACACAGGATTTCACGGCTGCCACCTTCCACTTGTATTGCTCACTCCTGACTATTTGTAGCTGCCAGTGATTTGCTGGAAAGAGTGGTGTGGAAAGTGAAACATTACCCAGTTGTATATTTCTTTATTTTAGCTTGGAAAACAGCATCTGAGTTATTCATAATGTGATGAAAAATATTTATAGTGCTTAAAATGCTTTTAAGTACGTGTTGCAATCAACAATATAAGCATTGTCTTAAGCCACATGAAGCATTTTAATCTATCTGAAACTCTCCCAATATAAGTTTTTGATCTTATCAATACAGAAGACTGACTCAGTGTAGTTCAATGTTACTAATTTTTAAAGTAATAAAAATATTATTTGATATACCTCCAAATTGGCCAAAATGCTTCAGTTGAAACAGAAGTTCTTCAGATCTCAAACTCCAGTAATATTTTGTAAGTAAATAATAAAGCGCTACTTGAATTTTATGTAGGAACTCTGCAAAAGAATTAAAAGAGTTGCTGGAAAGGTGGACAGTGATCATCTGTGGCTGGGAAGATTTCACATAAAGAGAAGCTGAACTCTTGGATCAAAAAAAGACAAATCAGAAGGGGCATTAAAAATCTAGAATGTAATAAATTATTTAGGAAATCTAGGTCAGCAAACTGTTCTTGAGTTGTCAGATAGATAAAAAGGAAATCCGAAACACTTTGAGATTGGTCAGTTAAAGATGAGTGAGATGAAAATCCTTCTTATGATGTGTTCAGGAAGATCGTAGCAGGTACTTGTATGGGAGGACAGGTTTTGAAGTTCAGAAGGTTAGATATTTATACAGGTATTGGGGTTTGCAATAACTTTGAAAGGCTATACTTGACTTTCTTTTGTTTGAGCAATCCTTATTCTTTCCTTAAAAGACTAGGATGAAGCTTAAACTGAACTGAACCTCTGTTGGAGGTTCTTGCATCTTCCCCCAGGCGCCTCAGTAACAGGTTGGTTATGGCTGGGTGGGCTTTGAGGTTGATCCTGCCTTACTTGTAGCATCCTCTGAGGCTGGACATCTTGTGCACCTCTGTGAGATCAGCAAAGTGCACTTTATAGACTGCTATGTAAGTAAAAATGAGTTAGAGGACATAACCTTCCCATGGGAAACTGACAGATTATGTTGACTATTTGATTGGCTTTTTATCTGTAGGTATAACTGTAATGGATTTTAATATTTAGATTAATATTGGTATCTGGTGTGATTTCTGCTGCGATTCCCATTGACTTCTGTGGATATAGGTCAGATCCCTTAAAACCAGTCCTATATCCTGTGTTACCTTATTTGATGATTTCATACCATCGAACCAAAATATGTTAAATGGTAAGCAAAAATCTTGTATATAGTTAATCCAGAAGGAATTACCCAATTACCATGGTCCCAAAAGTCTGCCCAAAACTCTTGCCCAGACAGCAGTATTTTTAGCAGTCTTTGTCCGTAAAGCAGGTCACATACCTATGCGTTCCTTTTAGCTACAGGTTACTACTAAAATTTACTTTGTTTTGGGAACACTTCATTCATTTCTCAAAACTGGGGCGATTGCTGAAGGTCATCTCAGAGGAAAAAACTGTTTCTAAACCTTGAAGTTCAACCTTGGGAAATGTGATGGCAAAAACTCAGTGTGCCAGGCAGAACTGAGGTTGCAGTTACCCTGATAGAAACTGTCGGAGCAAGTGGTGATTGAAGAGAAAGGACAGGAGAAAACACAGGACTTGAAATCTGTATGGTTGATGCATTGTTACGTCCACCTTGAAAACCCATGTGTCAGATAATTTGTGTCCTTTGTCCTCAAATGACAAAATGGAATTGTACCGATTTAACAGCTATTGAAAAGTTTGATTAAAAAAAAATTGTCATTTTTGTGATTGCAGAGCAGCAAATTGGTCTTTAAATGGGTACATCACTGGGGAGAATACATATTTCTTTAAAATATTTTGTCTAATCTACAGTTCAAAATAATATATTTAGAACTAGCATCCCAAAAATTCTCAGTGGAAATTGGAATATTTCTGGCAATGTTGCCACCCTTATGTTCGTTCTTCTTCTCTCTGTGCAGAAGTAACCTGAAAACCATCTTGTATTTGAAAAAAAGCACTAACCATAAGATCACAGGACTACAGCACTGTTTGTGCCAAACCGATGGCACAACCTCTGTAGTGTTGCAATAGGAGTGTTCAATAAACATCACTTGGCAAAATTGTTTAAAAGTTGTAGTGTTTATGAGTTCTAAAATCTCAGTGTTAAATGCACTTGCAATATTCTCTAAATAATGCATGCTCGTGAAGTGATCCGTGCTGTGGGGTGATGGGCTGGCTGTACACGGCGGGGCTAGTCAAGCCCTGTGGAAAGGAATGGGAAAACAAAGCAGACACTGGAACTCAGCTTTTAGTTACATTGCGTTTTTCCTTTAAAACACTTGAGTGAAGTTTGTATGCTGCAGCAGTGAAAGAGCACCAGGGCTCTTGCCCTATGAAGTTTATAACTAAGTAGTCAAAGTCTTGTGACATGCGTATATTAAATGCTAGGGTGGTGTTCTTCTGTTTTGACCAGTTGTTTGGCATTCATGTTTATTGATATATGTATCAGTGTTCAAGGAAAATATGTGGATTTTGCATGGAGAGGGCTGATCCTTGACACTGTAGGAGGAGAGAGTTTCGTGCCTGGTGTTTTTTCAGCCTCTGTCTCAGTGGTGAGGGAGGTGCAGTGCCACTATACTCCTGTTGCTTTGCTTTTGTTAAAGAACGCTAGAAATACCTGCTGTGTTAAGATAATACAGTTAACATAAAAAAAAAAAAAGAAGAAAATTTAATACTGTGTATGTGTTTGCTTCTCATGTGTTCCACAAACAAAAGGAGGTTTACCTTCCTCTTCTTCAATGTTGTTACATTATGAAAGTTGTGCTTGGAAGAAAACAAATGTTTACCTAATCATATGCTGAGAAATTAATGACCTTCAGCCAATTTGAGAGCTACCTGGACTCATTGTCTGGCCACAGTATTGAGTTGCTTTGCACTACCTATATAGTCTTACCTTGCGAGGTCTTTGCAGAGGTGTTTGCAGAACAAGCTCATGATGTTTTCTGTGGGAGACCCTTAAGCACATCTTCAGCGTTCTGCTACTAATCTCATTTGTGGGAGTGAACTCTTCTTCAGTGGTCGTTCAAGTCCCTTCTGTGAGTCTGCTTGTAATATTGGGACTTTAGAAAGGCTGTTAGAAGAGAGCTTTCAGACACTTACCCCTGTTTTCCTTTTTAAACATGTCCTTGTACTACCGCATACTAGTCTAAATAAGGCTTGTCTCATCCCAGTGGTATTTGCATCCATTTTATTACTGCACACTTGTCTGATTATTTTTTCTATATTGCTTGCTACCCAAAGTGGGCATATTTTGCTGTTGCATCCCTCTTGCTTGATGTGGCTTTTTTTTTTTGCATGTGCAGCCAAGGTTTCATTAATCTTTCTTGCTACCAGATCACACTGCAAACCTTGTAAGAATTTCGTGGCTCCTCAGTTTGTCACTCCCACTGAATATTTCTTTCAGATTATTTTCCTGTTGGATGTCTTCGCTGCACTTTCCCAAGGAGAACCTTATTTTTAATTGCCTGCTTCTCAACTTTCTCTGTCCTCGCTGGGGCTTGCAGCTCCTCAATTTAGAATCATCCACAGATTTCAAGAACACACATTTTACTCCTGTTCTGCATCATTAACTAAGATTTTTAAGAGAATATGTAAGAAAATTCCTTGCATCCTTGAGAGATGCATTCAAAGTTTTGGTATATGATTTTCATTTTCTTTTGAAGTTTGTTTTTTTTGTACAGTGTTCTGTCCACATCAAAACTGGTTTCTTAAATAATTTTGAAACTGTATAATATGATACAGTCAAGTGGTTTACTGACATCCAAGCATATTTTTTCCGCTGTGTGCTTGCTATGAACTACAGTTTTCTATAAAAGTGATGGGCTGCGTTGGATTTTGCGCATATTGTATAAGCCCCATTTCTCATTTTGGTTGAGAAAAGATAATCATCTTTGAGGAGTCTCAGGGGCTTGGTTTCTCCTATCTCAATAAAACTATTATTTTTTTGGGAATTAGAATTTGAGAATTAGAATTTGCTTGCTTATATGATAATTTCCTTGTGTTTTTCTTCTGTGAAGTTGAGGTCTAAATGTGTCTTTCATCTATATATATTCCTTAAAGGAATTAGTGGCTCTATCTACTGAGTTTCTTTGCTAATTTGTCTTCAATGGCTCAACTCCACAGTATCATTTATTCCAAGGAGTGGCTCTGATATGTATGTCTACATTTCCTAAGGCGTTTACTTGTAATTATTAATGCCCATTTGTAATGGCTATCAACTGGTGCTTTACTGAGGTAATACAGATAAAAGCACGGAACTGCAGTAGTGGGTATTGCCAGGAGTGCTTGCTGAGAATAGCTGTTTGTCATAATTCGATTTCTCTGGTTTTGTGTATGTTTCTCACTGTAGGTGTCTAAAATTTTGAGGTTTTGTGGTACTGTTCATATTTGTTGCAGCTAAGTATCTGTGTGTGTATATATATAAAAATGTTTTATAAGTTCATAATTACATTCTAATTGTTTAGCCTTTCCTTTATTTTCCCTTTTAGATTTTAAAAGGTGGTCAGTGTAGCCAGCTACTTGGGTTTTAATACCACTTCTTCATCATTTATTAATGGCCCAGACTATCCTTGTAATGGCCACAAAGCATTAGCTCGTTTGGCTTTTATGCTGTGCTTATCTTTCCCTGCAGGCGGTAACTGGCTTTCTAATTCTTGTTAGGGTGTCTTCTTCCTCCTCTCTAGCTGAGACACAAATCTGGTGGTCTCCCTACCTGTGGGATGGAACCCACATTGATCACATCCTGGTTCTTGTATCCTTGCCTTTGAGAAGGACTGGACTTCCTGTACTTCTTGGTAATTTTGTAGGTATCACGAGGTTGTTCAGCATTCTAAATTCTTTCTTCCACCTTCACACTCTTAATCCTTTCTTCAACCAGACCTTATTCTTGTTTTAATGCCACATGGCTTTTGTTCCTAAAATGAAACTCTAGGACTCTGATGGACACCTTAAATGGTAGTTCCCAGTTCACCTGTGTGCCAAATCTGTGTGATTATTTACCACTAAAACTTGTATTTTCTTACATCACCATAACTTGCTGTTGTTGGCAGGGAGCTGGTTCAGGATAGTTTCCCTTCTTAGGAGCTCTCTCATAGGTCTGTTTGCAGTGCTTCGTGGGCTGTTGCTGCCTAATTTGTGTGTATGTGCATTAAGCAACAAGAAGCCAATCTAATGGAAGCCCTTCTGGGTGAGTGGTTGTGCTGTGGGCGTTCTGTTGTTTGGGCCAGGAATGTGTTGTCATCTCCCATCACCTAGTCCAGAAGCCTGTTACAAACATTGGTGCTCTTGTTCCTTTCTTCTCCCTACTGTTCATGCCTTGCTTTCTCTTTTGCGTTCTTTCCTTAAACAAACCAACCTTCTTCTGTCTCTACAGTTTTTTATTCCTTTGTAGTTGGGTAGAACTGCTTTATCTTGTCTTTTGTAGCTCAGATTTCTTTTGATAGCGAAGTGCTGTAGTCTTGCTTAGTCATAATATATTTCTTTGCAATTCTCATTTGTATCAACTCTCTCAGTTCTGCTGCTTTCTGGGTTACTACCTTTTATTGGATACATGTGTTGGCTTATTTTTTTCTGCTTGTGTTTTTATGGTTGAAACTGATATTTTTTTTTTCTTTTCTGCCATAATATATAATCTCATAGTCTCTGATGGTAGCTTTCTGTTTTGTAGACTCTCCCAGAAAATGTCATTGCAAAGTTTATTCCCATCTTTATATTAAATAAGATACTTAATACAGCCAGACAAAATTCTAATCCCTGTGGCAATGTACTGAATGTATTTGTTGGCGTGTAGCATAGCTAACTACTTTAGTCCTTCAGCCATTCTTCAAACCACATCATGGGCTTGGTAGTTGCAGTCATGCTGCTTTGGAGCTGTATTTTTGGGAGGAGATTTTCTCCCTTTGTCCCTATTTCAAGGAGTACTTCATATGGTGATACCCACTTCTGCATGACAGTGAACATATAGGTTCAAAATTTTCTTGCGTTGTGGGTTTTTTTTGTATGTGTGAAGTGCTAAGCTTGGTAGCCTAGAGTTAAAAACAACTGGTTTCTTTGGGCCAGCATGCAGCCCCCAGGCGTTTTCTGGCTGACCTTACGCACTAAAAATGACCGGGAGTGTTCTGCTGTTCACAGTTAACCTCTTTTGGTGGCTGGTTTTCTTTTTAAGAAAAAACACTACCCAGTCGTGAAAATACAGAAGTGACAAAATAAGGGGTTGTGATTAATAGGAGAAGGCTGTATTGCTTCTGCTACCTGAGGATGCACAAACTGCAGCGGCGCTGACTGCTGTGCCCAGGGGAAGCTTGGAACCTGAACTTCCCTCTTTTAAGAAGAAATCAAAATTAGCAATTTTTGTTCAATATGAGAGAAAAAAGGAAATTTGCAGTTAAATGCAATGGACCTCAGACTAACTTTGTGTGGAAAATTATGCCTTGCATTACAGCCTGTAAACATAAATGATTTTTTCCAAGCACTGTTTTTGCTTCCAGTACTTAAAAAAAATTTAGTCAAATTGCTGAACTTAGGAAGGTATTTGTATACCACCTGGATTTGGAGTTAGTAGAAATATTCAATCAGCTGTAGCTCACTTGCATCTGCAGACAAAACAGTATTGCCCTGGTTTACTTAGTGAATTCCATTTGCGGCCTCATTCATACACAGTTAAGCAGTGAAAGATTTATTTTTTCTTGTAGAAGATGGAAAGTTCATTTTTTATTGTGTATGAATAGCATATTCTTGAAAGATGATGAGACTGTTTTGACGTGTGGTGGATAGATCTATGCTAAATCCATCAGACTTAAACTACAGAAAAATATGTGCAGATAAACCTTGTCCATTTCATGTGAACCCTTTGAAACACTTAAATCTTTTAAGAGTCACTGTTGCATACTTCTGAGCTCAGTTTCTGTCCAAAGTCTACTGGGACAAGTTGAAAGAAAAAAAATCAGTAAGTAAGAAAGGGAAATACTGCTTGGTGTCAGATGTAGAAGTAAAATTGAAAAGTGTGCGTGCATGCACACGTACATGTACACACACTCAAACAGCCAATACAATTTATGTGGATACTTTACCATATAACTACTTTTTTTAACGTCTGAAGCATAGTTTTAGAAGCAAATTAATGTTTACTGGCATCAAGTGATCAATAAGAAACAGCATTTCTTTAGAAAATAGCTGGGAAGCACAAAAGCAGAAAAAAATACAAACTGCTTCTGTAAACTGTGGGAAGGAAATTAATTCTGTTACTCTTTCAATAACCCAAGCATATATATATTGTTCAAGTGAATTGTATCAAATATTGATTGGTAATTTTTTTTAGTAGGTGTTTGGTATACAAAGTCTGATCAAGAGGTGAAGAACAGATCAGGTGAGATACCTGAAATTAGGATTATGTTTTATGGTTCATCATTCATAAATGTGATCTCCATAAGTTGCTTTTAGATAATCTGTGCATTTCAGCAGTCATATGGTAAGGATTTCTCTCTTGAAAAGATTTAGCCAGTTTACAGTAGGCAGCTTGCATAGTCATACAAAGTCCAGGTGGAAGAGGTGGTTTAGGCATGGCAGAAAGTCTTGCTGTGAAGCCTGGTTTGTAAGGGAGATTTTGATATGGAAGCAAGCTGCCTTGCCTTCAAACATTTAGCTCTCTGCTTGAATGAAGATGCATATAATGTGTGCAGGACCATACCACGTAGACTTTTCAGAGAGAAGCTCCAAGTGTTGATTCCATTATGTTTACTGGGGTGTTGTGGGGTGGATGCTATCTGTAAAGCTCACGAAAGGACAGTATTTGGAAATGTTGCCTTGGTTTTAATTAACCAAGGCTTTCCTCTGGACTACAGCTGTTGTTTAGCTGCCTTGAGAAGGGCTTTCCTGCAGTCATCAGTCCACGTTGAAAAGTTTTGCAGAAAACGGAGCTTCAGCTCACTGCGGGGCTGTGTGGTTGTGGTGGCGGAGCAGATGCCGAAACGTGGCTGGAGCACAGCAGCGTGCAGGGCTGGGGCCCTGCAAAAATGTGGTGGTTGTGTGGTACTGGGGGTTACATACATGCTGGAGCGTGGCTGACATGCCTGTTACTGAACATGACACTTGAAAGATGGGTGACTCTGAGCCATGTCAGCAAATCCCAGGGTTTGAGAAGTGAGCTTTAGGAAAGTGGTAAGGACACTACAAACATTGTCTGGTCTAGATGGCTCATCTCTCTTAAAATACATGCTGTGTTGATTTTTGTGTGAACTATTGTAGCATAGCCAGTTGCCTATATCCATGTGGCCACTAAACTGTGAATGAGCATCATCTACCTGGCAAGTTATGTAGTGATATTTAAAGTTTGTGATTTATATTGTTTGGGAATGTGGCACAATTTCTGGAGTTTGAACTGTTGTATGTTTTTCTTACACTTGTTAATGTGCAGCTTGTGGTTTGTGTCCCTGTTCTACCTGCAGCCCACAGTGAGATGCTTCTTCCTTCCTCATATTCCTGGCCCCCATGTTGCATCAGTGAAAGAAAGAAAATGCCTGACAAAGGAAGGCATGTTTCAATTGTACCTTAGTTTTGTGGTCTGTAACCTCCATCTGTTCTGTGATTGTAGAGATTTGGGGACAAGGAATTCTTGGGGAGAGTAAATCTTCTCTTTTCTTTTTCAAAGCTGGAAAAAAAAATTATATTTTTGAGGGTTTTTTTCCGGTCTAATAACTTGGAAGGATTAACTTTGCACTCTAATAAATAAAACAGCCAAGCAGATTTTGTCCAAACGTTTCTTCACCAGACTTAAATCCTAATCCTGGACTAAAATCTCACAGGCTTGTAGTAAAATTGTTCCAGACTAAAACTTGGCAAAGTAAAAAATCTCTGAAAGCAGGGTTCACAATGGAAATGCTGATGCAAGCATAACTGGAGCATTGCAAACGCGACGCCATAAGAACAGCTTTGCATATTGCTCATGAATAGCTCAGAGGTAAAAGGATTAACACTTCTTAATGCTGCTTTGAATCTGCTAGACTTTTTGCTTGCTGGACTCAACACAGATATTCTGTAGTGTACGTAGGCTCCATATATTCGCTTTTTATTCTGATCCCTTTATTCCCCCCCAGCTGAGAGTCCTTTATTGCTGCAAACAGAAGCCTTTGTTACCTCGAATTTCCTGCATCACCTATCAGGATCTGTCAGGAGACAGAAATTAATACCAGAAATAACAATTCGAGCTCGGTGTGTAGCTATTTAATTTGCAGACTAAAGGAACTTTTGCACATTCTGGATTGGAAGAGGAGGAGGAATGGGACTGTTGGTGAAGAAGAGCATGCATGCTCCAGTGAGGATCTAGTTCTGTGGGTAAAAAGCCCTGTTAAAAAAAAAAAAAAAAAAAAAAAAAAAAATCCTGAAAATGAAATTCCTTTTATTTTGATAGTGTCACTGAATTTGTGCCTGCAGACGTTTGGGTTTCTTTTTGCTTATAGCTAAAGCATTCTGAAGTGAGCATGTGTTTGTGTACACTCTGTAAATGTTGATAGGTTTACAGGCTTCTCTCTTGGAAGATTTTCATCATATAAAACTTAATGCTGCCACCTCAGCCCGTTTGTTTGGTCATGGTTACCTGTTCCTGTGAAAATGAGAGCTGAGAAAATCTTGTTGATGGTCAGTTAAATCAGTTCAGGGTTGTGTGTGTGTGTTTATGTAAGCACACACTTGCACACATATTCATAGATATATAAATATCCTATTGCGGTTGCCATAGTCACACTCTTGCTGGGCTTTATACCGGCAAGTGTACAGGGAGGTGTCAACAAAACATGATGTGTTTTAAATATAATCTGAAACACCATCCAGCAGCAAATCAGATGTTTATTAAAGGTCCCTTTCCTCCACCAAGCTTTCACTTAATTTGCTTTCTCACAAAAGGGAACAAACTTGAAATACTTCAGTGTTTAAGCAAATAATATTTTATAAAAATGGTAATACGCATGATTAAAGATAGAATACAAGGGCTCTGGCTGGTGGTTATTTACAACAGGCATGGCCCTCAGACAGAATTGGTAAGAAAAGTGGGTATATAGTAACTGTTAATCTACTTGACAACTGATAACAATAGAAATTGTGCTGGCAAAAAAATAGAGGTCTTGCACAAATATGACATTATTTTCTTTGACTTCATTTTTCTTTGTTTTTTTAATAAAACGAAGATAAGTGTGTATATAGATCAAAGTAATTTGAAATACATACCAAAAAAACCCTGTAGCCATGATTGCTATAATTCATGTTGTTGATACTCCTTGCTGTTACAGAACTTATGGTCTTGGCCATTTATTAGGGGTGGGTGTCAGAGATTTTGATGTTGTTAATGCATTTAAGTGTGCTATGGTACGTGCTGTGTGTGGTGCTGTATATGTAAAAACTAAGAACATCATGGTAGTCTCTAATTTCTTTGGCTTTGAAAATTACCAAGTAAAAGAATAAGCAAGAAATGTACATACTTAAAATTCACAATGGAAAGGAAGATCCTTTAGGAAGATTTGAGTTGGTCTGGATGATTATTAAAGTTGCTGGTTAATATTTTTAATATAACTTCTGAAGCAGCTTTTATCAAAAGATCTAGGTGCATATTACAGACTAGTTTAGACTCATAATATCCTTGTGGTGAGCTGGGCAAGTATTTTCAAGAAACTGATGTCCAGAGATGGTTGCCATGCTTGCCTGTGCTAATTTGGAAAGCTGGGTCTTGTTTATGCTTGAAGTGAATGCAGATTAAGGTAGGGTGTAAGCACAGTAGTCATTTCTGATTAATTAAATGTGCAGAAATTTTCTCTGAAACAAGAGTGTCTTGTTTCTGGTTAGCATATCCTCTTTGAAATGGCTCTCATTACAGAAAACTGCCCACTCGTGGCTTTAATAAAGAGCTGTTGTGTGAGCAGGAAGGTCCTGGTTACTGAAGCTGGGGAAAGAGAACGTGGGCTTTCTTGCTCTTGGTCCTTTGACCTGTCTGCTGGACCGGTTGGTCCAACAAGTGGTCAGATGGTCTCGGGGGATCAGTGGCCACACGTCGCTGGAACAGAGACTCACCAGTTATTCACAGCATTTGTCAGGCGATGTGTCCCAAGCCTGGGAGGTGTGGTGCTCCACTGCTGTTGTATGAGCAAGCCATTAACAAAATCTAAGGGACTCCATTTTGTGTGGGATGACACAGAGTGTTGTGAGGGAGAAAAGCCTGTGTTTTGTAGTTGCTGTAGTGGAACCCTACTGCAACTCTACACTTAATCCCTTTTCTGAAAACCAAGGAGACTTCCCAGCTGCCTTTCTGTCCCTCAGTATTGTTGTGGGCTAGTGAGATAATCTGAAATATGAGTTAATGTTGCTGTTTGTTAGGAAGTTATTTTCCTTGTCTCACTTGTTGTTCGGCACAGCCAATGTCTTGTTTCTGGGTGGAATTTCACAGCCCTGAAACAGCCTCTTCTGTTGCATTAAAAGATGTGCACTTGTTGCTTTCACATGAAGATGTTGCACAAGTCCTTGTCTGTCCAGGTGTCCATGCAGGTATTTAGGTACAGCAGCAATACAGGTTGTTATAAGAGACATGTAATTATTGATGGATTTTTATCCTTAATAAATTCCTGTGGAAATAGGATAGTAAAAGCCCAACTTCTTATATACAGAAACAGGAGATCTGGTAGATTAAATAACTTGACACTGAGTTTTCAGTTGAGCCGAGAATAAAACCAAGATCTCTTAAGTTAAAATCTTAAGTCATTGCCTAGTGCTAGGTATGGTACCTAGAACTAGTTAATGTAATACAACTTGCTGGTGGAGATAAATCAGATCTTTTCCAAATAAGGTGAAAAAACCCTCAAAATGGATCTAAAATGGGGGCGGCCACGGTCGATTTGCAGAAAATTGGATGGTTTGAATGAACATATGAAGGTCCTTTCCTAAATGTGTCTGCAGCCACTATGTGGAGCAGAACATCCTCTGTGCATGGCTGGTTGACGAGGTGTATTAAATGTCTGTTTAAAAAAATGTCAAATCACAAAAAAAACCAGCCTAACCCAAAACTTCTTCCTCTCCTTTCAGTAGCCTTTTCTTGTGTTCAGTTTTGCTGGGAGGTCTGCTAATTTGAATGTGGTGTCAGTCGGACACGTGGGACATTCACAAGAACCTCCATTGACACATAAATTAAAGGAGACTCTCTCAGTGGTGTCCTGAGGTGGTCTGAAGTAGTGAGGTGCACCACACAACTGTTGCTGGGATGCAACCTGAGGCCATCCCTGTGACAGCAGAAAGAAAATGGATATAAGAAAGGGAGAGCAATGGGCTATTTGGTTGTCGAAAAATAGGTGGATAATATACTTGGAGATTAGTACATTATGGATTACTACTTCCCTGGTTTCCTGAACCCTGTGAATGACAGGTCAAATCTGTCTGTGGTGAAAGAGCCATAAGACTTGTGAAACTGAGGGACTCAAAAAAAAAGTGAGATGAGTGGTTCCACTGGATCCCACCATTCTTCTGGTTGTGTGTCTGCTGTTTCCTAGAGCAAAGCAAGAATTGGAACACCATGGGCCCTGCTGGCTTCCTGCCTCTTGCTTTTGCAGGTTTGGCTTCCTTGGCATTTAGGATTACAGTGTGCCATTGTGGTGCTTGTGCCAGGCAAAAGCAGCCCCTCTGCCCATCTCATGAGCAACATGAGGAGCAGCATTGAATGTCAGTTACCATGGGTTGGACATGGTGGTCATAAATTTTAGTGATGTCATTTGCCACAGGAATTGACCTGAAATGTTTTACTTCAGTTTCTGCCTGTCTGTATAATACAGAATAAAAGGAGAATAAAATGCATATATTGTATTTTAATGTTAAAAGTTTTAGGGAAACATTTTGTAAGTGTAAAGCAATTCATCAGGGATAAGTGAGTGCCATGCTTCTGTATTCTGAAGTGGGCATTGCTTGTTCATGCTGTGGTCTGTTTGCTTGTAGTCTTTAGTGCTTGTTTGATCACTTAAGCAGCTCATGACAGCACCCTTATAATACAGGAAAAAAGGCCAGTTTGAGGAGCCCTTGTATAATGTAAAAGATTACAACTGGAAAATACTACATAGTGCTTTGTCCTTACAAAATCCTGCGAAACTATTACCAGTGATGTCTCTGCACCGGGATCAGTGGCAGCTTATGTGCAAATGGAAATGGCTTTTGCTGTGTGGATGTTCTGCTTGGAAGGAACCGTGTCTCCTGGGCAGTGCTTGGTGTGATGCTGGTGTCTCTGGAAAATTCAGGAGATTTAGTGTCTCAAGTGTGCAATGAGAATTAGATTTTGAAAGCTTTCAGCATTGTTTTTTGTGCAATTTCCGAACACAGCTGAGGATTTTACATGGGTTGCAAGAAACTTTTTTTATATATGGAATAAGCTACCTCTGCTCCTCAGGCTAGTTAGGGTTCCTGGGTTTCCTTTCCAGTTTTGAGGCTGAAGCAGGGTTAAGACTTGTGTGTGTTGGTGGGGGGTTCTGGTCTATCCCCATGGTAACTGTCCTTCATGTGAGATAATCAGCGTGCTTGCGGAGCGGAGCTGGTGAAACCAACTCTCGCTGTACAGTAGTGAGTCTGCTGGAGCAGTAGGCCCAGTTTTTTGACCACACTTCTTGTGCAAAAGCCTGTCCAGTGACCTTATGGGTTGCTGAGGTAGAGGTATAATGTTTTTCCTGCAGTCTTCATTGCTATGGGCTACTCTCTCAAATTGAATTTTCTTTTCACTGCCACACATTGCTTAACAGTATCTACGGGATGTGTTACTAATTGCATGTTTTCACTGTGGTAGCGCAATTGAAAGCAAAAGTTTCCATCATAATAGACTACAACTTGGCCTGTGTAATATTTTTTCATGCTGACATTATATTTTAAGGAGTGTGGAGAAGCCATTTTTGATACCGGGAGAAGCTGGAAGTCCAGGTGGTTAGGCAGCTCATACTGTAACTTTGTATTCACAGAAGGCCTGGGGTACACAGGAGGCTAATGTAAAGAACTGATTTTGGAGAGCTGAGATCCTGCAGATGCTCTGGTGACATTGCTTTTCACAGTGCGGGTTCTTCAGTTTTTATTTGGTCAATAGGAGATAATCAGGGGAATGCATGACCAGTAAAGCATAAGACATCTTGCATCTGGGGTCTTGTGACACAGAAGTGAAGAACCCTATACAGAAGATAGAGAAGGGCAGTCTGGATTGAAAAGGTTGAAGTCATGGACTCCTGGATTTTTATTTTTTTTCTGCATTACATGAGTATCTTTGTTTCAACAGGTACTCTGTTGGCACTGGTTTAGAAAACAGTAAGGTCATAGCCTTATTGAACTTCAGAGGATGATTTTTGCTGTCTTCATCTGCCAAGTTCTGGTGAAAGAAATCTCTCCTTGTCTTTCATCCTGTGTTTGACTCTTTCTGAGGAAAGCCTTGCTCAGCCAGCAGGGTACATCACATGTGTTACAGTTGCTGGAAGATGAGATTTGAGAAGATATCTCGAATGTGGCAAGAAATGTAGGTGTAGTATAGTGACCGTGATAACAGAGAATCAGATAATGACTGCTGAACTGAATAACAAGCAGGCTTAGCTGCTTGTTACTTATTAATGTTCAAGAAGTTGAAGTGGAAGAGAAAGAAAATTGATCCTATTCTTCTCCATTGCTCTTTGCATTCTTCTTTGTTCTGTAGTACCTCTAGAGACTCCTTGGGGCAATGAGTCAGTCTGTGTCGGGGTGATAAGTAACTCCAGGGTAAGAATTATTCTGTGTTAGATTGAAGTTGAGGGAAAATGTTTCAGTATTTGTCTGTAGGTGCTGCGTTGATTTGTGCTGGTCTTACCCCGGCAGATTCAGATACCTGCTGGTTGGTTGATGCTTTGTATAATCTTGGTTCTTACTTGCTGTTCATGACTTGTTATCCCAGATTGGGTTTTTCTATGCTCTTAATTCTCTCAGAAGACTCTTAAGTATCTTGTCAGGCATGTATTTGTTGAAGTGAAAGCAGCAGGGCTAGAAAAGGTTCAGCTGTATGTAGCTGTTGAGAATTCAGCATCCTTACTTGAGGATGCCAGGGTGCCCAGGAGGCGGACCATCCTATGACAACCTGTTTGCCCAAGTGTGCATCTACTGCCACTATAGGAAGATAGATATATCCCCCATAAGCCCTCAACATAAATGTTTATGCGTGTGAAAGGTGCAGATGCACACGAGTGGTAAGGGCCTTGGTGAGCCTAGGCAGAGCTATTGCTGGTCTACTTAGCTGATGGTGACTTGGCTTCCCTGTACAAGGACCTCACTGTACTAATCTTGCATTGTAGCACCTGTCACCTGGCAGGTAGATGTTAAATACTGCATTCAGAGGCGGTTATCAACAGCTGTTCTGCACTGGCTGTAGAAGAGGAGGACAAGTGAAATTTCAGCTGTTCAGCAGGGGAGGAGTAAAGGGAAATCCACTAACACAGTTGTAAATTTCAAGAGCAGCACTTCAGAATCCTTTGGGATGTATCATTAATGTTTACATTTTGGATTTCATATTTGAGATGGATTTTGATGTAGAACTCACAAAGTGGAGATGTGCAGTTCAATGTTACATCATTTTAATCGATGGAGGCTGTTCATTGTTGCTCTCTAGTTGACATGACAGTGTGTTAGATCAACATGAATTGTTCTGATGGGCTGTGAAGTTGTGGACTTGGCTTTTTTAAGGTACATAATTATAGACGGGACTACTGGATGACATAGTTGGAGTTCTGCTCTTATGTAACTGTTACCTGGTTGCTGTTGTTTCTGTATGTACAGTAAGTAGTGTCTTGAATTCTTTGAGAAGCTTGTTTTGTGGTGCATAATAAAGCAACAACTTGAGTGTTAACAGAAATCTGGAGTGTTGTGTGTGTGTGTACGTTGCTGCTACTGTAATATTTTTCAAAGCTATACTGAAAAAACAAAACCAACAAACAGCAGGAAACATGGATTGCTATCATGGGTTTATCCAACCTGAGACAACTCTCCAGCAAGCTTTCCTTGATCTAAGGCTGTTTATACAAACTGAGTATTTTGTAACTGTGTCATCTTGTGAGTTACAGGCAGTACAAATTAAAAGCTGCTTTCGGCATTGCTCCAACGACTGTGCTGGTGGCTTACTGGAGAGCAGCTACAGTGGAAGGACTAACTTGCCCACAGCATCTTCTCTCCAACGTTATGGCCTGTGTTTATCCCTGAGAGCGGTCCTGGCTTCTGAAGTACTGTACCAGTAGACATGTGTTGCCCATGCAGTGATGAGGAAAACAAGGGTAATACATGCTGCAGGGTGTTTTCTATGCATCTGCCCAGTTTTATTTTTGCCTGATATATTTATACACATGTGCTATCTTCCCAGTTTAGCTCTAATGCCCTCTAATTCTGGGTATGCAGTTATAAAGAAAGCAAAGATCAATGTAGAGGGAAAAACATGGACCGTTAAAGCTTTGTAGTATATGAGAAATTCCCAAATCTTCAAGTGTTTTGCATGTTTAACTGAATTAATGCTCACTAAGAAAAGTGTTCCTGCTGATAAGTAGGAAATAAAACTTTGGCTTGAGAACTGTGGCAAAATACAAGGGAGACTCAAGCTGTCTGATTGTAGGCTTTAAATATCCAGAATGATTCATCCTGCTTTTTTGTTGTCCAAACATGTAGTTAAAAATTACCTTATATTTTAAGTAGATTCAAGAAGGGTTACCACAGAAATGTGAGAATAAACTTGAATGACAAAACATTGAATTATTTTCAATTTCTCCTTTATACGACTGCTCTTACAGTCAAAGAATAATTCTAAGTGACCTGCAGTGCTATCCAGAAGGAGTTTGTAATTTTCAGCTGAGTTGATGCTGGGGGTTTAGCAGCTGCCTATGCAAGAAGAGTGGGCGACATAAGCAAATTGTGAAAATTGGCAGAATGTGGCTTGGATGGCTACTTATTAGATGAAGACTGGTGTGCACAAGACAGTCTAAACAGACTGCTGATAAATTAGAATGTACCTACTAAGTAAACAGCAAAGAGAAATGACAAGTCTAGGCACTCGTATCTCAGTTTTTCTTAACTGGTGGTTAGCAGTGAGCTTAGCCTTTTTATAGCATCATCTTCAACATAGTATTTTTGCTCTTCCTCAGTCTTTGCTTACTGAAAGTAGAGGACACATGGGAGAAGGAATAACCCTGCATGTCTGACTGAGGAAAAATAAGAGAATTAGGTATCTAGAACTTGAAAATAATCTGGCCGTACTGCTGTGTCATCTGGTACGTAGTTATGGCATTTGCTCTGGTACTAAAAGCCCAAGCACCTTTGGTCATCATGGGTAAATGCCAGTTTCTGTGCAGCTGAGAGTAGCACTTTCCTCCCCTGGAACTGCCTGGAAGGGGTGAAATTGAGAACCACCTCCCTTCCTTCTCCCATCCTGTCCTGATTACAGACAAGATGGGAACTCACAGGTATTATAGGAGATGTCCTCTTAGATGTAGCCCCTTGGGCAATCTGACCTCTCCTCCACTGTTCTCCCAAAAGCTTGAGAAGAGGAAAAGAAATGAGAAGAACTGCATGCTGAGTTGTGTTTTGGTCTCTGAAAGAAAGCATAGCTGACAAGGAGAGATTATGCAGGGTTATCTGTAGGGTGTAAGGGGATGAGAAAACTCTGCTCCAGCATGGCTCTTGTATCTGTGGTGAGCACAGGGGTGGACCCTACATCGACTCATTTTTAACCTCTTGTGTAAAAGTTATTCCCCTGTTGCCACTTAATAACTTAGGGAAGCATTGAGCTTGGTCATCAGTTGTGGCTTTTAGGTGGGACAATAACTAATTTTTATTCACCCCCTGGATGCCTCAGCGATGATTTCTGAACCACAGGTTTAAGTGGTTTGGTAGATCTTGACGCTCCGTGGAGGAATGGCAGCTTCTCTCTGCTTCTCCAAGTAAGAAGGGGAGGTCACAGAGCTCTCTAGCTCATGTTTTCTGTCTTGGCGTTTTTCTATCTCCCTTCTAAAATTCAGAGTGTGTTTTGCATATACATTGGATATATATGTATATGTACATCTATATACAATAGATGTACATCTATATACAATCTATATCCCTGTGTTAGTAAGGAAATCTATTTTGAAACTTCTTATGTCCTTCTGGGTGTAGAATGACCAGAGCAAGGGAACTTTAGAAGACCAGTGCTGTGGTTTCCTGGGCACTGTAGCTGCTGTGTTTTTACCGCATTCATTGTGAGCGGATGTCTGGGGAGTTGCTTTGACCTTGCTTCTGGGCAGCTTATAAATAGGGAATAGAAATAAATTATTTCTTCAATTGTCATTGTAAGTGAGATATTAAACAGGGAGTCTACAGTTTCTGAGAATTGCAGTGATGGGTGGACAATAAAAGGAAAACTAGTGAGGGGAGAAGAGATTAGGAGCTCAGAATGTTACTTGGGTAAGGGTTTTGAATTGGAGCAGCAAAACGTCTGAACCTGGCATATTTTTTAATGAAGAGAGATCTGTTTATGACGACAGGATGACTAGGGAAGAAAAATTCTTAGATCTCTGTGGAGTGATCCATGAGTCAGAAATTACTGGCACTTGGAGAAGCACTCCTTGCTCAGCTCCTGCTCCACTCTTCTGCTTTCTCTCTTTAAATGACCATGCAGTAGACTGAGAGACAGATCTGAGTAGCACTTGGTCCAGTTCTTAAAGAGGACACCTATCAATGTTAAGTCTCAGCCGTCCTGGTGAACATTAACTCATCTCCTGCTTTCTGAGTTTGCAGACTCAGCCAAGGCACAAAGAATTGAATAACCCCTGAAGAATGAACTCCTTTGTTGCCCACTGAGGCATAGCTGTGGCATTGTTTTCACCACAGGCAGGACAGTGAGTAATAGCGTCGCAGCTGCTTCAGTGAGCTCTGTGCTGGAGGATACTTTAGTCTCCTTGGACTTTTCTTTCTAAAACCATTCACATGTGGAAAAAAATGAAATACATTTGTAAGCAAGACTTCATTTTTTTTTGTAAATGTAGGAAAACTGAGAGTTGCACTGTGGATAAAAAATAAACATGCTCAGACTTCACTCTATAGAAATTTGAAGGTATGTGACAGGAGTCAGCACTAACTTTTTTCAAAATAAATTTTCAAAATATGGGTGGTGCTTTCTTCTCATCCTGTGTTCTGTATCTGGTGTTACTAGTTGGGGCAGAATTTTACCTCTGTTCATCAAGGAGACAGCCCTTGCCTAGGCAGCATTTAGCTCTGCTTCATCCTCAAAGCCCAACAAGGAGTAGACTGCTCATTACATTGCCTCAAAGCATTTACCTCACAGCATTCCACTTTTATGTTTGATATTTAGTAGCGCCAGCTACCTTCAAATATGTTTTTGCATTGCTCTCTATTTAGTCTGCCAAGAACTCTTGTCCAGTAGAATTTAAGCTACCTTTTAAGTGTAATTTAGACATAATTATCTCACCGAGATTATATCTATCGACAGCAACACTGTATTAATCAAGGACTCCTTTTAAAATACTTGCTCAAGTGGATTCTTCTCTGTTTTGCCAGACTCAGTTTTATATGATGAAAGTGGTAAGTATTCAGTGTCTCTGCACACTGTGGTCAGCAGTGATCAAAAAAGAAAACAATTTTATTAATTACTATGAGATGAAAAGAAAACAAAGGCATAATTGCATTTTTGTCTTATTCTGTGGTGAGTCTTGTCCTCTGAATGATGGTTAGTTTTTAGTCCTCCATCAAGGGAAAGAAAATTTCAGAGAAATGCAGTAAGGATGACCAGCTGTCTTCCCAGATCTTCAGCGGGAGAGCCTGGAGGCAAGGGAGATCATGTTAAACTTGACTAAGTCCTAACAGAGAGCAGAAGGGTAAAGAATGGGGACACTTCTTTTCTCTTCCTCACATGAGGACAGATCACCATCAGGTTTAAGATTAAGTACTTCATCCTATGTGTAGCTTAAGCTGTGAAATGCATGTTTTTTTAACAAAGAGCCTTTGACATCCATCAGTGGTGTCATGTCATGCCACTATCACCAGACTGTATTTGGAAGAGGAATGCTACTTGTAATTTGCAGAGCATCATTTAATCATCTTTGTCAAGTAACGGATTTATTATTGATTTCAGGCTCCTAGTTAGTTTAGAGAATTGTGTCTTTGTGCTTCGCCTTTCTTTTTCCCCAGAGGATGTAGTGCCACTCCACAAATTTTGTAAACCAGCTAGGTTAAAAGAACATCAGGGTTGAGAATTCAAGCATTCAGTTCAAGCACTGAGAACTTAAGCACAAGTATCATCTGTTTTATTAACTGACTGTAGTATGGTTTTGTGAAAGAAATTATACCTAGAAGTGCATTTAGGTCAGGAAACATATCTGGAAAAAAGCTGGACTATTCTAATTTCAGAATGTGGTCTTTTTTTCTTGTTTGCCTTTGAATTTTTTCTGTTTTGAATAGCTTTTGTCTGTGTTATAAGTAATAATGCTTTGTAATTCTTGGTTATAGCGAAAGTAAGTCTGGAGGAAATGCAATAGTTCTTCTACGAGTAAATACACTAAATCCTGCGCAGGTTGTCATCAGGGTTGAGTCAGATGTTCACAGTTCATGGTGAACAAAGAGTAACTAATAGCATTAGTAGATTCCCATCCTTCATCCATGGGCTTTAAGGTGGCATGTTGTTGTTAGATGCCTAATCTGATTTTTCTGTCTATTGCAAACCAATATATTTCTTCTGCTCTGGGGTGTTAACTCTGATTTTGTTAAGACAAAATTTCCTAAAAGATGCGTAGCTCAAGGTGAAGATGTAGAGAGGAGGAAAATCCTGTTCAGTTAGTTAATCTACCACTGAGAGCATTAGAAAGGCAAACCTTGTTTTTTCTGTTTTCATCTGGACTAGCTTCAGCATCTAGTTGTGGTTTCTGCTTGAAGTTTTCTCCTGTATGTGGTTGACTTGAACCTTGTGCTGCTTGGATATTGTAACCAAGTCACCTTTGCTGACTTCTTGATAAAGAAGAAACATTGCTCTTCCTGGTGTTTTCCAGTTTTCTACAGCTGCATTTTAGGGTTTTTTAGCAAGTTTGTAATCTAGATAACATGCTCTCTTCTAGTATTTTGTAATGTTTACTTTCCAATAATAATACCAGGTGATAGTAGATCGTGTTCCACTTGGGTCAGTGTGGTTCTCAGCTGTTTGCTGAGCAGCTCAGGGGTAATGAGATTCATCAATGTTGAATTTGTTTTTAGGGGCTCTCACTACATTTTTCACTTCTTTCCTGCTATTATCCCTATCTCATCTGCTCTTGTCTGTTTGCATCATCTGCCCTCCCACCTGTGTTCAGCTCAGGTTGCCTTCTCCTGTACCCCCCTCCTGAGTCCACCTGAAGCTGAAGATCTGGGGGACAGAAGTAACAGGGAGAGAGGTATCTTCATTCCTGGTGTCCACTGAGGTTTCTGAGAGGTAGGAGAGGAAATAGTGAAAAGATCTACTAGATCACAGGGTAATTCAGTCTGTTACCTAGATGAGGTGTGCAGTCAGGTGGATATATCAGTGGGAGACATGGAGTAATGGGCATGTGAGATACAATAAAATCTGGTCATAGCACTGACCTAAGAAAGTGTAGTTGTGAAGAATTCAACTGAGCTTTGCCATCTAAGTTGGTTTAAAGTTGACAAAGGCCATTCACATTATTTTATCTCTGTTTAAGAGGCATTTGACTTTAATTGTGTAATTTAGGTAGGTTGCATCGAGTCAATAATTTTTACATGTAGCAGACTGTTTTTCTTCCGGAAGAAAAGGATATTTCTATAGATTTAAATGATCCTTATTGCAAAATTGCAAAATCACTACCATGGAGAATTTCACTTAGATTGTATATTCAGTTTCCAGAGACAGAATTTAATATTTTGAGGTGGATTTTTTTCCCTGGAAATACTTAACAATTATACAACTTGTTTCACAGCATCCTTTTAAACATTCACACCTCAAAGCTTTTTATTACAATGAGAAGACATTTCTTTGCTCAGAAGCACAGTAAAATTTTCCAGTGGTGCAAATCCTGCTCTAAATGCTGCTGTTGTGGTTTAACTCCAGCTGGCAATTCAGCCCCACAGAACTGCTCACTTACTCCCTTGTGGTGGGATGGGAGGAGAATTGGAAGAGTAAAAAGTGAGAAAATTCATGGGTTGAGATAAAGAGAGTTTAATAGGTGATGCAAAAGCTGCACATGCAAACAGAACAAAACAGGGAATTCCTTCACCCCTTCCCATGGACTGGCAGGTGTTCAACAGGGCTCTGTCATGCGTGACTGTGACTTGTGAAGACAAACACTGTCAGTCCAAACACCCCCTTTTCCTTCTTGCCTCAGCTGTATAGGCTGAGCATGACATTGTATAGCATGGAATATGCCAGTGGTCAGTGGGGGTCAGCTGTCCTGGCTGTGTCCCCTCCCAGCTCTTGTGTACCCCCAGCCCACTCACTGGTGGGGTGATGTGAGAAGCAGAAAAGGTTATGACACTGGTCATTGCCCTGCTCAGCAATAACTGAAACATCCCCAAATTATCAAGATGGCACAGATCCAAAACACTGCCTCGTTCTAGCTACTGTGAAGAAAATTAAGTCTATCCAAGCCCAAACCAGCACATCTGTTTTATCAATAACTCAGTTTCCTTAGAAGGGCACTGAAGTGATAGGAGGCTCAGCGGGCATTTGTGCTTAATTTTCTTCTTAAAACCACAGAAAAACTGTAGTTCCTGTAATAAAATGGCATCCATTTTGTTAGGGAAAACACCAAGCTTTTAAAATGGCGTTTTGTTATCTTTTATAATCTTAGTTTAAATGAAAATTGCATATGAGAGTGCCAAGCCTACACAGATTTGCCTTTGCATCTTCTAGAATATGCTTTCTCAAGAGACTACAGAAGATTACAAGTATGCTATGCTGTCTCAATGTCTGCCTAAGGGGAGTTTTGCCCTCCAATAAATAAAAGTCTACAGATCATAAATCAGCAGTTTATTGTCAGCCACCAGGTGAATCTCAAATGTCAAGAAAAGGTGCATGACAACTGCCAGATTTCTGTTGATGGCAGTAGCTGCCATCATGTTGTATGAAACAGAATTTTGTGAGAGGCAAATGTCACCTTTCCTAAATCTTTCAAGTGTATGCTCTGCACACACTTGGTTTTTAACTGAGACTCCATAAATCCAGTTAAAATTTGAACAAAATCTTCATTGAGACCCATCTGAAGTGTTTGGAAGAGGAAGATAAGCTGGAAAAGTCTTGGTATTAACAGGAGAAGATTCCTGACTTGGACTGATGTCTCATACCAATGCTTCGTTGAGGAGCATGAAGAAATTATCTGTTCTGCAGTGTAACCTTGATAAAAGGGGTTATTGAATCATTTCTCATATTCATTTGTATCAGCATTTAGAAGCACTATAAACAAGTCTGGGTAACACCTTGGTAGTGATTTGTATTACAGAAAGAATTGTTCTGAAAACAGTTTTAGAAACTGGAACCTCATCTGCTGTATTTATTGCTGAGGTGAGAATTTTTTTGCCTTTATTTAAAACAAAACAACTCTCCCCCCCTCCCCCGCTTCCACCTTCTCTCTCTTTTTCACTTCTGCCACTCACAGCATCATGTCACTAAATCATAAAGTGACACAGAGAAAAGTTAATTGTGCATTGCTGGCTATCTGATTAAATCCACTCTTCTGCATTTAGACTCTCGTGGATTTATGAAGATGAAGTAAAGGGGAAGAAATGACATGACCACTGAGGGAAAAATGAGTATTAATGTCTTTTCAACAACAGTCCGATGAAATGTTATATGTTTAAGCTGCCTAGCTGTTTCAATTACTCATGAAACAGCATGGGTTGGATGTAATTTTGCCTGGTAGTGCTTGCTAAATGCTTCATAAGTGCTTTTAGGTGACCCAGTTTTGGGATTGATACAAGGAACCTATAATTCTTGAATGCAAAAAATCATTCTAAAAGGGCTCAGCAAAACTCCTGAATTAGGCTGCATTCTCCAGGAAATTGGTACTGGTCCTTTAAAATGCAAGATGCCTGTTTATTTGTAAGAGTGAAAAATACAAGTATGTCGTTAATGAAATGAGTGGAACAGATCAATAGGTGAATATTTAAGAGGCTTTTTAGATGATTATGCTACAAGAAGAATGCAGGAGGAAGAAATAGCAGGCTTCTGACAGCTAAATGAAGCGTTGGTAATGCAGGTAAGCTTGTCATCGAGATCCCTGCCCACATGTGAGGAAAGAACCAGGACAAAATTCTTAAAAAATTTTTCAGGCTTCACTCTGAGTTTTTTTTTCTAAATCATCAAATCTTGACTTAGCTTAAATTTAATGAAATAGAAGAAATTAAAGACATAAAAGTAATGCTGGGAAGCTTCAGACTGGAGAGAATATACTTTGGAAAGCCTGCGCCTTTGACATGAGGGCTAGATCAGATATACTGCTCTGCAAATTCAGTTACTAGCTTTACTGCTCTTTCTGCATCTTAAACTTTATACACAGTTTCTGTGGAAGTAGTGAGGAAGGAATTTGGAAAAGTGCAAAAATTTGCTGGAGCCTTGTATTTAGTGTGCCAAATCCCAATTGCCGTACATATTGCACATTTGGAGTACGTGAACAGTCTCATCCACTGAATCTTGCCTTATGAATATTTAATAACACTGAAGTGGTTGACTTTTAGAGATCCACACGTTTTCTAGGAGTATTTTGTTTTATAATGCAACTCCCATCAGCTGAAGTGGGTAAAAGTTCACTAGTGAAGATCATGAGTGCTAGCTAGCATACTGAGACTATTTACTCCTTGCACAGAGATGCAGTAAAAAACCAACACTTTCTCTGTCTATATTTAGCCTACACCTCCCACCTCTGTGGAACAGGTTTTCCTTACGTTATCTTGAACCTCATAGCTGATTTAGTCCAACACAGTGCACAATGAGGTCAGTCTTTTGATGTGTGAGGGTTTCATTTTATGGTCACACTTGAGCAGACAACAAATCATGGGTGAACTTTGGTTCCTCCAGGTTCTCATTAACATCATCATTCCTCACAGTGTTGCACCTCGCAGCTGGACCCAGAGAATGCTGTCATGTTTTGTAACCTGCTGCAGCTTCTTGGTGTAGGCTCCCAATCCAGCTGGTCCTTCTATGTGGTGAGACAGTGGAGAAGGTGAGGAGATGAAATAGATGGGTATTTCTTGCGGGGATGGCAATCCTGCAACTTGCTATGATCCAGGCCTCTGGCTTTTACATGAAACTCCCTGGCAGCCATGTGCTGGGAAACGTGTGTCAGCTGTGTGTCCTGGCTGAAGCCAGTGAGGAGCTGCACAGGTGAAGGTCAAATAAAAGACTTAGTGGATGGACACACAAGTTGCTACGTCTCCTTTACCTTTGACAGATCCCTGGAGATTTCATGCTTGTTAAGCCCAGAACATAATGTCCAACATCTATTTTATGCTTTATGGTAGGATCTCCCTCATGATAGAGACTAACTAGTCCTTCCCAGTTAAACAGAAAAGCCTTCCTTACCTCTCCAAGCTTTTCTGCAGTGCACAAGGTGAATCTTTTGAAACTTCACTTTCTACTACTTCTCTAATATTTTGATGTCTGTTGTGGTACTGGCATGTGTCCACGTTCTTGTGTGAAACTTGTGTCTGCTGGAGGACAACCTTTACTTTGTGGATTGCAGACTTTCTTTCTCTAATAGTTTGAAGATTGTTTTCATGGAAGTAATTCCAATATTTTATTTCTCAGCTTATGGATGGATCCATTTATTGTAACTGTTGGGATTCTCATTAGCAGAAATTAACACAAGCTGTGACATAAGCTTGGCTTGACTTTTCCACCACAGATCACAGTTACATGAATGAAGTAACTCATTACTGAAATCATCTGTAGTTAAGAGAAGCTTTCTGTCAAGTGGATTTGCAGAGAGCGGAGCACGGTTACAGCCTGGGGAGCGGTGTAACACACAGCACTTACTCCACTGGAGCAGGACATACGGTGAGTTATTAGCTGAGCCTGCATCTCCGCCTTGACAGCCCTGATTGTCCCCTGTGTGCACTGTAAGATAGGTGCAGGTGAAAAGAGGTGGTGGTGTTACCTGAAAGGGAGCTGCTGTAAGTGCGTTCTTTTAATGCTGTCTAATTCTCATACTTATCCTTGGAAAATGTGTTAAAAATTTGAAAGGGTTTTCAAAAAGTGCAATATGGCATTGAGGTCTATAGAGCCTGTTTTGCCTGAGCTTCTGTACTCACTGCTGGTGCCTTATTTCCAAGAAGGTTCAGAGATAACTAAGTTACCACCCGCATTCAAGTATCTGCGGAAGTGGGGAATTTCTGGTGGAGAGATGTTTAATTTAGCAGCAGAATGAATGATAAGGTCAGTTGGAGCAAAGGAAAAGAAGTAAAAGGCCATAAATACCCTTTCCCAAGGAAGAGATACTTGCAGTCAGGATGACTGAGTGAGGGTGATTGAATACAATCACACTATGTACTGCTGAAGATGGTGGCTTTCCCAAGCTGCTGCATTGGAAGTAGAAGCCTCATGAGGAGGATCTGTGTACAATGGTAAAAAAGACTCCCTGGCCACAGGGAGTAGATTGGCTAGCTGCAACTGTGTAGTTCGGTTTGCCATAGCCTGTGGACCTTGCTGCTCTTGACATGTTCCATATTTAGCATACTTTATGCCCCCCTCCCTTTTTATAAAATTTAAATAGCACCCATGGTGATGTGTGCAGGAGATCCTGTCTGTATTGTGAGTCTTGTTTACTCTAGTTCTTGGCTTCTCAGTCACTAGTTGTTTACATGGTTTTACTGGCAACTGTAGTTCTGCCACTTGTTCAGCTCCTGGCACAATTAACTGGTGGGCTTGGAAGGAAATGTGCTTCTGTGCTCTTTTTTAAGACCTGAGAAAAAATTTGTGAAAACCGATTTTCTTACGGTTTTATATATATGACAGAAGGATGGGAAGGCAGGTGTAATAATACTGTGTATTGATTTTTCATTTAATCAGTCTTGAAGGTAGCTTTTCTGTAGCGTTGTGTATTGTTTGTTGATGAGTCTACTCAAAAAATGATGGCTAGTGCAGGAGGAGTTACTGTGAACCCTTAAATCTAGTGACGTGGTGTATCCATGAGTTCAGCTATTTGGATTTTGTTGTAAACCTCTTAGATATGATACAGTGGAATCCTCTTAAACACAAATTCCATGTAGCAAGTGACAGAACATAATGAAAGCATAAACTCTTACACAAATAAAACTGTCAAATGCATAATGCTGCAGCTATAAACAGCTGTGGATTTCGGCATGTTCCATGGAATTTAGTGTGCTGGGTTAGGATGCACATTTTTGGGTCAATTTTGATTTTTACAGAAGAGCTTGAAACAGTATTGATACTTGCTAAAATAAACTGTCCTTGCTTGCAAAGGAAACCTTTCTTGTCAATATCTTAGAATGTCTGTACAGCTGACAAATTAGTAGTTATCTTTATATAATGCATTGGAAAAACGCTGTATGGACATCAGGTGGCATAAATAGTAGGAGATACAACATGTCTTTAATACAGTGCAAGGGGCTTTCTCAGCTGATATGGAACAGCACTACTGAAGAACATTTGAATTAAGACTGAATTAAGTGTTTCTGCTTTGCGTAGTTTAAAATGTGTACGGAAGTTTGTCAGCATTGTCAGAAGTCATTCAAAGTGGCTTTCCAGTGTGTCCTCCTGAGGATCCTGCGTTGTTGCTGTTGGGCTCAGTGACCAGCTGGGCTGTGGAAGAAGTGTGCCCATCACAGATCTACCCAGCACTCTATAGAAGGGTTGAGAGGACTAAAGAGGTCCTGAATGCCTCTATGCTCCCTGCCCCCAGTCTGCAGAAAAACACAGTGGTGTTCTACCAAAACCCTCCCACAGCTGCAGATCTGGGTACGTGGGGAAGAGCTTTTGGTAAGATCCCACTGCTGATGTAGCTAAGTGATGTTTTCCTGCTCTGCTGGTGTTTTCCTACTTTGTGCCTGGCACAGACAGTTTGGAAAGGATCTTTTTCATCATCATTAACCTTGCCCTGCATAGGAGTGAATGATGGAGGCTTTAGCAAAAGACAGACAACCTGTTCTCTGTTAAACAAACCAACCAACCCCACACCATCCAGTCAGGCAGTGCTGGTGCCAGTTCTGGGATGCACATTCTGGAGTCACTGGAGGGAGTGTGCATGGCTGCTGCTGATGGTGCTGGTGGGCCCCTTGCCACAGCAGCCCTCTCCACTTTGCAGGGTGGTGTTTGCCATGCTGTGAATGGATGTGTTGACACAACTCAAGCGTTCTTGTCTTCACTTTGCCTGTCTCAGCTCAAACTCTTCCGTGATGCAGCTGTATAAATATCTGAGTCCTGCCTACGTGGCCAATAACTGCAGATACTTCTTATGTCTGCAGGCAGATACGAAGCACATGCCTGCCAGCGCTGCTGCAGCTTGGTGAGCCCTTCTTGGCTCAACCTGTGCTGTAAAACAAAGCTTCTAAAATATGGTAGGTGTCAGAGACAACTGACATTTCCAGGTGGGATGCTCAGTATGTTATAGTTGGGTATTTGTCCTTTGGATGCTATAAATACAGATTTTCCTGCACTGCAGTGCTTCTGGCCCACAGATATGTTGTATTGAAAGGGAGACTGTAGCTTACTTCAGTGGACCTAAAACAGATTAAAATATTTTTAAGCAGCCTGCATTATTTTAACAAGGGGATTTTTTTTTTCTCCCCAGGAGAATTGTTCCTATGTAAAAGTAAAGTAATTTGGATGACTTTTGAAGGCATACAGCTCGTGTTTTGCATAACGCTGAGTTTTCAGGTGACCTGCTTTGTGACCCAGTATCCTGTTCCTCTGGTAGATTTGTAAATGTTCGTAGTACAAATTTGCAATGCAGGACACGCTTTTCTTTGCTGCTGGAAGGATGTTTGCTGCCACCAGCACAGGACAGGTGCCTGTCACCCTTGTTGCATTGTTACTGGCAGGCAGCGTGCACAGAGCTTGGCAGTGGGAGGCTGAACTGCTCAGCTTCCAGCAAAGAAGCTGAGGCAAGAAGACGAGTGAGGAGAGGAAAGGCATTTTAGGGTGGTGGAAAAGCCTGCTTGGTTGGCTTAGTTCTGCTTAGTCACTGATTCACTGCAGACCCATGATCTAAAGAGAAGCTTTTTACAAATCTCCCAGAATACTGTCGAGGGGGAAATAATGGCTGGCGCTGCAGTGGTGGTCCTCAGAGAAAGCTTTTGGGAAAGACGGCAATTCCCATTTTGTGTAATTTTCGGAGAAGGCTTGTACTGCCCAGCAGACAGGCGAGGATCTCTTCTGAAATGGAATCATCCTTGAGCTGTGTCAGCTTCAATTATGTAAATCAATCATTAGGACTTCATTAAGCCTAACTTCATATTTTAAAGTTTATAAAAGTTACTATTAGCGGTCATGAAGAAAGATAGGTTTGTTTTTTGCAGAGTATATTCAGTATAACATTGATTTTACTTGAAAGTGTCCAAACCTGGAATTTAAGGCAGATAAAATTGACATGAAGGGATGTGTTTCGCTTGCATTCATAAAGATGGTACTTCAGGGATTTATATGAAATAGAAAACCTTCTGCAGGTTGCATGAAATGTAATAAATCGTGCCTGAAAACGCCCCCAGTTTGACTATAAAGGCCTTATCTCACGCATGTAAAATATTTATGCGTAAATGCGTATTTTATATTTTTCCTTTACCATCCTTGGGTTGCTTTATACTTCTGTAAGTGGCATCTCTGTTGTTCACTTGTAGAGAAGGCAGCAAAAAAATCTCATGTTTTATTTGATGCTATTACTTTGAGTTTTCTTTTGGTTTATTTTGCATATAAGGAGCAGCAAAAGGCTGATTAGAATAGAGTGCTAGGGTGAATAAAAGTAAAAGTGGAGAGTTGGAAATTTTTTGTGAAGATCTTTGTTTAATTGCGACTTACTCCTCAGACATATGAATCCAAAGCTTTTCATATTGTTTTACATATCACTTTCCTTTTTCTGCTACTTCTATGCTACTTTGAAATGTATTTACTGGTGGTCTAAAAGGGTACTACCTACTGTATCTGATTTTTAAGGCATTTGTCACTGATTTTTGTGGTTAAAAGGCCTAAAAAGTTCTTGAGTTTTACAGCTGGGAAAAATACTGTCTGTACATACTAAGGTGATGCTGTCTTAGCATTTGGTAGTGATGTGTTTGCAGTAGGAATAGACATGTCCTGTTTTAATGTCCCAAGTTTTTAAAAGCATTCAGTTTTGAGTGTTCTTTTTCAGTAAAATCTTCAAGAATGATTCAAGTCTGGGAGGCATTTGAGTGAGTGATTTAAAGCTCAAACTGTTCCTTGAAGAGAAGGTGAAAAGGTGACATTGCTGTTGCTTAGAAATACTTAAGTAAGAGAAGGAGATCAGTTTAGAAGAAAAGAAAAGAAGAAAGCTACAGGAAAAGCCAAATTGATAGTTGAAGCAAGACAATTTGCAGGGAGAACATAGAAAACATGTTTGCAGGAGGTAATTAGCAGTTGATGCAATTTTTTAAGGGACTTAGTTATATCAAAGAATCAGTGGCTTTAGCAGCTTTTCACCTAAAAATTTGTAGTTACCAATTTTATCACAGCATTCTTTGGACTTCCTGAAGTTGAAAGGTTTATTAAAGCATTCCTCTCCCTTTCCCCTAGTGTCCTTCTAGTGGTGCTTCAGGCCTTCACTGTCCCACATCATTGCTTTTATCTGTTGTTTTTCAGTGTTACAGCCAAGGGAACATAAAGGTTGTTGCTACTGGGAGAGGTCTTGTTCTTGCGGCCAGCCCCTGCTCCTCTTGTGCAGTCCCAGTGTCAGCAGGTGCTTGGTGTGGTGGTGGGGAGTCACTCCCAGTGCCTCATCAGCAGCAAAAATTAGAGGAGCTTTTAGCTCTTTGCACCAGCTAAACAGGAGTGCTCTTGGTGCTGGGGTAAAGGAGGGACCAGGGCAATGAGAAGTGAGAATTGGGACAGTGCTCTTCAGTGGCAGTGATGCATGGGTTTATCTCAGTTTTTTGTGCACCTGCGTTTCCAGAGACCTGGAGCAGCCTGCCAGAGCTAGAGGTGGGGAGGTCACTGGTTGAAGGAGTGATGCAGACAGTTGTGCTTCCCAGCCAGTGGATTAATTCTGTGTTTTCAGCAGATGCTGTGAAATGGATAAATTTAAGACTGTTGTTATGCACTTTGCTTTCCAAATATCCCAGTGAAATATTTGCAGGATTAGTCATCTAGGGAGAGGGTGGGCAACTCCTACTACTTCACAGACATGTGATATGGGAGATGCAGGATTACACCCTGGTGGTATCTTATTCTTAACTGTTTTTTTTTCAGGCTGAACATTGCTGAAGAGGAGAAGGTTTGGAGGTTTTTTTTTGCTTGCAGACCTCATCTGTGTTTTATCAGCTCTTTCTCAGAGAAACTATGAATTTCATGACCTTAAATCCACAAACTTTGGGTATCCTGCTGGACATATATTGATAAATTGTCCTTTTGGGATGAAGGACTTGCTTTTCAAGCTGTTGCAAGAAAACTTTTTAAGCATAGAGAAATCTGCAGTGTGGCTTTTCTAGATTAAATGTCAAGGAATTGTGTTGTTCTGTCTAAGATACTATTTCCCTGGAGGCTGGAACTAACTGATCCTACAGAGTAAAGGAAGTATAAGGAGTTGGCGAAAGGAGAGGAGAGCTGTTGCTGTAGGTCTGGCTGTGCTCCCTGGGCTTGCTGAGCTAGTCAGGACTGTACGTGTGGTGCTTTCACTTCTTTGGAGGTGGGCCTAGTATATATATATTAAATAAAATACTAAATTTCATCACATTGGTGTCTAGGTTCTCCAAATAAATAGTTCAGTAGGAGCTTGGGATTGGCTGTTGAGCCATGATAGCAATGGCCAGTGGAGATGGGTAATTCTTAGCTGAAATGTGAGCATTGCAGGAGATCATTAGGCTAGTTGAATCCCACCTCAAAATCTTTTGAAACTTCCAGTAATGGAGAGTTATTTAATACTTCAAATTCTAAAACACAGGTTTCTGGTTTTTTTCCAGGAAGGGAAAAATCCCCAAACTTGCTAACTTGACACAAGAGGAAAAACTTGTTCCCAGACAGTCTCAATGGTCTGTTGGCTCTGAATGAATCCAAATTTATTGACATTAGAACTACAAAATACAACAGATACTGGAAAGCAGTTCATTTTCATATGCTTTTGCTAACATGGCTGTTTGGATTTACTCACTGTGTGAGACCAGAATACAGATTTACTCTACAGCACTCATGCCTTGTCTTTGAGATGGCTTGTTGTATCTGTGTAATTGTTCTTTAGAAGAGGAAAATGAACTTCTGATTGTAGAAGTACCTTGAGTTTAGGAGTGTTTTCTTAAAAGCCTGACTTTCATTCTTGCTATTTCTTGTAAAGCCCCACACATACTGCTGTGATACCTGTGGCATTATAGTAATGGCGGTGTTTTAAATTAATTTTAGGCATTTGTAAAGCAATTTTGTGAGTACCTATAGAAGAGGACTGTGCTGACTCTAATAAGTTGGTCTCTGAATTGGTATGATTGCTGTGAGCTGGAGGTTGATGGACACATGGTAAGAGGTGGGGGAGATGACAGGATGAAAAGTGGGTGCGTGGTTGTATTGCTCCTCCAAGACAGACGGGTACTGCCAGGGAGCCCAGTGCTCCCAGGTGTTCCAGCCTGCTGGTGTGATGCCTGTTCAGGAGCTCAGGGTATACTGATGCTCTGGGCACAGCCAGCCTTCCCGTGAAACTGATGCACGTGGAATAGTTCCTGAAAGAGACAAAAACGTCTGGTCTGTGTATTTCTGCATTTCATTGGAAAATACAAGTTGCTAGAGTTTAGGATCACAGCTTGGGTGTCTGTTGGCCCATGACTTCTGCAGATGAGGGTAATGGTGTAATGTGTACCTACCTGCATCCTCCTTCTGCCATAAAATCACTTTCTTGTTAAGGCTGCAGTCTCTGACTCTGTGTGAGTGCAATAGGAGCAATTTCACTGCATAGGAGTAATTTTGTGTTATGGAAAGCTGGTAGAAGAGAAGAGGTTAATGAAGCTTCTCAGCTCTCTTCAAAACAAAAGCTCTCTTCTCAGCCCTGGGTTTAGTTTTTAATTAGTTTGGATTACAGTTTGATTTAAAGCGGGTGAAGGGATGATGAGCTCATGTGATCTAGAGGTTTGAACATTATGCTGCTATTTGTACTTTTTGGTTAATAATGTATCCTCTGCTAGAAGGATGACTGGTGGTTTAACAGGATTCCTTCCTGTAAAACATTTTTAAAGAAAAACTAGCCTGTTTTTACAAACTTCATTCCAGATTAGAGTTGCCAGACAGCAGTGCAGAATAGTGTTTTATTGTGAAATCTACTTCTGTTTAGGAAAAAATAAAGTCCATGAAATACCTAATTCAGTGGTGTTATATTTTTTTCCTTCTTCCTCTAAGCTATAGAGGCAGCATAATTTTATATATTTCATATTGAAAATTCATTCAAATGCAGTCTGGATTTATTTATTTTTACTATCTCATCAGCAGAATATACTTTTTTACATGGATGTATTTTATAGATATATAAAAAAGGCAGGTTAAAAAGAATGTTCCTGAGGAATTGTTTTATTGGTTAGCACAATATATGTGCTTTTAATGCAATTTAGTTTGTATCTAGTGAAAATTGAGCTCAAAATTCTGAAGCTGGTGCTTGTTCTTGTAAATAATGCACGCCTTAAGTCAACACTTTGCATCATTATCTTGAGCAATGGTTTAGCCTTGGTATATTTCAAAACACATGTATTAGATAATGTGCTGTATGTATATATGGTTATTTATGGATATAAACTTTCTGATTAGATATTAATGTTAAAATATCAGAGTGTTTGCTGAAGATGTCTTCCTTGTTCTGCCCTTCAGTCAAGACACGGTGTTAATACTGAATATAAGAAATGATACGCAGGTTCTAGAATTTGTCAACTTCTAGTTAATCAAGTTAAATGCTCTAACTTGAAGCTTTTTCCCTTCAAAATGGTATATTAAATGATACGTAAGATAAATTTAAGAGGATACATTTTCTAGCAAGCAGTTTGTTGTAGTTTGATTGTTGAGAAAGCCCCATTTTTTTTGGTATTTAGAGGAAGCTGGTCCTGAAAATGTCTTAGTGGAACAAATTACCTGATTGAAGAAAATGCATTTGATGCTCATTATTTTGGTAGGGGAGCTGTTTGTGCAGTCAGAAGGACTGAGCTAGCAGTGGTGTCTGGAAAGCATGTCCTTTGTCTAAATGAAAAACCAGCCCTGAGAAAGGATTTATATTGGGATATTTTGGGAGAGAGCTAAGACACCTCTTCTGCTATCTTCACCGTTATACCGTTAGCTGAGTGTTTCTATCTCTGTCCTTTCTTGATACACACAAATGATGAGCTCTGCTTTATATTGCAGAACTGCTTCCCACAGTTCGAAGAAATGGGTAAAAAAACCCTCTTGCCAGCTTCTTTTGCTAGCCATTATCTGTCTCAGTTGCATGGAGCTTATGTGTAAATGCAAATTTAGTAGTTATTGTTTTTTGAATTACACTTGGTTGTTAGTCATTGCTGAGGTTCGTAGTGGTGACATTTTGATAAAGTCACAGTATGTGGATGTGTTCATCTACTTCCATATGAAGAAACTTCCTTTAAGCACATTTAAAGGACATATCTTAATTGAAAATACCATTGTGTAAAAGGTGGCTGTGAAGCTGGTTTTGTTTTCTTAATTCCACTTACAGCCTTAATTTCATTTCTTTCTTTAGTTGAAACAGCTGGGTTGCTGATTAATTATACCTGTAGAGCCCCAGTACTCTGTCTTCTATACTGAAATTAAGATGAGAGTTTGTAGTGTTTATTGAGAGGATCTTCACTGGTCCCAGTAGGATGGTATATTTCTGCTGCTGAAAATTGTCAAGAACTGGGATTTGCTCGGTAGCTCACTCCAGCAGCTGCTATGCAAGAAACCCCCCCTTTTGTATTTTGGGTTTTGTCCATCAGCACTTTCCAAATAGCTGCCTGGGGAAAGCAGATACCTGGATGACTAACTTATGGTCACCTGCAAATACTGGAGCTTGCTGATTTGGAGGTAAAAGTGTATGAAGTGTAATTGGAACGTTCCCTTGTAATTTCATATATTGCTTGCATGTTTTGGCTAAGCCTGCAGCATAACTTTACTCATCTGACTTTGATAACCCTTTGTCCATGGTGCAGCTGTGCAGATGCTTTATCCCTTGAGGGATGATGAGGTGTGATAGGACAGGGGTTGATGCATGAGTTGATTGACCCAAACTTTCCTCTTCAGCAGTGGCACTGTGATGTACAGGGTAGAGCAAAAACATTTTTAACTTTCTGAACCAGGAAGGATGTGTCTCAGTGCTGTAGCACATACTTTATAAAGTTTTTTTATCCAGAGAGTATGCAGGTGTTTCAAGAACCACTGATACTACTTTGGATGCCCAAACTATTCACTGCAGGCGAAACTAAGGAAATGCAGCTCATGGCATCAGTCTTCCTGAAGTTGTCCAAGCAGTACTTCTTTTCTGTAGGTGATGTTCTAGGTGGTATCTACAAAGAATTTGATGTGAAAAAGAGACAGATTTCCTTGCGAACTTGTCAGGTGCTAAAATAAATGCGATGATCTGAAGGAAGTGTTTTGTTAATCTGGTATTTGGGGAATAATTATTTTGTTCTGTGTGTTTTAGCTGTTTGCTAGGTATACTGTGAGCTGAGCAAAGTGGGGCCAATCTGTTGACGTCAAATACTTGTCTGCACTCTTCCTGTACTTTTTTTTTGCATATATTTTGCATGTAGGTGTTGACTGATAGTAAGGAAAACCGTGGGTAAACAGTTCAGTCAAAAAAGCTTATTTATTAAATTTTAATATGTATCTAAGAAGGAACCTCAGCCATGGAGTAGAATAATGAAGTTTACATGGTTTTAATTACCATCTTGGATTAATGGTTATTGATGGTAGAAAGAGCTGCTTCTGCCAAAGTTCTAGTGCTGCTGCTGCTGCAGGATATGAGATGTGCTGCTGTTTCCACAATGAAAAATAATAAATTTTCCTTTTTTTTTTGCTTTACTGGAGCTTTGTGCATGAGGAAGCTGGGGGAATTATCCCCAGCCAATAGTGTCTCCAGCCTACCTCTGCTGTGCCCAGCAAATCCTGCTATCCTGTTGTCACCTGTATAGTTACAAAGATGTATGAGACCCCAGCCTTCATGTCATACAGCTCAGGGCAGTGGTGGATTTTCGCTTGAGTTGCTTTGCTCACCAATGCCAACATGTCAGATGCAGTTTACACTGTTTGAATGAACATCAGCCCTCTAGCAGGAACTTTTAAAAACATTGCTCAATAAAATTCAGCGCAGAGTTGAAGTAGCGAAGATAATCCTCCATTTGCTTGTAGAACAGGTGTACATTATATAAAACAGGATGGCGCTGGGGATGGTTTTTGAGACTTATGGTTGGGAGGGAAAGAAATTTGCATGGTAGAGCGTGTGCTGGATTTCATTGTCTTGGGCTAGATTCGAGCTGAAATTCCTGTGCGTCTGGTGGGGAGGGATCTTCTCTGGTCTCTTTTGTGCTGCCAGCTTGACAGCTCAAATACCGATTTCTCATCCTCACACACCTTTTGACTTCTCTTAGCTTTGAAGAAATTCAGTTTGTAGAAGTGTAATTTCTTTTCAGTTCTCCTCAAGCTGACCCAGCCCCCTGGTTAATTCGCTGCTTGCTGTAACATTAAGCCTCATAAAACTCAGTATGTGGAGCTCTAAACCTGCATTTGCTATTAGCCCTAAAAGTCAAATCAATAATTGGAAGATCTGTAGTTCTTATCCCAAAGGAAATGCTGTGCTGGTACGACACACCTAGGGCTGTCAAGAGCAGTGCAGCTGGGTAGCCCTTTTCTGTCCTGGTGTTTGGGTCAGCTCGTGTGACTCCTCAGAAGAAGGTGGCTCTGACGTAGCCTTTCCCTGTGGGGAAGAGGGCAGCAGGAGGGAAAGTGGTCTCTGAAGGAGAGCTCTGCCCTTTTCCATAGTGGGGAGATAACGTGCGTATGAATGCCAATGAAGCATCTGTCTCCTGCAGAGTCGACTCTACCTTTATCTCCATGAGCCTTGCAGGGTACTGATTCCCTGCCCAATATCGTGACCTCATCCTCTGTTTTCTCCATAATTACAGGGAACAATGTTGTGTTTTTCCTAAAGGTGAGTTTGGTGGAAATCTTGGCCAGCCCTCTTGATACTGTGTGTTTGGCTTAGGCAGGGAGCATCTGCACAGTGAGAGGAGGAGGATTGAGGCTGTTTGGGAGCAGCTTGGAGCTGTGCAAGGCTCGCTCAGGAAACTCATTAGAGGTTTAGCTACACAGAGGTATTAGAAAATGAAAAACTTGCTGGTGCCAGGAAGGAAGAGCTACACCCTGCACAGGGTTCTATTGGCTGCAGTGTTTGGGCACAACCAAACTTTTTCCCCTCCTTCTCCCCCCAAAAAAGCAGAGTTAGAGAGATGTGCTTTTTTGCATCGGTTTGTATGTGCAGATGTGCACAGCAGAGCCTTCCTGTGAAGAGTGGTACGCAGAGGGGTTCGAGGTTGATGGATGGTACGGATTTATTTGCGGATAATCTTGGTTACAATGGCTTGTTTCTGAGTTCAGATCTCTTGCTATTTTCAAGAGTGTCTCTTTTCTATCTAGATTGAAAACATGTACTGTAGGACTGCAGGTGACAATGCATCATCAGCTCATAGGCCATCAGTCAGAAAAGATAGTGCTTACATCATTAGATGTGAGATCATTGCAGAACAAAATTGATAGAGCAAGTTAATTATGCAGCTTTTATGTTAGTCCAAATATCTCTGTGATGATGAGTCTACTAGCACACTTATAAAATTTTTAATTTATGATGTCTTCACTGGAGAAGAAGGTCTTTCGAGTCTTTTTAAAATTTTGTTGCCTTGACCACTGAGGTCTGATAGCATGCTGGGCTGTCCATGAAGTTGCATTTTGGGAGGTTTGCGTTCCTGTCACTGTTCACAACAGTAATGAATAATTTACTCTTACTGGGTGGTTGTGAAATTTCTGGGGGCTTTTGATTTAAACCTAATGCATAAAAGTGAAGAAATACTAAAATATTCACCAGAAAAATGGTACATATTTTTGATGTAAAGTTACTTCCATTTGAACTTTTTGCAAACTTAAAGTGACGGTAAGAAGCACTGGAGCATGCAGACACGCTTTTTGGGGTGACTGGGAGAATCTGAGCTTTAGCATCTTCAGGCTGGCTGGCAAATGTGGTGGAGGTAATGTAGAGAGATGGAAGACTCCAATAGAAATCTGTGTCTTGGTATGCTTGAGTTTCCTTATGTCTAAATGTTTCACTTTTCTCTGTGTAGTTGAGCACTATAGAGATGCAGAAACCTCTCATGTGCCCTGTGGTGGAAACTCTATTTAACAGTTTTCTGTTGTATGAGAGAGACTTGAGCATGGTTTAGAACTTTTCACAGCAAAGTAGATCACAGGAGCTGTTAAGTGCATGAAGGAATGGCACCTTCAGCAAGTGCCTGTGACATGTACACAGTATGCATGCAGACAGAGGGGGAGAAATCCCCAATTCTACAATTGGCTTGTTGTAAGAGGATATAGATGTGGTGTTGTGTGAAAAACAATGTATGGTTTATTAATTTTGAAATTTAAGTCTACTCTGAGAGACGGGCACATCTAAACTATATTTGCAACAGTCAGAAATGCAAAGGCTGGTTTTCCTTAGGTGGGGAACATCACGGATTTCTTTCATTGTTTACTCTGGTGTTGACAGATGCTGCAAAGGCTGTAGATGTGGAATTGAAATAGTGCTTCTTGTTCTGGGTCTCTGAGGTGTCCGGGATCAGCCCTAATTTGATTAGAGTCACCGTTCTTTTTAAAGCAGTGACACCTGAAATCTGTAATTTACATACTCACAGAGCTTTCACACTGTTCAGAGACCCCAGGCAATGCTGTCCACCACTTCCCGGTGTTTTAAAGCCTCTGGCAATAGCCATTAGGTAAAATGCATCACTAAAAGCCGTAACTGTGGGGAATGGATTATACAAAACGCTTTACTGTGCCGGTACTCTGGAGAACTATTGATGGATACAGAAAACATGGACATTGAGCTGGTGTTAGAAGAGGTGTCTTAACACTGTGCCAATAGGATGAGCTATTTAAGGAGAAAAGTTGCTGCTGCTTGTTATTTCAGGTGAATGCAAAAGGAAAGTGCCTTAGGGATAGCCGTGACAGAGTGATGGTTTTGAGCAGAGTGACATTGACGATGATGCTCTGTTTTGAGAGAGGCTGTCCCCAGTGTCACGCTGGGGGAGGCACCTGAGCCGTGCATGGGACTGTGGAGTCACCAATACTTGTTAGTTCTGGAAGAAAGAAAAGAATAAAATCTAAATCATATGGAGGATCCTAGCTTTGCTTTGCTGCTTGAAAATACTTAGAGCTAGCAGCTGTAACCCCCCCTTCCTGGCATGTGCTGAGGAGCACTGGGCAAGCCAGGGAGATGCCTTGTTCCCTCCAGATATGTGACCAGAAGAGTGAGGACTTTTTTCTCTTGAAAATTGCAGTTGTCCAGTCTTTAGTCAGCAAAGAGAAAAGCTTTTAAATCATTGTATCTATAAGGAGGTGAAAACAAGGATGAAAACTCGCTTTTCTCCATCATCTTGGATTGGGAAAAAAGAAGTCCCCTGCATCAGTTACTAAAGTGCCTGTTGAAAAAGTGTATATAAAGCACATTTTAAAAAGAAATCCAAAACTTGAGTTCAGCCCTAGTGTTTCCTGCAGACGATTCATGGCTTTTTATATAGTTTTTGGAATGGCTTCACTCACACTCAAAAATACTACCTTTTCTTCCCTTTTTGTAAATTGTATGGAGCATACTGTGGTATGAGCTTTGAGAGGACCTACCCTTCTTGGCCAACACTATCTCTTCAATTAAAAGGAGAATAAACCAAACCAACTGCAAGTATGGGAGATACCCATGAGGGCGTGCTGGGAGCAGTGCAGGGTGGAGGAGCTCATGTGTGGATGCTGGCTGGTGCACGCTGGGCCAGTGCAGCTCTGGGTCTTGAGCAGCATCCACCTCTGCCATGGGAATGTGTGAGACAGGGATGTGTCAGAATCTGCCCTTCGCTCCAGAGTATGAGGTCGTAATAATGAAGTCAGGGGAAGGGTGCTTGAAGTGAAAGTGACCTTGTGCACCTTAATTGGTGACTCATCTGCATTAGCTCTGATGCTCCCTGGAGCTTCTGTGGCTCCTGTGACTCTTGGTAGAGGCATCCGATGGGAAGGTCTTAACCTTTGTTCCCATCATTTGAGTGTTATATATTATTATATACTCTTGTATACCAAAATATTCCTGGTCATCTAGCAGTTGCAAGTCTTTTTCCTTCCTTTTCCTCTTGGATTACACATGCTGCTCTGGGCATACTCATTTAGGAACGTGTTGATGGTGGAGTTAATAAGGAAAATATTCTGTTGTTCCAGACTAAGTCAAGTATATTGAAGCTTCATTCTTTGTACCAAACCCACAGCATACTTTTACATCTCTGAATTTCTTAATTTGCGTGTTATGTATGTGTTTTTTCTCACTGTGTTCATTTTTTGTGAAAAGAAGTACTGTTACTGAAAGACAAAGTAAATTAAGTAAGCTCGGTGCTAAAATGATCATCACAAAATGTATCAGTTCTGTGCACTAATGAGTACCCAGACCTTGGATGGTGAAGAAGTAAATTGCTTTCTCTTTTCACTAATTTTTTAACTTTTATTGGAAAGTAAAATTGGGGCCTGCTGTCCTTCTTACACCCTGCTTTCCTTAAATAAAACTCAAAGCAAGATGTGACTTTGTTTCCTATTCTGGTGGAGGCTTGTGTAACCTATTTTAGATGAGTTTGCCAGGATCTATTTTTGGCACGGATGTCCGCTGGACCCTTAGCAGAAGTCGAGACCTTGACAGATAGCGGAGCACTTGGAAGAGGTGGTGCTTGCAGGCAGCCGTTGTCCCTCTGCCAGGCTTCGCAGCTGATCAATTCATTACTCTGCTGAGTGCCTAAAGAGAATACCCTTGTGGCTGTTCAACGTGGCTCCAAAACAAAACCATATTTTGCTCATTTAATCATTGAAAATACATTATTATGTAAGGCTTCGTTGGTACTTTGTGGTGCTAGAGGAGATGTTGTTACTGGGCTTTAACCCCATGTTTAACAGCCTGCTCTTCTGCTCCTGAAGATGTTGCTTAAATCCAAGCAATTTTAGTGACTCTGACCAATTTTTCTTTCTTTTCTTTTCTTTTTTTTTTAAAAGAATCAATTATGAGTCTTGGTCTAAATACGTTCTGTGCTCCCTCTGCTGGCTCAGCGGCATGGATTAGTGCTTTGCTCCCGTGGGGAGCGGTGATGGATGTGTGCCCATAAAGTACGAACACTGGAGCAGGAGCTTCATTAAAATTAAAGCAGGAGAGACCTCACTGTGTCAGAAAGGAAAAGGTGGCTTGGGCCAGGAAACCCATTTTGTATTCAGCGGTCGCATAAGGTTTTACTAACAGAGATAGAGCTATAATTTGGAAATAGTATGTCAATATAAAAGGTGGCATCTTTTAAAGGTAGTTAGCTTTTTCAAAAAATAAAATGAGAAGCAGGTGGTATTGACAAGAAAACAACATTTTAGTAGTAAGCTTTGGGAAGCTGAAGTTTGTACCAGGGTAGAATCAGGCTCTTTATATACAATTAAAAAAGCAGAGGAAATTAAATGCATTTTAGGTGTAACTTGATGCCTACAGTTTCTTTTTCCTTAGAAACCAATGAATATGTGTTAAATTTATCTTGGCACATGAAAAAGATGTAATGACTTGTACTAACAAGATAAAAGAAGAAGGCAGCACTTAATTTCCTAGGTAATACACAAAATAATAATGATTTGCATGCCTTCAAATGATTATGCACAACCTTGTTAAATGCTGTACAGTACAAAAGAAGAACAATGAGTTATCCAGGACAGATTTTTGTGACTGCGGAATGCCCATGCACAGGCATGAGGGACAGGACTTGTTCTCCACTAGCACTCAGGTTTTTGATAAGCACTGCTGGCAAGGCAGTGCACTGAGAAACCTGACGATATCAAGAATGTAAAACGGCGATGAAATGTCTGTGTGATATGTGTTACATGGTGGTGCTTTGGTTACAGATGTGCTTGTTCTCTGAATTTAAATTGAGTTGCTCGCCTCTATATTTTCAGTCACCCATTGTTGGGTAAGGTGCAACCCGTGGGTGATGTCAGCAGCCCTGCTTCTGTTTTCTTCTAGGGACTCTCCCCTTAACGTGGCATTTACTGCTGGTATTTTACAGGCAAATTGCGCTCTTTGAGATTCCAGAGGGCATTTGGTGTCTTTGTAGGCTACTGTAATGAGTAATAGCCCTCGTAGCAATAGTTGTAGTGCTGCTTATATTGACTGGTGAGGCACTGTAATGAGGCGTGGAGAGGAGCTTTGTACCCAGCTCACTCCGTTTGAGTTGTCAGTCAGTGCTGCATCATGGTCGGAAAGGTTTATTGAGTATGACTGCCAAATTTTACGCAGGTGCCAGATTAATTTTGATGTATTGTACTTGTAGCAGTGACTCTGGACAGTTCGCAATGTCTCTGCTGGAAGACTGTCAATGGAAGTGCATAAGCAGTTGGCTAACACAGCAGTGGTGCTGTAAATAATTTCCTCTAGTATTTCCAAAACCTTTCAAACAGGAAATAGATTAAACAGAAACAGGGTGGGGGTTCCTGCTGTAAACTAGACTTCTCTCCTGCTTTGATTGCCTTTTAGATGGGCAAGGGCTGTTCAAAGTGTTTCTTCGCTGCTGTTCCTGTGCCTCTGGTGTGACAAGTCCAGTCTGCTCTGGGCAAGATGGATATTCAGATCTCCTGCTGCTTCTTTTGCTGGGGTCTTTGTCTCTTCCTTCTTCCCTCCCCTGATTTCTGTCTACTGAAGTGAAGAAAAACCTTTGTGCTCACTGTCTCTAGGAGAGGTCCTGGTTTCTCCCAAGACCCATATCTTGCTTTTGGCCACGGATACCTCTCATCAAATTTAGTGACTAGTTCGGACCTCTGGATCTCAAGGGATTCACGTTTTCTTCTTCTCTTGCTGCTGTCTCACCTGACATCCATGCACAGTTGTGTTTATTACTTATTCAGCTTTTGGCATGGTTCTAAAATAGAGATCTTTTTCTTTGTCTGAGTAATTTGGAGGGGAAATCCCAACCCTAATTTTCCAGCGAGTATTAGCCATGTTCAAAAGTTGTTCTTTAAATGCAGAATTGAAAAACAGCTTCTACTGACACAGTGTGATATTTAAAGCAATCTCTACTGACCATACAAATCACATTAGTTATTTTGCTAGCTTGCTACTTGCCTGCTTTGCCATAATTTTACAGCAAGGCATATTGATGAATCCTGCTTTTCAGTAGCAGCCTTCTAAGAATTAAGCTTCGAAACTGATCCAGCTTTGCTTTCTCATTTTGTAATCATATTCCACTCCACAGTGGAAGCTTGTTTTATCTCATACCTTCCTGCTGTCCCTGATGAGGTTGCCTTATCATAAATTCGTTAATTTCCTTGCGATATTCCACTGAAATTACTGACTGGTTTGGTTTTTCTTCTCTGTTTTGGTAAAACTTGCAGAGATTTCTAATGAGTTGAAGAAGCATTTTACAAAAACTCTGATCATTTCTCGATTTCTAGTCTGACTTTTTTTACAGGGCTTTGTAACCTGGGAGTAAGTGTAGGAAATACATGGTGGGAGCAATCCTGGGACAGGGTAGCTTGACAGGTTTCTTCTGCTTTTAGGTTTTGGGATTTTTTAATCTTCTAGCTCAGACAAAAAAATTCAAGTAGAGTCACCAAAGCCCATCAGTTTCTGGAAGCAGTAATTTTTCATTTTTTATTACTATAGCTTTATGGTTTGCTCTTAGGCAAAAATAAGTGAAAGAATAGAGTGCTGATCATGTAATTCTCATGCAGCCTGTCGCTGGGACAATGCGGCTACAAATCTCACTATTATTTGTAGGCTTTTTGAAGCTGAAATGTATGGAGTGGGTAATATTCCTGCCTGTTTGTGAAGTATCTTCTTTTTACTGTCTGCTCCAATCTCAGCTGGAGGGTTTTGGTGGTGTTTCTGTACTAGTAATCTTTTCACCGTGGGCCATTTGTTCAGCCTTCCTCTGTGAAAGTGTTTTGGTGAAACCAAAGGTGGTACTTGGGGTTAATCAACAGAAGATACTTGCATAGTGATTGTAGGGCATCCCACCTCTCTGGATGTAGCAGATGGAAACTGAGTTTTTTTTCATGCTTGCTGGGGATATGTCTGGATATATCTAATAGTGATCATTTTCAGTTGAATTACTGCAATTATTTTGGCACATTAAGAGCAGTTACTATATGCAGTGAAAAGATTACAAAGCTTGTAGGAACAAAAAACACAGCCTGTTATACCCTTATGAGGGCTGCCTTCATGTCAAGACAAGTTTTATGCAGGGATTATGCATGAAATGTTGTGAGTGACCGTTCTGTAGAGCAGCTCGGTGGAGAGTCCCTGAGAAGAGAATCACATCTTGGTGCAGTTGGTTTGTGGTGGGAGTAGAGTAAAGCCACTGTGACAGCGGCTGTCTTGTACTTGATTTTAGAGCAATAAATCCCCCATCACTGTCATAGGCAACTTCTGTAATGAGAGTGACATAAAAATTTTGAAGATGAGAATTCTTTCACTCTTTTCCTTTGTAAGGGAAACAGCTTTAACAGAAGTTGGAGTGGCTGCAGGATGCACGGTGACTGTGTAACGACAATGTGTGAAGAGGCTTAGACTTGCCACCAATAAAAAAATGGGTTTTGAAGGGAAAATCCAATATTGCCAAACCAAAGATGGTTACTAAAAGTAAAAAGGCACCTCTCAGAACGAGGAAACCATCATAAAACAAGGAAGCTTGGAAAGGGCATGAATTCTGGAAAGTTGAATGTGAGGATGAAATGGGAAAGTCTTCTTCCGAGATTGAAGATCAGCTTATTAATGGCTGTAAGGAAAAATCACTATTGAAACCTTTTCCAAATAGATTGGCTTTCAGGTGTAAAAGGAGCATTTAATAAAGATAGGAAGGAAAATGTAGAAACTAAACTACTTCTTTGCATGTGAGAGGATTGTAGAATGATTGTATACCTTGGACCTTTTTTCTTAGGGAAGACTTTCCTGAGGAACTGTCTCAAATTGAAGTGTCAGTGGAATAGGATTTATAATTAATTGGTGAGAGGAACTGTAACAAATCATCAGGACCAGATGGTATTAAATCAAGATTTCTAAAAGCATTTGAATGTGAACTTGATGAGCCGCTGACTCTGGTGTGTAACCTATTACTTAAGTTGGCCTTGATGACGAAGAATAGAAGATTAGAAATGGGATGCCAAGATTTTTTCCATTTTTTTGTCTTTTTTCCTTCAGAGCTTGATGAGTATTGCAAGGAGATGCAGACAGTAAATGTACAGGGCATATTGATAGAAACTGTAATAAAGAATAGACTTAATGAGAACGTGGGGAAGAGTCAATATTAGCTCTCAGAGAGGAAAGTTGTTTGAAGGAGCCTGCGAGTATGTGGGCGTAGGTGAATGAGCTGGCACGGCAGGCGTAGCTTTCCAGGAAGGTTACCAGAAGGTCCCTTGCTAAAATCACTTAACATTTCAGAACTTCCAGGTAGAGCCTCTGCTTGACCAGTCACTGGTGAGCTATAAGCTCTGTGTAGTTGAGACAAATACGAACAAGAAGGGTAAGAAAAAACATGATTTATGATTTCTAGTAGTTTTCTGACTAGGAAGCTTGTCTCTGACTCCTGCACTGGCACTGGGGTTCTCAGACAGGGGTTTGAATGTACCAGCAGGAATACTTTAAAACTCATCTCAGAGCAGTCAGATGTTCAAGCAGAGAGAACTAAACGAGGATGGTTAGTGCCTGTTAGATCCTGTAACATGGAAAATCCATAACTGACAATTATTTAAACTGATGCAGAGGGATTTTTTGATACTGCTACTATTTTTACAGTTCACTTGCTGTAGGCCACTTGGAGAGCAGGGGGCTTAGCTGTGCTTTCAGATCTGGTGTGGCCACCAGATGATTCTGGCTGGCTTATGCTGGCAACAACTTGGTTAATACAGTAGCATTACAGGAGGGCACAGTGGGTTGTACTTCTGTGGCATGCAGATATATAAATACCTATTTTCTTCTCAGGGGTGGAAAAGAGAACATATGGGTTCCCCTCTGGGTATTGTAGTCTTAACTTCAGCTTCTAACAGTGCTTGAGGTTATTTGAATAAAAATATTTAAAGGAAAGAATAGAAGCCTTTTAGAACATGTGAATCTTGTGCATTATGACAAGATAATGAACATCTAGCTTGTTGAAATTATTCCTTTTTTCTGCCACATTCATGAGGTTGAAAGTAAAATGTTCAGAGGCTGCAGAGAGGAGAAGAAACAAAGATGGTATGCTCAAGATGAGGAATTCACATTCCCAGGCTTACCTATTTTCTTGGTGTGAGGAAGCAAAAATGGGTTTGAGCTGCCTGTCCAAAACCTGTTCTGATGTTCTGGCAATAGCTGTCTATTTAATGCTGTATTTTAGACATTCGATGTCTTGGCTTCTTTCCCTTGCTTCTCATTATGGTTGAAATGTTGTTTTTGATAATCACTGTATTGGGCATAGAGCAATTCCTTCAGATGCATGTGCTGTTCACGTTGCACAGGAGGGGTGTTACACATGTTGTTATTCCTATACTGGTGTGCAGAAGAGGGACTGCAAATGCTGGAGTGTTTATTACCATTCAGCAGCACTTTCACTTGAGGTTTGTGATGGAATTTGCCAGCTCCTATAGGACCACTCTTACTTAGTATTTCTGGCAGTGTATATTTGCTTTTGTTACAAGAAAAACTCCCGGAAAGCAGCAGTGTGTTTACAAAATGAAAAGTGTTTCATCATGGTGTCTGCAGCTTATAAAAGGCTTCGGGGACTGAATGCTTGCACGTCTGTATATGAAGCAACCTTACCTTGAATGGTCTGGACCAACACAGGTTGTGGTGGGGCTTTTTTCCCCTCATTTTCTGGCTCCTGACTCCACCTTTCTGCTCTTTATAGGGCTGGCTTCTGGGTTTAAGAAAATATTCAGGGAAATGTGTTGTTCAATAAATGGCAATTAATGTAGATTATTCGGTTTTTTGTTTATATGCAGTGTAAGGACTTCACTAACTTTGTACTGGAAATGCATCATTTTTTGTGCAGAAGATAATGATATGCATCTTTTGCTCTTCTCAGGTTGAGGTACAAAAGACTTAATAGCTCAATTTAAGGGGCTTGCTTTTCCTTTTCATCAGTGGAACTTCAATTAGGGTTATTTCTGAATAGGAGGAGAACTTGCACTAGTTAAATAAGGAAAAGAGAAGTGGAAATAATTTCTATATACATCATATATTTGTATAGAGTGTGTTGACTGACATACTGTAGAATTAATAAGGAAGTATTTACATAGTAATAATTTCTGGAATTTGCTGCAGGAAAGATTTAATTTTTTTCCCTCCTACCACAAGAGATGCCAGCCTGATCAAAATATAATGATATGTTTACCAACAGTAACAGATCTGCAACATAGAATAATCTTAACCAGCTTTTATTTCGCTAGAATTGCTAGTTTGAAGGGTCAAAAGCTGTACCCCAGTCTGGTATTTCTGCTCACTAACGTGCCTTTTCCTTGGTGTTACATGAGGGGCACTCAGTGGCTTGCTGGGGGCAGCCTGCCTGCTGTGGCTTTGGCTGCTGCAGCAGGGCTTGCACATGTGCAGGAGGCCATCTTCTCTCCCCTGCTTAAGTGTGACTGTACTAACTAGATTTTAGTCCTTTACAAATCTTACAAATCCATTTTAATTCCTCATAGGAGTTGTGGAGGCTTGTAGGGGCTAAAAAGCTCTTGTTGTACTAGAGGGATGCTGTTAGGTTTATTATCTTATTGTCAGCAGCAAAACAAAAAATCAAAAAGCAGCAAGTTGTCAGGAATCCACATGTGCTGAATATGCCATCCAGGCTGCCCTGGTGTTCCCAGCTGTTGGCGTGTGAGTTTTCTTGTGCAAGGGAGATATTTGGTTGCATTATCTGGGAGTCATTACAACAGTCTGAGTGAGGCAATGCGACTGTAATGGTTACTGCTCAGATCGGTTATCTGTTGGAGCACTTGCCTCTGGCATTAGGTTGATCTGAAGAAAGTCTCTCCATTGGATTTGAAAATTTGTTTGTAAATTAAAACTGAAGTAATTCAGCCATGAACTAAAATGCGTCATTCCTTGTGCCCTCATCTTCATGTTATTGAAGTGCCTGTAGTGAAGCTCACATGGAAAAACGATGTTGATGTCAATGTCAGGAGCTAGAATTTAACTGAAGAAAAACATTCTGGGAGAATTTATTAGGGAATTAAGAAATACTTTTGACCTTTCAGGTTTGCAGAAGGCACTGAGTGACACCAAAGATCTTTTTTTTTCTTTTGGCCTGCAAAGTAGAACAAATCTTGTTGCTTTTCCTGTCACCCTGCTCTGTCTCTTCTTGTCACAAACCTTTTTTTAAAATTGAGCTGGTGTCTGAACAGCAGTTTCATTGATGTTTTATGAAGAGAAGAGGATAGAGAGAACTGTATATTCACTTACCTGCTTCCTTTACTATCTGGTTCTGTCACTAGTTGTCCTTCCTGGTTTACCAGCACCATTTTTCTTTCACCGAGGTATGTGCTGAAGAAGCTTTTGAAGAGAAAAGCAATGCCAATGCCACTTCAGAATTTTCCCTCTTTTTTGCCCTTTTACAAATACATGTCACATCTGGTCCACTGCTTTTGCAGGCAATTGCATCAGAGTCCTCCTTGTCATCATATCAAGTACGACTTAAAAAAATTATTTTTGGTGTCTGTTGCTTGCTGAGTGGGTAAAACATTCACAATAAATTTAAAAAATATTAAAGTACAAGAATATTTTTAAAAAGTCCAGTTTTTATCCTAAATGTGTTTAAGGATCTTTTGTCTGTAAGGTCTTGTTTCGAAGTAAGGTTTTGTGTATGTGAGTGACCAGAGCTCTACTGGGCCTCGTGTAATGCAAGCAGCAAAAATGCTTCTCTGGAGCTTTTCTCTGAACTGTGTAACTTAGCTGTTCTCCATCTAATATACCAAATTTTTACTTTCTTAATAATTTTCTGCATGAGTGTCCCAGAAATTCTTCTTGTTTCCTTCTTGAGTGCATAGTTTTGTCTGTAGGACTAAGTATTCGGGTCTATTATTTATTTGTCCTTAAAATTACAATGTTCTTAGTGTGAGACAGATGTTATTCTCTACACTGACATTTAGCAAACTTGAGTAGTGTCTTCTTTTTGTCTTCAAGTTGCTTTTTTATATGTATATATATGTGTGTGTATATATATAAAATTAGAACATATATATCTCAGGATAAACCCTTGGGGAAAAAATCTGTTAGTAACCACTAAAACCTCTCTTTCCTTGTTTGTATTTGACCTTTTAACTTTAGCCCCCTTCTTTATTTGTCTTAGGATTCTTATATTGTTTTTTTATTTTCTCCCACTAAATTGGTTGTTTCCTACATAACATTGCAGCGTTGTTTTCTGATAGCCAGATAACCGAGACCTACCACACTGTGTTTAGAAAATGCTGTATTTTATTTGCAAAACATACTGGGAAAATGTGGCATGAATTACTGCTGGTTAACCCAAGTTGTGTCTTATCCTGTTTTTTTATTCTTTTCCTGCAGGTCTCTAATTATCTGTCTTTTGAAATGTTTTAAAACATTTCATTACTCCTGAGATCAAATCAGCCAACATTTAGATAACAAAATTAGTTTTTCCTTTTTTTTTAAACAGGCATTTGCATTTGCTATTCTGTAATCCTCTGGTACCAGTCTAGCTTCATATATTTGCTATCAGACCTGCAGTAATCACACCCCATGTGGGTGTTTGAAAGGCTTTTTCTGGGTCCCAGAGCTGCAGTGCATTGAGGATTGTAGAGCTGGGCTTACCCTCTGGTTACAGTAATTCCCTAAGTGCCTTCAGCATCCTGCTTTCATCCCCCCTTTCTCATCACTGTTGCAGTCACTGAAGGCTGATGCAACCCATCCAGGTGGTTTTGGATAATTCATCCATGCATTCAGCACCACAATTTTCTTCTAGTTTACTCACAGGGCTTGAGAATGAACCATTTTTAGTCCATCCCCTTAATGCAAAAGGAACCAAAACTTTGGCGGTTGCCATTTTGTTCTTGAGCTGCTTGTTCTTTGCCCATCGGTGCTTTTCTTCATTTCTCCATTTCTTTTGAGTTTCGTGCTTGTTCTTCCAGTCTTTGTGGAACAGCTCTATTTGCAGCAAGGTGTGGATCCCTTCTTTCAACAAGTTTTTCACTGGTGATTGGGATCAGCATTCCAGAGAGCTTTTACAGCTTTGTGCTACAGAAATGCCAAGTTTCCCCTTAATAGAAAAGTAACAAGTAAACTTGCCTTGCAAGCATGTACATGTGCATACACGAGTACCTGTATAAAATCATGCATGCTGCAGGAGCCTAAAATAAAAACCCTTTAGTCCAAATGTGCTGCAAAACTTATTTAGGGATAGAGCCTTTATAGCCACTGATTAGTGTAGCCTGCCTGCTTTTTTAATCCGAGTTACCTTTCCCATGGTTGTGCAGATGCTAAACTGGCAGGAGGACATTGACATCTTCAGAATATGAACTATAGGCCTAATTAGTTGGCAGCACTGAGCTTACACGACAGAGGAGCAGTTCTGAGGGTCTTTCTTGGTAAGTTAATGTACAGCACATTGAGCCTTTGAAGCATGGCTCTACAGAAGGCCTGTGGTGAGAATGCATTCCTAATTGCCAGCAGCACTGGTTAACAGGTTGTCTAAACCATTTAATGGCTCAACTTCAGAATATATCAGCTTTAATATATTCTTGTCTTGTCATGTGAATAAATTGATATACTGATGAAGATAAAGCTGCCTCATTATTCAAATATTGATAGTAGTGGGTTTTTTTTCCTGTTATCTTTCTTTCTATTTTTATAGTCTTTTGTGCTGCTATGCATATTCATGTTCATGGCCACTCATTGGGAATAAAGGACCCAAAGAAGGTCTTTCTCCTTGTCCGAGGAAGTAAATATTTGGTAACCTGAGATAAGCAAGAGATAACATTTTATTTTCATAAATAATGAAGGCTCCAGGATTTATTTTGAAACAAGGCATACCTTGCCAGCAGACTTTCGAGACAGTGGTGTAATCAGTAGTATTTGGCTGGGTTCCATGTTATGTATATTTTGCTCAGAAACCCAGATTCAGTGTATTACAGATGATATTTTTTGGAGGATGAGCATTCAGTAATAAAAAAATACCAGAACAGAGATTGTATGCATAGTCTTTATAGCTGCAGGTCTTGGTGGTTATTTAGTAAATTGTGGGGTTTTTTTATCTCTCCACCTGGGATGTTGTAGTGTCAAGTTTCATTGTCACTGATGATGGTTTTCTGTTGGTGGTGACCTTACTCATCTTGGAGACAGGTTCTATACTGCAGTGTCAGCGCTGGACAAGCTTTCAGCTTGGATTTATGGGTTATGGTTCCCTCCATCCTCCATTGTAACATGTGGGAAATGCCATTACCAGTCCTTAAACATAAACTGTTTTACACTGGAAGAAAAAATTAGTCACAGTGAAGTGTGCCTTTTGGGAAGATGAATGTGGTCATGGAAAACAACTTGAACTTGTGATTAGTTTTGTTTGTTTGTTACTTGCTTTGAGTGTTATAAGTTACATTGCTGAATGTCGTACTGCACTGGATGTATGAAGTTGAGGGGTTTTTACTTAATTTTTATTGAGGTGGTATCCAGAATGGAAGATCTCTTCTCCCAGTGTTCTCTTAATACAGAAGAATATCTCAATAGGCTTACAAAACCATTGGTGGTCATAAGAAATTAGTCTTGCAAATAAAAATCTACAGATTTAATTTGGAGGTTTAAATCTGCAAAGGAGGAATAAGATGAGTGGGCAAGGGTGCTCATAGAAATCTGTGGTTCCTTAGATTGCTTTGGTAAAGAGGCAAGTGGCCTTTAGTTAAGGCAAGGAGAAACCTTGGTGAATGTAGTTCTTGTTGCAAATGCAGTGGAAATGAGTGGTTATAATTCCCCCTTTCTAGACTAGCTGTATCCTACCTGCCTTTAATGAAGAACCTTAGTATTTTGGCAATGTGGGAATGGCTAAACAAACCAGGAGAACTTGAAGGGGTTTTATGAGTTCTTGCTACTTGATCACTTGCAGCAGTTCTTTTTCAGTTGTCTAGAAAATGGTAAGAAGGTAGATGGCTTATTATTCCTCTGCCACAAATTGTTAATGTTGAAGATTATAAATTATATTAAATAATGCTAGTTAGGGTTCGTGTTTCAAAGCATGTAGCTCCTTCTCAGAACTATTTAAGTATTTGCTCCTTAAAGGAGGGAGCTCCTTTGGTAGCTACTATTTATCTTTATTTGCTCCCTGCCTAGAGGGATTTTTCAGTAGTTAGAGAACTAACTAACTGTATCTTTAACTTGAGGACTTCCCACTCTTGCCTTGATTGCTCGCTGTATTTCTTTGTTGCATCTTGTCTGTATTAGATCATAATGTCTTCAAGACTGGAACTGTACGGTGGAAAATCCAGGATCATGGGGTATGATCTTGGTTTAGAACCTTCAGGCAATATTAAAATACAAATAACTATGCTTGAAAGCTGTTTAACTTGTGAACTAAACTGTTACAGGGCAGCAGTTTACATTCTGCTTGAGCTCAGCAATATACAGTCAAGTTCAAACAAGTTGGAAACTGACTGTCCTGACTTACAGTTCTTGCTCTGTAATTTACCTGCTTCTCGAGTCTTAACCAAGCTCTGTTATCAGCAAATGAAGTACAAACAAGTATGCTAATACAATATTTATTTGGGGATTTTAGTTACAGGAAAGCCAGAGAATTTCAATATTTCCAGTGGCAGTTTCTTCACTGTAGTACAGCTCTTCATAGTGGGATTTATTTTTTTTATATGCGGAATATGCAGTAGTGCAGATTCAGATGCTGTAAAAGCAGTAGAGCTTTATTTAAAAAACTAATTTCTTCGTAAGGGTAGGCACTTAAAAATTGGACCACAACATTCCGTTTTATGCACATGTTAAAGCGTAGTAAACAGCGGCACGATTGCATTCTGTTTCTCAGATGATCAGATAATGTAATTTTTAATAACTTGTCAACTACCAGTAACAGACAGCTGTGTGCAATTTGTATAGGATCCTCGAAAGTCTTCAAAGTGGAAAAATGTACAATAAAATATCTGTGCAACATGCAATGCATTATTTAACATCATAAAGTGCTGTTATGCTGCAAATATACAGCTGTCTACAGGACGCATTAATAGGATGGTAAGTTACCTTCAGAATGAATTTGCCTGGCGTGGGAGCGTCCCCATGCAGCCGCCTGTGCCTCTTCCCTGCGAGCAGAGGGGATGCCAGGCTGAGCCTGCTGCCAGCACCTGTGGAACCGAGACACATCAGAATTTTTTGCACTTTTATTAATTTTTGTGTCCACTGATCTTGTGGTGATTATGAGGACAAAGAAAAAAAAATCTAAACAGAATTGAACAACCTCCTCTGGTGCAGCTGGTTGTCCTTACTCAAAAGTCCATTTTCTGTTGGTTGATAGGTTGTCTTATCGGGAATTAAATTTTTCAGCTGAGGAAGCCATCGAACTGGAAATGCAGGAGAAACAGGGTTAAGGTTAACTGAACTGTTGGAAAAAAAAAGGTATTAAAAGCATTCTGTTGGCTTTCCTGTGGGAGGAGATGGGTCATCACTTGACTTGCACAGGGAAACATTTGGTGCACTGAATGTTACTGAAGAAATTACTGTGTTTGACAAATTTGTATGTAGGGTAGGGTTGTGTAAAGTCATAAACAGGAGACCGATTAAGGGACATCTGAGGCAGAGTTTTTATGTGAAATTTAATTTAAAGTTCTGTAAAATGGACAGTGCTGCTACAACACAATTTGTTCTTGCAGCACTAAGTGTGTCTTTATGGCCAGCCTGATTGGTTTGGAGATCAGTTGCTGAGTTTTAGTACTGGGGGAGCAGGCAGGGTTGTTATCAAATAAATCTGGTGGAGTGGCAGTGAATCCTGCAGGTGGTTCCTGGCTGTGGTGGAGCTTCAGCCATACCTAGTGGCAGGGATGTGGCGGTATTTTGGGGTGCGGATTTGGGACAGAGGTCTCCTTTGCCTATTGGCCATTTATCTGAGGAGAAAACTGAGCTATGGGTTTGTTGGTGGTTCTTTTTTTTTTCTGTTTTTAGCATGATGGGAAACTTTGAGGAGGAAGGGAGCTTTGGGGGGAGTTTGTGATACCTGGGGGCAGGTCCTCTGGCCTTGGTGTGCACCACTATCACGTCAGGTATACTTCGTTGGGTTAATACTTCGCAATTTTTGTCCACCCTCCTGGGGTTTTCAATACTTTTTTGTTTGTTTCTTTTTTAAATACTTCCTTCTTCTGACAGTTTGGAAATTGATGAAAGCAAGTTGAATAAGGGGTAGCCATAAAACAAAGGTAATAAAGTGTAATATCTGCCCTAATGCTTGTGCATTAGGGCAGATTGCTTCTGAATGACAGACTGATTTTCAGAAAAGGCACGTTGATCCTGGTGCCCTGGCAAGAGTCCATCCTGTCCCTGCAGCACTCCTGGCATCCAGCAGAGAGTGGATGCTTGGGAACCAAAATACTGAGGTTTAGGGGAGTGAGGAATTGTAACCCCCTTAGAAGCTTTTCAAGTGATCATGTTGTTTCTCTGGCACATTTTAGACATCTATCCCAGGATTAAATTTCCAAATGACTATATAAACTGTCTTCAGGTCTTTTTAAAGTATGGAATTACATGATTAAAGATAACATGACAGAATGTCACACCATGTTTATATATAATTTTCTAAATGTGATTCACCCAGGGTATGAATACAGCTATAAAATTGGCCAGGTAGGTAGCTGAATAGTTCAGCATGAATTTTTGTATTATCACAATTAAAAGGAAGCAGATTTTGGGAAAGTGTGGACTGTTAAGGCTTGATTTTGTTTTGGATGCCAGAGAAATCCAGTATGTTATTGAAAAAGAAAGAAGTAATAGGGCCCTGGGAGATCTTAAATATGAATATTAGCAGCATGTTTCTGGGTGAAATCCTCCCAAAATGTGAGCTGTGTCTTGGTGTTACTATGTAATTGCCCCTTTGTTGGCTATCTGGGAGAGATCACAGGGCTGAAATTATTACTTTGGCCTCGCACAGAGCCTAGTTTGGGCTCTTTCATTGCAATGTTTGCTTTTTAATAAGTAATTCACTCTGGGAAATTACTTCTCTAGATCTCTACAATTGGTGAGGGGAAGCCTGAGAATTAGGTGAAACATATAAAGATGTGAAATTGAGGCTGAAACCTAATATCCAGAAAGGCTTTCTGTTAGCATAGAAGAAATGGAGTTAAAGCAAATATAACTTGAAAGTTGTGTAAAGGAGAGGGGGAAGGAATACTTTGTGAGTTTCAGGAGCACCACTTGGACAACTGTTTCAGAAGAAGAGTACTGCTCGTCCCTCAGTTTTGTTCAGACTTTGCAGACAAGTAATTTCTGAGTAGTCTAGAGTGTAGTGAAGCAGGCTTCTAGGTTTCCAAAAAGTACAGGGCAATTTTATGATGTGACATTGTTCATTTGCTACTCATGTTGTTAAACTTTGCTTGTATTCAATAACTAAATCCGTGAATGTGAACAAAAGTAGCCTCCCTAATATGCTGTCTTGCAATTTATTTTGAATTTACTTTTGCCTTTTTGATAAAATGGTGCATTCAGTGAGAAACTTCTCGTCAGTATAAGCTTATGTAAAAAACCCCAAGCTTTGTCAAGTACCACTGTGCTCTTTTGGTAATTATTAATATTATGAAATAACATTCCAAAGCAGCAGGATGTGTTTTGTGTGTTGTCTGCCTTTATCTGCATTGAATTTGTACACCATCATCCTTGTGGGCTAAAGGACAGAGATCCTGTTTTCTTCCTTATATATGCAGTACCTGCATATCTATGAAGGATTTTAGAAAATCTTTTCTAGCAGTATCTGTAGTACTGTTGGAGTCTGTTACCTAATGCGGTGCAAGGAGTTCACCTCAAAAGCAGCCTCTTGTTATGGAAGAAATTGGTTGCAGTGAAAAGGCATAAATATTGAGAAGATACTTTTCTGTCTGGATACTGGGAGGAAGCCTTTTAAGCCTTTCTATTTACCTTCCGTATTTTGAACTGCACTGTTCTGATAGTGGGAGTAAACAGTGGTGGATAAAGAGAAGGCAGAGCTTGGCATTACCTGCTTTCAGGTGAACATAGACTGGTCCCTGTGTATATAATTTGGTTTCTCCACGGATTTGAGTGTACCTTTAAAAAAGTAAAAACTCAGGAAGCTGATGAATGTGTTGTGGAGTTAAGACTTATACACGGGTGTGTCAGTGGGATTTGTTGAACAAAGAAGTGCTTTTCCAACCCACTGGTTGAGTGAGGACTGGCCAGCACGTGGGTGAGGCGACCTGGTGTGCAGTCTTGCTTGGGCTTTGATGGGAGACAGGCCTTGTGTCAAAATATGTCAATATCCATCTTTGTGGAATAAAAGCAGATGCTTTTGATTGCTTAAAGAGAAGTAAAGTTGAACTACATACAGCTGGAGTGTCAGTCTGTCCCAGACCTTGTCTGTTCCCCGTTGCATCTGGGGTCTGGGAGTGTGCCCTCGAATGGGTACAGGGAGGAAGGTGCTATCTCGGACATTCAGTATTCGTTCTGATCAGCACTTCTTTGTGTAAACACAATACAAATATTAAATTACTCTTTGTTTTATTTTGTTTGTTAAATGTTTGCCTTCACAATGCAGACAAATTGCTGCTGGCACAGCTATTGTCTTTGCGGAGTTACTCTGGGGATGTATCTGACAGATCTCTCTTGCAACACATAGAGGAAAATTCTGAGTGGTCTTCTCTTTCAGAAAATGCAAAAGCTTTTCACTTGGTTTTGTTGTATTTAATTAAAATAAATACACCCAGAGGCTTGAGCAATTGCTGGATGTTTAAAAAATAGAAATAGGAAGATTAAACAATTGAAAAAAACATTGTAATGCACAAACTTATTATACAAAATGTATAAACTTATGTTAATAGGATGACAAAAAATCAGGGGGAAAACTGGCTTGAATATTTAAAAGTGTGTATTTAGATCCATTGGCCTTGGGATCCCGTGCCCCCCAGGAAAAAAATTGGTTAAATATTTAAAAGTGTATTTTTAGATCCATTGCCCTTTAGATCCTGTGCCCTCTTTCAGCATTACTTAGTCTTTATATTTCTATTTTAAAATACTTAGCTAATTATATTTTATATTGCCTTGTAGAAAATTGAGTTGTATTACAAAGGTCCTATTTTTCTTTCTGTGTATGCATCTGATGAACTTGGGTTAGAGTTCTGCATGTGCATTTGATGGAATGTTACTGGTTTTGTTAAGGGCTTTATTGGATTTAGAGGGTGATGGTTCTTTCGTTACTTTAAAAGAAAACCTGTTCGTAAAGGACATGGTTGCTGTTCTTTTATTTAAAATTACAAGTTACATAAATCATCTGACAGAAGTGAGAAGAAAGGAAAAAACCTAAAACTTTCTGGATGATTTCATTGCTTAAGCTGTCTGCAGGCAGAGGCAGAGTCATGGCCTTCATGTGCCTTGGCCAGCAGTGCAGGTGATGCTGGCCTCCTGCCCAGCTAGTGGTGCAGGCTGCAGTGGTCCTTGCTGAGGGATTTTATCTATTTTTTTACTGGAGATAGCAAAGTGAATTTGGTTTCTGTGGTCCTCAGTTGTCTTCTGGAAGTAGATTGGTGAGTGCTGCTGAGATGGAAATGAGATGCTGGTCTGCTTGCCAGACCTGCAGAGGACTCTCACCCAACTCCCTTGCTTCTGGAGAAAAGATCATGGGCATTTAGGAAATTTGAATGAAATATTGGAGGCTTTCTCACTATAAATATTGTCAGCAGAGATCAGAACACTTCATCCTTTGGTGTCAGGAGATGGCACGCATTGAGATCTAAGTGGCACATCTACATATTTCAACAAAATACACTGCCTCTCCTGCCTTCACATTTACTTTTAAGTTTCATTGGCAGACAGATTGCCTTTCATGTCCTTTCTGCTCGCATTATGCTAGAAGGTTCCTTTGCAGAAAATAAATTTATAGTCACTGGCTGATAAAGGTCTTTCCACAGCTATCCTGCAGAAATGTTTTCGGAGCCATCCTTCCTGTTGTGGTGGCATCGCTGAGCCATCTCTCACCAGAGGTGACAGTCTACCTGCGGTATTTAATGTTGTATCTTTCCATTGCAGTTTTTCAGACCACATGGAGGAGAAACTGAAATTTGTAAATGAAGACCTCTTGGATAACTTTTTCCAAACTATTTTGCTGATTTGAACTAGGCAGTCTCATAAAAATGCTTTTTTCAAGTAGGAGCTACGGGTTTATTTGGTTATGGGCAGCCTTTGTATATGTGCTCAAATGCGTACATGTGTGTGTGCGCGTACAACATTTACTCTTCAAAACCGACATTCAGGCAGGGAACAAGTCACTGGTGTTCATGGTGTGCTGCTGTGGCTTGATGCCAGCGAGTGCTGGAGCTTTTCTGTGGTTAGCAGTGCCATTGTTTGCCAAAGCAATCCCATGTTTTGATAACATTGCTTTCAGGTTTTGCAGAACCATAATCAGTTTACATATGTAAGCTCTTCACGTTTTTAAGGTTTATCAAATCTGCCGTTTTACATGCTTCCTTGTTTTTGTGAATAGAGGTAGGCAAATGAAAAATAGCCTAGCAATCAGAAATTGTTCTTCACAAAAGGGCAGTAGCGAAAGTGAAGATGTGAAAACACTTTCAAGTAGCAGAGGTAGTGTATGGTATGATAAAAAAAAAAGAAGCCAACTTTTTTGTCTAGCATTCAGTTAAATTGAAAAAATATATCTTTTGATATAATGAAACAAAACTGCTTTTGTCTCCTGTGTTGCAGCATTCTGAACAGAATTTTTTTAAAAAAGCAACTGATTTGCCATAATTTGCTGAATTCTACCTCTTGATGTTTTGCAAGAACAGAATATTGTCTAATAGCGAAGTAAGAATTCTGGCTACGCATTTATTGTGTTAATGTGGTTAGGAAAAAGGACTTCAAGGTATTGTTGAAGCTTATCCAGTCACAAGATGTATTGTGATGACTTGAATATCTTAATAGCAAATTTTTCATCTTGTTAATAAGGAGGAAATGTAAAGAATATTATCAAAATAGTCTGTCTGACATGCAGAAAATGTTAAACTTTATCGCATTGCAACAAAAACAAACTCATTTATGGCTGCACAAAAAAATGATTATGTCCTGTGTTTGCCTGCTATAAATTTGATTTATTCCTCTAGTAATTATAGTCGCTGATTTGGTAAAAGTTGAAAACATTTCTTTTCCCCAAGCATAACAAGACTTCTGCATTACCACTGCTACTGCATTGCAATACTTTGAACTTGCTTAGCAGACATGACAAAAGGTTTTAATTAAAATACTAGTGAGATAAAAAAAATCATTTGTCTGCATTAACTTTGTACATTTCTTATAATTCTTTAATTCTTGTAATAAAGGAAAAATGCCATGACAGTGATAAGAAGTTGTCCTCCCTCCTTTCTCTCCCTCATCAGTAAAAGATTGTGTTGGAGCTCTGGGATGTTTTGTTTAATCCCACTGCGGGCTCTGAAGTATCATTCAGATGTTCCTTGCTGGTGCAGGATGAGGAGATACTTAGAAGGCTTCAATTCACCAGAAGGAGCACAATCCCAGCATGGTGAGGGATATGCTGAAATCTGTTCAAGCACCCCAGCCTTCCCAGCTCCTAAGTAATTGTAAAATAACTCACTCTTGAGTTTTATCCCATCTGAGTATTCTGAAATTAAAGACTATCAGCTACGAAACCAACAGGATAGCTCAAGGACCTTTAGGAGTATTTCTGCCAAATAGATGGTGATTTTGGTATGATGCTAAAAATAGAGAACATTGTCAGAGTTCATTAAATCTTTCCACTCTCTTTTTTTTTTTTTTTTTTGCTACTGTGTAATAAATATCTCATTCTCTGAAACATGATTTAAGTAATGATGTAAATCAAGCAGAAACTTTGAAGTAAATCGGTTCCTTTGATCTTACCTTGTTACATTTCTCAAAGGGGAGGTTAATTATTAGTAGTTTGGTAATTGTTAGATTGCCTTGATTTTTACTGCTAAGTACAGCTTTTACGGTGAGGTAACACCTTTTGTCAGCCTTCTAAGCCTATGTTATAATTGTCTGACTATGCCAAATAAGCATTCAGGTACTTCATATTTTTGATAGTAAAATAGTTGTTTAACATATATTGAGTGCTGAATATACAGTTGTATTGATGTCAAAATTTGAATTAGGTTAAAATGCATGAAACAATATTGGATAGTTAACTAAGTTTTTCTTAAATTTATTGGGTACATAAATCAAAAGCAAACTTAGTGGATTTTGCTTTTTGAATTGGTAAGGGAGGGCTTTCAAGTTTTAAAATAGTTATGGTATTAATTCTATTCTAGATAGTGACTGGGAAACAGTTTTGGCCCCAGAGAATTTTGTAAATGGTAGGTTTAATCCTCTTGCTCTTAATGTTTATATCTAGATTGGAGAATGAAAACAAAGCTTCATGCTATTTCTTAATTGATTTCTTCTTTTGAGCAAAATAAGTCTTTGAATTGAATTAACTGGATAAACTGAAATTTGGAAAAAAGCTATTTCTGCATCAGTCAAAAGGTCAATCATTAATTAGAGTTGGTTTAGTGCATTACTTTCAGTTGTTTAACCTGATGATTTGCCTTTCTTGAAGACATGGCAAGGAAATCTAGGTTTTTTGAACATATATTAAATTTTAATACTTTTGATACATAATTTTGATTTTATGAGTATTTGCAAATATATAAAATGTTGTAATGCTTTAGAAACTTAAACCTAGTTTTTACTAAGTATGTTAGGACATTATTGAAGTGTATGTTTAAAATAAACATTTATTTTTGCTTCTCAAGGAAAAATCCTTAACCATGTGAAAAGAGAAATTCATGTATCTGAGAGGTTTTTTTATTCTGTGTCACTTATATAAGCATGTCACAGGATCACAAGAAATTAGGATTTCTTGTATTTGTGATTACAAGGAATAAGAACTCTTGACTATCCGAAGCTGGCCATTGTTATTGTATTGGTACTGTTAAACATCCTTCTGAACATGTAGTGGTGATGCAGCCATTATAAGTAGTGTGGGAATCCATGTTGTAGTGTTTACATTTCAGTGTGGGATGATATAGAGGTGAAATTGTAGAGCAAAATAGATATGTGATGCATTTATTTTACTATTACCAGTATACTCAAATTTTGGTGCTTTATTCACATATATAAAATTGAAATACAGGCATTTCTGAGACAGAATTTTGGCTTATTTTACTAAGCATAAACTAGAGTGTTTGTATTGTAAATAACTTTTAAAAGTGCTCTTTATTTTAATACTTTCTGTTATAGGAGATCACTCATTGGGGATTATAATTTATGATAATTTTGGTTTGGGAGTGGGGAAAGCTGTTTATTAATTGGGAATATGCTTGTCTAGACTTCATGAGTATATTCATCCACATTTAATATGCATCTATAATATTAGTAGTAATGCTCTGTAGTAATGAATGTGTGATATAGTAAATGCGTTAATCTGTGTTCACTTTAGACACCTGTATTTGAATTTTAAGCTGCATCTGACCTTTGGTAGGGATTGGATGTTCCACTGTAATGACTTGTAGAGACAGCTCTTTGGTGCATTGGAGGACACACTGCTGGCAGCGCTGATGTGAGCTTGGTCTGAATCGACGAGTTGTGATGGATTAAAACCAATGCAATACACTCCATTGTATTGCATTAATTTTGTAACATTTCTTATAGCACAAGTTTTTTTTTTTTCATTACGGTGAGAATTTGCTGTCCTGTGGAGTAAGCCACTGGGCAAGCAAAGAAGGCTTAGAGCCACTAATCCTCAAAAGAACAATCGTAGTCCTGACTTCTTGCTGTTGCTGTCACTCTTAGAAGTTTATTTGTAGTGTAATTGTTCAGATCTCTTCATTTCTGCACCCCAGTGCTAGAGCTGTTCTGCTCTTTTGGTGTTGAGAATATACCCCTGTGGTTTTTTCTTGTTCTAAAACCCTTCAAAGTTCTCTAGAGTCCCTTAAAGTCAGTTCTGTGCAGGAGTCTGCTTGATGTGGAATTAAAACCTTGCAAAAGAGGATGTGGGGAGCCACTGAGCAGTGCTGGGAGAGTGCTCCTTTCTAGCCCATCCTGGACAAAGTGGCACTAACCATGTTCTGTTCTTTTTCTCTTTTCCAAGCTAGATTAGAATCAGCACAGGCTTTTCTGGGACGGCAGTGTAACTGTGGCTTATACAATATAGAGAGCTGAGATTTTGAGATCTTGTGTATGGAATGAAACATTCCTTCTGGTTTACTCTTGGCAGATTTGAAGGTTGGGTGACTGTTTGGGAAATGGATACTTTGGATGAAAAGAGATCTATCCTCTCCAGTACCAGTTACTCCGTATGCAAGAAAAGACACAGTAGGCTGATGTGTAGTAGTGAATTTCTTAAAAAGAGTAACTCTAATCCTAATTAGTAATAATTAGCTACTCTTAATTCTTGGAACATGTATCTTTATCCTTTCGATTACTTAGTAGCTAATAATTTGTATGCCAGTCATCCATGTTTCCTCATTCTGTAAACCTCTGTTAAGTTCTCCAGGATTCCATTTGTATTATACATATGTGTAAAAGCTCAGTACTCTGAGGAGGGGAGAGGAGGTGCAACATCGGAACCAAATCAGAAAGAAGGTTCCTACTTTTCCTCCTGATTATTTTAGCACTGTGACAAAGAGGGCAAGTGGATGACTCTTTGGAGGAGTGAGAAAAGGTGTGAAATAGGATTTCTAATGAAAACGAGTCTCTTCCAGAGTAATTGTTCATCTTGTTCCAAGCTAGAGCCTTGTTTTGCTTTGCGTCCTCTCTTTTCAGAGAACAGTCAAGGAGCTGTACAGAATCATATAATAATTTAAAAGATTCTAGGAAACCAGAAGGTGAACGTGGCCTACGTGTGCTTGACTGCTGAAAGTCCAATCTGGTCTCTTCAGTAAACATTGACAGCAACTGTTCCTGTTTAGACATGGAGAGTGTTGCTCTGTAGTGTTACATGTACAGGAATAAAATGCACTTATGTTGTATCAGCTCCGTGAAGAGCTTCAGTCACCTCTTGTTTTAATGGGCTCGTGCATGTATTGGTCTACCAGCCTGGCTGTGTCAGTACTGCTGAGATAGAGGAAAGTCTTTAATCTGGTACATCTCTGAACAAGATGACATAGCTGCTGCCCTTTGGTACTGGCAAGATCTGTGGGCTGAATATTGACGTGCACCTCTACCCAAGCGATGTGGATCTGTGATTATTCCTGCTCCTTTGACGGTATCGGAAATGGGGGCGAGATGTACTTGGACAAAATAGTAGTGTGTCAGTTGGATATATCTGAAAAAATTTAGCTCCCCTCCCTCCAGCAGCATAGACAAGGTAAGTGTTTGACTCAGCACGGGTTTTGCTGATCAATAGAGAAAGCACTGTAGGAATTGCCTTGTTACAGTAAACATGTAACAAGTAAAACATTGGCAGGGACCTTACGGGCATCTGAAGTGAAATTCCTGGTCAAACCTTGAGTTGCCCAAGGTGGAGTGTGAATTTTCCTTGTTGGCACAGGATCCTCAAAGAAGATAGAGCACATAAGCAATGTTCCTAGATTTTATACAAGTGGGAGTAGTGGAGGTGTCATTTCTCCCTGGAAATCCTTGTAACTTATTCATCAAACTTAGTCATACCTGGCACTTGTAGGTAAGGGAGATTGTTCAGAATCTCTTAAGAAATGTTTTGCCTTATGTTGAGAGGTTTGTTTGCTTTGTGCCCAGAATTCTCATATTTCCATGTCTGACCTGCTCCAAGAACTTACTATCAAAATAACTGATATTTTACAAGACAGTACCAAGAAACCAAATGTTCATCAGCTCCTTTTTTTTTTCCCAGAAGAAAGCTGTGGAAGGTTAGGCAAAGACATGCATATATTTTAGAAGTCCAGCTTTGGCTGAAGAAACCTAGGCTGTTGATGGTCTTCTGGATGGTGCCAAGGGCTCATCTGCCTTCCATCTCAAAGGGATCTGTGACTGGAAAGGTCATCAGAACGCTGATACTCAGTGCATCTTCTCTGGTTATCTTGGGTCTTAGTTAAGCCAGGCACGAAATGTCAGCTCCTCCAGCTCTAGAAATACTCATGTGACTCAGTATAGCAAAGGGCCTGGTAAGTATTTGCCAGAAGAAAGGACATGTTTGTGCAGTAGTGTTGTATTCTTTCTAACTTCTTTAGCATGTAAGGCTGCTGTGTTGGATAGTGTAGAAACTCCAAGCCTGTTAGTCGGCATTCTTGCTGTAGTAGGCAGGAGCAGGGTTTCTCCTCAGCCACATGCCTAGGATTTTTTGAGTGCAGCCTTTCGAGCCCTTCTGAAGCACGTGAGGCTCCTCTATACAATCATGGCTTGGTTCTCCAAGGTCTAGCTAGCCCTTCATGTGAATCATGCATTTTGTTGTCTTTTGTGTTTTGTAGAGATTGAAGGCTGAGCTGAGAGCTCCCTTGTGACACAGAATTGCATTTTTCATGGAGAGAAACTGGCACTTGAAATCATAAAAGATGGATTTTATTTTTATTTTAATTGTTCTGTCCTTGTGCCCAGCTCTGTTTTACACTTCAGGGGAACCATGATATTCTTTAGATATCCTCAGAGTTCTTGAATAAATTAATGTAGAATTTGGAAAACAAACTCACTTTGTTGTTTATTATCAAAGCAGAAGATGCTTCAGCACTAACTCTGTCTTCGTTGCTAAGACCAGTGTAGCTCAGACATGTGCAAATCAAATGCTGCTTCATCTTTTTAAGTAAGTTTTCTCACTGATTTGCAGAATATCAGCTTGGTTCTTTATTATACAATATACAATTTCTGTGAACTAGATATTCACCAAAGGTAACATTAGACACTGAGCAAATAATTGTTTCCTGTCACACTGCATTAGTAATTGGGAAGAAAGTGTTTCCTAATTTGTATTTGTGCAGAACTAAATATAGCTCTAGTGAAGCTTAACTTCAGCTCCTGACATTCAAGTCCCTAAGAAATTCAGTACCATATTTGTCAGTCACTGGAAAAATGACTTTAGACATTCCGTGTGTGTGTGCTCCTTCCCCTCCCACTTTCCAGTTTTATAATCTTAGGGACTTGAATGTGAGGCTGTCCAAACTCTCAGAAAATCCTGATAGTCCTGGGTTATTGCTGTCTGCAGGAACTATGGCAGAGATTTTTTTCTATTGAGAGTTTGAGGATATCAAGCCCTGACTGCATTCTCCATTCCATATTTCGCAAGGACAAGGTTAAATTGTCCTGCAGTTATGTTTTCCAGCAAAAACTGCTCTAACTTTTCATCTAAAATCTGTAATTATTAGCTGTTCTATTCTAGTTGTTCTGTAGAGCTGATAGCCTGATGCACAAGATCTTAAAAAAAACTGTTTAAGAATTATTCAGGTTGGGATGTACCAGTGAAATCATGCTGGTAAGAAAAATCTGATGTTACAGGAAGGTGTATTGAATAGATTGTGTCTCCTCCCTGGGAAGCGTACAAGCTGGTGTCTGTGCCTTGGCATCGAGTCTGGCAGCTGTGGGATAACAACCTTCGTGCTGCATTTGCACTGAAAAGGCAGCACTGCTTCCTGAGATGATGGAAATGCCAAATGCTGCGTTTCGGAGCTTCAGTCTTTGAGCTGGCATCTGTGAGGAGAATGCTTCAGGTTCATCTCTTCCAAGGACTCTAAGTGTGAGCCCAGGCTCAAAATAGTTCCATTATTTTTTTGTATTACTTTGAATTCATCAAGGTAAGCTCATCCTCCGTGGCTTTCTCTGCTGGACACTGAGCAGGAGGAGTGTGTTTGAAAGGTCTGAGGGATCTTCCATCCAGGGTTTGGAGAGACCAAGACAGTACTTCATCATTCACATGTGTCACTTCAACCTTAAGTGTACTACTACCTTGTGCATTTTATCCGTGCTCTGCCCGACTTTCTCATGTTATCGGTGATGCAGATAATTAGGAGGAGGTTGTTGCCTGTGGGGAGGAAGAGGAATCCCGTATTGGCTGTCTGTCTGCACCTGTACCTCTTACCTACAGAGAGATGCTTTGAAGAAGCGATCTAAAGAAATCCAAAGAAAATTGCCGAGGTTTGTAACAGCTTTCCTCCTGGCAGTCTGAGGTTTATTTATACTGTAGGATGTGACAGGCAATTCCTGGTGCCTCAGCTTTGCCTGAAGTGTGAGTGATCGCTGGAAACACGAATGATTGCATTTGCAGCTTTCTTCCCTCTATTGGGGAGAAATTTTGAGTTTGAACTCTCCCCTCATTGAGATCTTTGAAGTTTGGATCTTTAAAATCATTCTCCATGCCAAAGACCTACTAGTGCAGTTGTCATCCTTCCCATCTCTGGAGGACTGGACCAGCCTTCCTTCTGAGGCCATTAAAGCTGCTTGTTTCATCCTCCAGAGAGGTCAGCAGAGAAAGACATAAGTAAGTAATTATTTTGTGCCTCTCCTCCCAGTAGCTGAGTGAACTCTGGAAGTTGAAACATCATTAAATCTCTGAGCAGTGTGGATGGTCTGCAAGCCAGCCAGGGAGCCCATGTCACATGGCAGAGGGAGGGCCGAGTAACAGGTGGTATTTAGAAACTAATTAATATCTGTGAATAACAATGTGCTATTAGTAAGAAAACAAATCAGTGTGCTTGTGAATATTTATGATGATGACTTTCAACACTGCTTGGATCATGCAGTGCTTTTCCAGCTACTGCACCTCCTCCTGTGTCACAACATTTCACCCGGGGGGGAAAATATTCTCCACTGTGTGGATCCGTCCCACAGGGCAGAAGCTGGCTGAGCACCACTGTGGAGTACACACTCTTAGAAGAATATTCTCACCAGTTTGGTATTAGTGGAACACTAGATTCCAAACATTTGAAGTATTCTTTGCTGGTGGAGTAAGCCATACAAATTAGCTTGAGATTTCATCCCATTAAGAGCCAAACCATGCACAGAGGTAGTGCTATGTTTGAAGAGAAGGCAGGTGTTAAAGGTTGTTCTACCTCTTAATGTTGTGTGTGAGTGTTTTACAGTAGATCAAACTTGCCTAATGTAATCTTCATAATGCTTTCATTTAAAAAGCTCCCTGTGGTTTGTATTTGTTGAACTGAAAGAGCAGAATCTACTTTGTAGCTTGGTGAGGTGGGGTGTTCCATTGAACATGTGTTCACACTGTCATTTGGGAAAGATAATAGGTTTTTAACCTCTGTCAGTGTTAGACTGAGGTATTTATGGAGCTCTGTTGAAGCTGTGCCTAGGCAGGTAACCTTGTGATGCAGATTTTTCACAATTCGCCATTTTCTTGTGATAAGTTGCGGCTTTTCTTGGCCCCTTGCAGTGCCTCTTGCAGCGTCAGCCAGCATGGGAGCTCACCAAGAGATAAGGAATTCCTTGCTGTTGTCAATGCCGCATAAAAAGCTCATGGCTGCTGGTGTTGTGTGCTCAGTAAACACTGTCTCATAGATTGAAAAAGCAGCCTTGAAGAGTTTCAGAAAATATTCTTGGCTTGGCACATGGAAACCGGCAAAACCCATGGAGGTAGTGCTCACGTTTTCAGCGGCAGAGGTGTCCAGGTGCAGCTGGAGGTGCTGGGCTCTTGTTCAGGGTGCTGCAGGGGACATGCAGCATGGCACTTAATCTTGGCAGCCTCCCCACTGCTCCTGCTGGCCTTGTGGGAGGGGGGAAGCTGTGTGTTCTTCAGTGTGCTAAAATCCTGTTGGTATGGTCTCTCTGTCGTCACTCGAGGCCTCCAGCAGCCTAAATTAGCAGATGGAGACTGCAGCATGCTGCACGGAGGAGGTTATCGCCAGTGAAGTGCCATCACTACTTTCGTCACTGCTGTTTAATTTTTTTCGTTAATGTTTAATCCTCCACAGCAAATATGTAATGTTTATATGCCCTTTCCCTGTATAAGCAGAACATCTGTTTTAACTAGTTGGTTAAGACATCCAAAACTGAATCAGTGTGAAATTTTACATGGGTCTGTCAGACAAACAGATGCAAAGAAATTCAGAGCGGAAGTGATCACTTCAGCGTGCACAGGTCCTCTTGTGGCAGGGATTTCTAGGAATCTTAAACTGCTTATTAAACAGTGCTTAATATGCCTGAGGGTATTTTCTAACCTCATCTTAAAATTCTTTGCTCCATCTTAATATTTTCAATGTAGAAGAGGTGGTTTGGGGGGGGTTGGTTTTTTGTGTTTGTTTTTTTTTTTGTTTTTTTTTTTAGTGACATGTTTCCACTTGCTTTTCTAGCAGTACTGTCCCTGTGGTATAGCTGAGAATAGTTGACTTGAACTGTCCCTGTTAAACAAATGCAAAAATCTACTTAAGCTTTTGGGAGAAAGAAGTTTCTAATGAAATACGTGAGTGTGTATGCATGACTACAGTTGTGTGTTTAGAACTATAGCAAATTCTATAGGATTTCCAAGGAATACCTTTAAAAGAATGCATAAAAAGCACTATAACAATTAGCAGCAGAGACTGATGTATTTAAAGGAAGTCATTAATTTAAAGTGTTGGCTTAGAGACATTTCAAGCATTTTTATGCATTTAATAAAGGGTTGCCCTTTAAGTAGCTTAAGTATCCTTCTCTGTATGCAACATGTCCTGGGAATTAACAAACCACTAACTGCTGGATGGATTCTGTTGAGATGCAACTGCCATTCCTGCTGCAAAGACTGATGAAGAGAGTGGAAAGAGCCAGTACTGAAATGGTCATCCTGTTAGTCTGGGGGAAGGGAGGAAACAAATGTGTATCATGTCTCTTCTGTTTATTTAGTATGCTCATCTTGATGCCATGAGCATCAAGGTGAATATGTGCATGCCTAAAAGAGGGCTTTCCTCCATTTTCAGGGAGCCTGGCAGGAGGTGCCAGGGTGCTTGTCTAAAATTCTCACCTGAGGGATGGAGACCAACAGTGTGGGACAGCTGAAGGTGGAAGCTGGTGATCTGATACTGAGGGAGAGATTCTGGGGTATAAAATCAGGACCTTGTGTGAAAGGAGGAAAAACTTATGACATGTTCTAGACAAAGGAGCTTGCAGGGGTGGAAGAAAGAAGGACAGTGTGGTCGAAGTTGAATGGAAAACTTACTGAGGAGCATTGTGCATAGATATTGGCAGGGTAAGACCTCCGGGTTTAGAACAGGAGCACGCTCAGAATAATTGCAACAAAGGCTGCCAGTGTGTGCCAGAAGTAAATATAGTAGTGTAAGCACTGCTACAGAGTCATTGAAGTCAATGCTGCATAACATAAATTGCATAATATATTTGTTTGTGAAGGTTATTAGAGCACAGTTTTAAATGGCTCCAAGTCCTTGGAAAGGTGAGTGTATTCTGGTTCCCTGAGCTGAGGTTTCCAATACGTCCCAGTCTGATCTGGGGGCAGACTGCCAGCAAGAGGGGGGAGGTTGCTGTTCCCCTCCTGCCGGCTCCAGTGCTTGTCCGAGCAGCTCCTGAGCTGGTTCCACGCAAAGTGCCAGGAGGGAAAGAACTGCCCTCTCCCCTCAGAAATGGGAAAAAGTGGGGGGATTTTTGTTGTCCTGGTCAGCTGAGTTGGTTGAGGGGATGAGAGAGAGGGTGTCCAAGGCGTGTGTATGAGAGCGTAGGTGGAGGTATGTCTGAGCACAGGGGGCATCAGGCAAGCAGGTTGTTCAAGCCTCATGTCCCACCTCAGAAGAGGAGCAAACCCTCTCCCTCTCCCACCAGGGTTATGATGGTCGATGAAGGATGCAGCAACCATAAGACACCCAAATTTCAGGGCACTGTCACACCCTCCATAAGAGGGTTGAAACTGTTTACAAAATGCATACTTTGTAAATGGTAAAGGCTAAATAATGTATTCTGTGCATTTGCATAATTTTGAATCACTTATCCTTCTGAGGGCTGTAGTCATTTGGCTCATGTTAAAGAGCACTTAGCCGTGTAGTTGAGCTCAAGCTATCAGCTGCTGGGTTGAGTTGACACTGAGGATAGAACACGCGTGTTCCCTCTGACATCCCTGGCACCACAGAGCAGTGCCCTGAGGGCTCAGAGTGCTGCAGGTGGGACAGGTAGGAGGCACAGTCAGTGCTGTGAAAGGGTCAGGATGTCTTTGAGAAGGAGCTTGAGACCTAGAGCAGTTGAAGTGGGACATATCTCCATGGTGATGGCATGCAGGGTCATAACCTTAGAAGGCATTAAGGGAGAAGCTTCTGCTCTGCACTGGGTGGGATGGAGGGGGTTACCAGCTGAAAATGCTGGAGAAGCACATCTTGGGGCAGTTGCAAGGTGACAGCTGGCCATGAGGATGGGGCTGGGCAGAAGATGCTGATGTGGGGGGGATACAGGAGACAGGTAATATCAAAGATGGGGGGGAGTCACCAGTGAGCAAGCTCCAAGAACTTGCTTGATTTAGGTGGGCACATGAGCCCTGACAGGAAGGTGGTGTAATTCATTTTTTATCGTCAGGGAAATAAACTTCAGGGATGGAGAAAAGCTGTTTAAGCTGCTGGGTCAATGTTGGCATGAAAACAAATGGATAAAAGCTGTTCAGGAATAACTTTTAGGCTGAAAGTTTTTTTAACTAGTGGAGGAGCTCAGCTCTGCAGTTAAAATTGGATATGGAGGCTGAGGAAGAGCATTGTTAGTATGTGGGGCTCTGTTGCTGTGATTTGGGTTCTTGGATGTGGTACTTGTCATGGAGGGCTAAGCTAATGATCTGTAAACATCTTTCCAGCTTACATCTGGTGGTGGATTATCGTGACTGTCATGTGTGAGGAGAAGAGGGGAAGTTGTGCCTTGCAGTCTTTGTTTTAAAAGTGCCTTCGTGGGAATATGTGCTGAACTGAACTGCTTCTTTCTCAGGGTGGAGAATTCATGTCATTAAATAAAATTTTAATCTTTGCTTTACCTTTAATCTGTGAATGTCTCTGCTGTTTTGGTCACTTATGACACTTATTCTTATGTTGTTTGTTTTTCCCCTAGGTATTTTTATGGCCTCTGTCACAGTGGTGTCTCAGTGTCTTCCAGGCATTTATGGATTTATTCTGAGAACGTTCCTGTGAGGTAAGGAAATATTATCACTTGGTTTTACAGACTGGGAACTGAGGCAGAGGGAGACAAAGGTTGTAGGAGTCTTGTAGCTTAGCCAGCAGTCAAACACTGATTGCCAACAGGTTTATTATTGTCCTAATCCCAAACCCAGCTACCTGTCTCTGGCTTTTTTTTTCTTCCTCTTTTTACTTCTCTGGTTTTTTTTTTTCCCTTGTCTGAGTTTTAGTAGCAACAATCTTCAAGGAGCTGGGAGGACCTGTGGAAAATATGATTAGGGATACTGGTGTCCTTTTTTTAACATTGTTACTTATGAGTTGAAATTCCTTTCTAAAAATATCAGCAGATCTGTTTATGTTAAATGATTAGCATGTTTAGACTTCCAGAGATAAGCTGCCGTGCCTTTTTGAGTCTGTAACTCCTTTATCCTACCTGTCTAGGCTTGTGGCTGTTGAATTCTTACCCTGCCTAAGCTAATGCCATCCCAATCACCTAAAGCAATGCCAAGAATTTCATCATCCATGCAAAGATCTGATTCATGTCAAGACAGGTGTAAAGTTTCTCAAGCACACTTATGTATAATTACTGTTTAACTTTATTTTTCAAAGATCTTTCCAAGCAGGCTAAAATGTGCAGCTTTGAGCTCCCAGATTGTCCCAGAAATTGGATTTCAGTGCCTGATTAGTGATGCTGATCCCTTTCAAAAGTATTGCAAAGTTCCTTACACGTGCGTGCACTGAATTACAATTTAGATCATAAAATCAAATATCATGAATAACAGCTTGGAAAGCGTCTCTTTTTTTTTTTCCCCTTTCAAGTAAGGAATTTTTAAGTTAGGTCTCCCTTGAGCCCTTTTTTTTTTTCTCTTCAAGATGGTATTTAAAGTGACTTTTACTACTTAAATAATTTTCTTAGAGTTACAGCAATGTTATAAGTTAGGAATTCACCAGCAGGCTCTGACAAATATTTTTATTGTATATTAAAATCATCATTATTAAAAATATAACATTGCAAAGAAATATTCAGTACTATCTTTCTAATTTCACAATCTGTAAAATACACAGATCACATTTATGCTCTTTATTAGTGAGTATTACATGTCCTTCTGTCCCCAAGAATGGGGCCCTAATGACTCATGAACTGTCTCAAAGTGTACTAAATAAGATTAAAGAGCTGGCCAGTGACCTTAACAGTCAATTAGGCTATATGTTACTCAGCCCAGTATTTGTGGAGTGTAGAAGAGTAGCAAAAATTCATTAGCTAAGGTGCTGATGCTTGAAACAAGCAGGATTTCTCAAACATCAGCAACGGGTGTTGTTGCTTAAGTGGAGATAGAGGCACATACAGTAGGTATGTCTTTGTATATGCGTGTTTGAAAGTACTGATGATGTGGTCCTGGGGTGGGGAGAAAGCTGCTCCTGGGCTTTTGGGCTCAGAGCCTTGTGGAGGAGATCCTGCCAGCACCTGGTGCTGGGTTGGGCAGGGGCAGGTGCAGTTGGAGGTGTGGTGCTCAGGGTTTGGGATGTGCCACTTGAGAGGTTACGCAGAGACAACGCAGTGGGAGGGCTGCTTTCAGTAACCTTGTGTTTCATAGCAGCAGGACAGGGAAGGATGTGTTGGTGTGGTGTGTGGCATGCTTGGTTTTCCTCAGAGGTGAGCCCGGGTTGGTGTGATTGCATTTGGGTGCAGGCAGGAGGGTGAGCAGGAAGGCTCTGGGCTGCTGTGCCCACTGAAGAACAGAGTTCGAATACTGCATCCCCTTCTCCCTTAGCTCACGGGACGGGACGTGGATGGGTGCTGAGTATGCAGAGGTGCAGACAGGTCAGATTACCTGTTCCCTACCAGCTTCCTTGCAGGCTCACCTCTTCTGTGGAGCTATGAGCATGAAATCAGGCTGGCAGTGGGCAGCAGGGCTGAGTGTATCCCAGTGATGGACTGACTTGGCAAACCTGGACAGTATCTGAATTATGGTACCATCTGTCATCTTAAGTTGATGTTTCTTAACTAATTACCTGCATTTTGTTTTGTATTGTGGTTGGAAGCATCCTAGGGCAGTCTTAGTTTGGAGATGGCCACGCCCCTGGGAGGGCACTACGTGGTGACAGAACTGAACCAGGAGAAGTGACCTTACACGGGAGCTGAGGCGGCAGCTTGGTCATGCAGCTCCTCAGCAAAACAGCTGTCCTTGAGGGCTTCTCAGTTTTGTAACACTTCTTTTCTGGTATGTGCAGTTATGAATGCTTTCAGCTGACCCTGAAAAAGTCTTCTGTCATTCTTAAAGTAAACTCAGATTTTAGGAAAGAAAAGATGACAGACTCAGTCAATAAAAAATGTGGCTGAAAGTACAATTTGAGTGGCATGCAATAATATCTTTTAAAGTAAATCAACTTTCTTGAACATAAATTGGGCGGCATCTCTGTGTTCTAGGTCATAGTTTATCTGTAGGATTTTCTTTTAAAATAATTTCCTTAATAATGATTTGGGGGTAGGGGACAGGGGAGCCTGGGAACAAAGTGAATGAATGGTAGGAAAAAGAAAAAGAAGCCTTTTCAATCATGTCAGGCTGAATCTAAAGCATCAAGGAATGATGTTACAGGAGAACCCCTGAAGATAAACTGTAACCTAGATTAGCAGAATACAGATTAAGTTTTCAGGAGTTTTGAGACAGCACTATATCCTGAAGCAGTCTTTTGTCATTAATTTAAACTAAAATTCTTGTATGGTTGCATTTTCAGGGGTATACAAAAACACTTATGCATTTGGATGTTATAGTCATGAAGTTAAGAAATTTATTAAAGTGAGTACTGCTTGAAAAGATTAAGAGAAGAAAAACAAAGTTAAGATTTTTCATTTGAACTGGCCATTGCTAGGGAAATACTGTGTATCTATGTGATCGCGATTTGGGGGATTTTTATACAAGCAGCATTACCACTGGAATCACAGTTGAAACTGAGATTTTTACATGATCAGTTTTTTTCATTCTGACTTTAAAGTGTTGTCATTGGGTCACACTGTCCTCTTATAATACTTTAAACATTTTTATTCTTTAGTTTATTTACGTTTTGGAAAATGTGTTGCGATATTCTAATTGAAGGGTTGTTTTCAGTAATAGAGGTTATGTATTTCTACATAATGTTGGCACAAAACTTATGTGATCCAAAGTGATTTAATTGTGTGTTAATGCCACATTGGCTGGAGCATACTAATAATTAATGTGAAACAGCGAGTTACCCCTTACTTTTCACTGTAATCCAGTGAATAGTGTTTTCTGGCTATACTTACATGACAGGCTCAAAAGGGCATTGGCAGAATTTGTTGGCATATTTATATATGCCTTTATATATGACTATATCTTTTTTGCACTTAAGAGTCTTTGCAGGTCCTTTTATCTCACAAATACGTGGATTGCTTTAAAATATTGGAACGCAGAGGGCACGAGTACTGGCCGTTTACCTGGCTTCACATGATGAGTGTTGGAGAATGCATGTGGAGAGGGAAGGGGTGGGGTTTAAAGCTCCAAATTTGCACTCACAAAATTCCCTTCTGCTTTGAAGGTGTTTGCTTTAGCTGTCTGCAGGGATATATATTTTCAGAAGTTTATTTATGAAAAAGAGGCTCAGGAGATGCCTGAGATGTTACAAGATTTAACCATATTTGCAAAATTGAACATGAGCTTTAGCCTTCTGGTCTTTTTCATTTTCTTTTCTATTTTATGATCAGTATATTGGTAGGTGGCTTTTGTGTTGTCACTTCACCTGTTTAATTTAAATTTAGGTATCTGAGGGTTGTGCAATAAAGGTAGAATCTCCATAACTGGCAACATAACCTTGTCGTCTCGCAGAGTCAGCACTTGCTCATGCTCTGGCGCAACGGCTTTGAATTGCTGCCACCCCATGTGTGTGTTTCCTAAACTCAAGACAAGTGCTGAACTCATTAAAAATACATGCTGTATAAGTTAATGTGCATAAGGGGTTTTGGTGCTGAGATCTCCTTTGAGGCTACATTTAACTCTAATTAACTTGGTTTCGTTCCGTCTACTATCAGCATAGGCTTGGCTGAAACCAGCCAGTATTGGTTAAACTATGGGTTTGAAGTAGAGCCCAGGGGGGGGATGGATTAAAAAGCAGGGAGTTGTGACTGTGCTGGGGTTCCCAGTGCCTGTGCCAGCTCCCAGGGCTGTGCCGGGCACGAGCAGCAGCTGTGCCATTCCTGGGGCACAGTGCCACACCAAGCGGATACGCATCCGATCGTACTCTCGGGCAAAACTCTGGGTTTCTAAAGAGGCCTGAAATAATGAGGTTTGCTGAGCTGTGACTGAACAACTGCATGACACCAAGCTCCTCTGACTAAAATAGAGTCTGAATTTTTCCACTAGTGGAATAAGGAACAGCAGCAGAGACTACCAGTATTTCACTGTTCTGACTGTTCTCTCTATTCATACCTTGTTTTTATTCATCATTAACTCAAGCATGAGATCCAGGGATTCTGCTAATTATGATCTGTTTTTCAGGGGAGGCAGGCAGCAAGACAGGGATTACTGATGGTGACATTTGCAGTAGGGACAAGTACCAGCAATATATGGATTGAAAATATTGGGTGGGTTTTCTGGCCTGACAGTGTTGGAAATCAAGCTTTATATTATGTCCAGTAAAGTAGGTTTCACTGAAAGCTGATTATAGTATTTTGTGAGAGGAGGTTTTCAGTGTATCACTCTGGAAGAAAATACCCACAGATCCATATGCAAGGGTAGGCTGCTGTATTTTGTGTAACTGGAAGAATGCGTGGATTTGTTGCATTTTCATCACAGCTAGCAAAAGAAAACGATTTTCCCCCTTCTTTTGACTAGTTACTAGGGTTTTAGTCTTGCAAAAGGATTTTCTAGGTAGAAATATCAGGTAAAATGGATTCCGGATTTAAACAGCAAGTGGGGTGGGAACCACCACCCAGCAGTTTTTGAGTGTTCATCATTTCTTGAAAATTGGACCTTTTAAAATACTTCAAGTTGGGTACACTAGAAATTGAGGCATTCAAATCACTAACTGCTTTTAGAAATGACAGCCAGAATCTCCATTAACATTGCATCTTCTGCCTAGGGGATCACAGAACAGAGCCTTGATGTGTCTTTGAGGATGGAAATGAAGCAATTTAAGAAGTTACTGTGCTTCAGCTGAAATGTGGTAACAGCACACAACCATGTCTAGTTCATTTTGCTGAAAAACAAAATAGAAATCATAGAGGATGATCTAAGGCTGTCTGTTTTGCTTTTCATAGAAGCAGACTAGCAATGATCCTGTAGTATCTTGCCATGTTTCAGCTATGAGGATGGTAATTTCCAGCTGATGAAAGGTAAATTATGGCTAGAACAGGTGGATGCTTTAAAATCATAATGTGCTTCAAGATAGTTGTCAGTGTTCGTGGAGGAATGGGACTCGCTGTGCTGGTTTGGACCAGCGGTCAGTCTAATTCAGTACCCTACCCCTGGCAATGATCAGTGCTGGATAACTGAGGCAATCAACAGGAAATTGTGTATTTGATTATCAAATGTTTTATCTACTGGGGAAGTGTTGGATTATTTATGCTTTTTTTAATTTATAAAACCAAACCAGGCTGATTTAGTCATTGAAAGAGTTCCTTCTAAAATGCAGTTAAAATTTCTCTTTAAATCTTCCTTCACAGACAAGGAGTTTATTGACATTTCTTAGTATTTTCCCTTCAGACACCTCAGCTTGAGGATTGGTCTAAACCATTTTCAGTCTTCAGTCTAGCTCAAACCAATCTTTCTAAATGTTGTTCTGTATCTCCAAAAGGCCATAGTCATGGTACATGAATAGTGTGGCGTCGGTTTTTTGCTAACGTTATAGCTGAAAGATAAAATATTAAATGGATATCATGTAGCTATTGTGTTGCTTGAGCGTGTCTTCACACTAATTCAAATTAATTTAAACAAGGTGATAGGAGTAAAGTGCAGAGTAGAAAAAGGATAGATCAGAAAAAGGAGATAAGATAGGTGTATTCAAATAGGCAGAGCCTGATGAAATTTGCCCTAGGGTACATCAGCAACTAGCCAAGCAACCTTTGAACCATTTACAATTATCTTTTAGAAATTGGGAAGGCCAAGAGAGGTCCTGGAGGACCAAAAAGGGCAAAGGCATTACCTCAGTTTGAAAAAGGGAGATCCAGGGAATTACAGACTAGTTAGTCTAACTGCAGTGCTTAGAGAATTAGAAGAAAAATTTTAATCAGTTTCTAAGAGTCTGGAGGATAAGAAAATAAGGACTTGGGGATAGCAGTACCTGTGACGTTACCTTGACTTCAGTTATTTGTGATAAAGCCTCTTGTGGCATTTCTGCGGAATAAGGAAATATATGTATTTAATTATATGGTAAACAAATAATTGTTTAAGGACCATGTTTGAAGAATAGTTACCCATAATTTACTATGAAAATCAGGGGAAGAAGGGAGATGGCACGAGGAATTGTGTGAATACACCCATGTTTGTCTTGGGCTGAGCTTTATTTGCTGTTCTCTTTACTGGTGTGGACAAGGGAATACTAACTAAATCTGCAAGTAAGTCCAGACTGAGTGGGGCTCAAGCACTGCGAAGCATAGTTCAGAGTTAAATGGCTTTGGTAGATTGAAAAGGCATGTGGACATCTGCAGCTTACAACTTAATGAGTTGAAATGAGGAAATACAAAGTGGTGAGGACGTGGCAGGGCTGCACAGCACAGGAAGAGTGCTTTGGGACAGGCATTGGATCACCACCTATACACAAACAGACAGTTGCAGAGAGGACAAGCTGCATCTGGAGTGTGTGCCCAGGACTGAAATTAAAGGTAATGGTGCTGCTGTCCGTGCTGCTGAGACCCCAGACATGGTGCTGTGTCCAGCTGCAAGGATGGTGCATCAGGGAGCATGGGTTGGCTGAAGGTATCCCTGGATATGTGGCTGGGGACTAGGATGAGGAGATATTGGAGCTGGGTCTGACCAGCCAGTGGATGAGGAGACCAAGTGGTCAGTTGCCATCTCAGCCAAGGGATGGACAAGAGGTGGTCCTAGTTTATGGGAAAGCTTGAATCCCACCAGTGGTCACCAGTATGAGGAAGGCAAGTCAAGCAAGGTTCTAAAACCAGATGAGTAAGGCAGAAGAATGTGTGGGTGACTGGGGACTGGAGCAGATGTGTGAGTGGGGACAGGGGAGCAGTGCTTCCCAAGCCTGGGGGAGGGAGAGTCTGAGCATGGTCACCTGCCCTGGGCAGGTGGGTGGGGTCATGGCACTGTCCAGTTTTTCCAGGGGGAGCACAAGGAAAGAAAAGAGGGAAGGCACACAGGGTGCAGCAAGGAAGGTTCCTATAGCTCAGCTTCAGAGTGAAAGAGCACTGAGCAAGAGTCCAGAGAACTTGTGGTACTTCCATTTTAGAAGGTGCTCGGAAGTCAACTGGGCAAGGCTCTGGACAGTGTGGTCTGACTTCACAGTTACTCCTGCTTTGAGCACGAATTTAGACATGCAGAGGTCCTTTCCTATCTGCTTTATTCAGAGTTTTAATAAGCTACTTCCTCCTTATTTTTAGAGGTGAAAGTTTTGAATGATAGGTGTCTCAAGTGAGTGGCAGTGCTTCTTCAGGTAATGTTAATCAACATTAGGGCCAGGTACTACTGGGATTGCTTCCCTTAGTGTCTCTTAATAACGTAAAAATGTTTGTTTTCTCAATCAGGCATCAAGAGGAAACAATGTAATGAAATGTTTAAATTTCTTCAATGCTTCAGCATTTTCTTTGTTAGAAGCAGCAGTGTGTTTTCTAGGACACAGGTGTTTAAATTCATAGCCTTTAAGAAACGTTTGTGTCAAGCACGTGGATTGGATTGGGTGCTTGAAGGAAATTGTTGCCTTGTAATATAATAAACATGTACCTAATCAGAGAAGCTGATTATTTCCCATCACAATAAATAGAAAACGTGATCGGTGACATCAGCATCTATTTTTTCTTAGTGTTTTGCAAAAGTAATAGCTATGAGCTTGTAATACTGATATGTAATCTCTAACATGCTGTGGTTAAATATTAATATACATTGGCTATGTTTAAAGATCAAGAATGGCTCTTAGGTAATGAAACGTTAACTCTCTCTTAAGCTCTATCAAATTTTGTAAGGTTACCTGTAGAATGGGAGCGTGTTGTCATCAGAGTGGTCATTTGTTGCATGAACCTTAACAAGAATTCCAGGCGATTTTTAGGATATTGAGAAATTGACACGAAAGTTTCTGTCAAGGTCTGATTTAATCAGTTAAAACCATAGCCAGGCTGCTTGACAGGGATCAAATAAAGCATTCCCAAAGGCTTGGAGTCTGTCTAACTCATCTGTCCCATTTCCTTAATCATGTTGATGGGGTTTTTCGTTTTGGTTTTGATGTGGTGCTGTAAAGCTGAAAAGCCACCTTGTTCAGAGGTGTGGCGGTCCAGGGGTTATTTTCTGTGATACTGTGACAATCTGTAGGGTCACACAGTTATGGAACTGCCCCATTTTCCCTGTTGGGACAGTCTCTCCTGGCACTTGCACAGTGGCACAGAGACTTTAGGCCGTATGTGTAATCTTGGTTAATTGTGTTAGATATTTGTTCTCCTTGTTTAATGTTTGTCAAAGTCTTGTAAATGAAGTTGTTACAGTGTGAAATTTTATGGTGTCCGAGTTGGAAATGATCCCGCTTATCTTGTTGAGTTCGTTCCAAGCTGTTCCTTGTGGTGGTTCTGCTTTGTAGGCCAGCATGCAGGAGTGGCAAGCTGGTCTTCCTCCTGAGTTTTACTTGATAGTCATTAACTCCAGATGGCAAATATGATTTTATGCTGTTGCAAAAGGTGTTTTGTTCAAAGGAGTTCTGTAACACATGCAGTAGGATTGAGGTCTTTGAAAATGTCAATTTATCTGTTTATGTCGGGAACACCAATTTCTGGTGTTGCCGGCGTGGAGACCCTGACTGGTGAGGCACACAATGAAGAAGGGCTGATACAATGTATACTACAGATATTACAACAAAAACGTCATCTTTTTTTCTGGATAGACGTGACTGATTGGCTGTAGACATTCCTGACACTGCCTGCCAGAAAGGGTTATTTTATCTGAAAACAGTGCAGTTACAGATGAGAGACCTCCTGAAAAACATCACTCACTTTTAGTAGTGACATCCATCACTTCCTAATTATGGGTGCTTTCAGGTGGAGAAACAAGTTCTTTCCATTGCTCCTCCAGAGCTTTTCTTGTCCTTCCAGCAGCAGCGTAGGGTTCAAGTTGGCCTTTTATCCAGGGGCAGAGGGACCTGTGGATTAAATTAATGCATATTGATGTCTATATGCGTTAGATGGGTATCCCACTGTTAAAGGAATGGCAGTGGCCAGTAACTGTGGAGAATGAATAATTCTTTGTAGCTTAACCACCTACTTTGAAGTACAGAAGATCTGTTAAACTTACTTGTTTGGAAGTCAGGACTTTTTACTGTCCTTTCAAAAGCTGAATCAGAGCAGAGTGATTCATGTGTCCAGTGAAGAGAAAAACCCCTGATCTCTGCCCGGAAATGGGAGTGAGTCTCTGAATCTCAGTTTTCTAACACATGTGCTGATTTTAGTGGCAAGAGACAGTCTTTCCTTAATGGTCCAGGAGCTCTCACCCCTCTGGATGTCCCTGGAGCTGCCCTGGCCATGGCACCTTCTTCCCCAGCCCCTCCTGGCTGCAAGTTCCTGCTGCCTCCAAGCATGGGATGGTGTAGGGTCTTCTTTCATCTCCTAGCCTGGCAGACACCATTTGGCATTGCTGCCTTTTGGTCCACTGCCAGGACAGAGACTAAAGTGGGATTTTTCCAAAATGCTGAATTGCCCTGACCTTTTCTCACTGAATTTGTTGGTCCTGGTTCCATGCTATAGAAATTTTCAGAAATGCATACACCTTTTTTTGAAAGCCATATGCATTTTCAATGCAGTCCTTAGCACTGCCTAGAGATGTGGTGTTCCAGTGTTGATTGCAAACCCTCTGCTGCTTCCTGGCATCAGAGCAGATGCTGGCAGCAGTATCCCTTATACAATGGCCTAATTGATTGGAAATAGTTCTGTCTGCAGGAGCCCTTTCCATGGCTGGGTGTCTTGCACTCCAGTGTGCTTCAGCCTACCTCTGAGTGGGGCTTGGATTTTCAGCTTGGCTTGTAAGAAATTTACTTTCTTTTGCCATGCTAGATAATTCTCTTCTTGTAGTCTTAGAGCAAGAGCAAGGCAGAAGATTTACTTTCTCTCTCTGCTTCTGTTTACATATGGATAAAAATAACAGTTGGTTGAAGTATTGTTAGTTTTTATGTATAGATGAGCCTTTGCTCCACCCATGAGTGTGCCTCTGCTCACATTTCTTTGTATTTACTTTGTGTGGCCCATGGATCAGGCAGGTGTGCAGATGCTGAGGATACCGTGGCAGCATGGTCAGCATAGGTGCCTCTGTGTGTGGTGTGGCCAGGGAGGAATAAATGAGCATTTTCAAAATTGTTATTTAATTCCAGTGACTCTGCAGATGGCAAAGTATTTACAGTTGCTGGAGTAATCTCTGCTGCCCTGTGCTGCCTTTTCTCTTTGAAGAGTAGCTGCCTTGCAGCCCTTCCCTGGCTGCTAGTAATAGCAGTAATTAAAGCACACCTGGTAATGACAACAGACGTGCTGTACCTTCTGCTGCCGAGGACACTGATGTCCTGAGGTTGGGAGTGCCCATTACCACTTAATATGAGCCCTCAATTTAAATATAGGCTCAAGGTTAAAACCACAGTCCACAGATAAGGTGGGAGTGGACAGCTCTGTTCCCCGAGTACATCCCTGACTTCCTCCTGAGAATTGTAAGTAGGACAGTTATTGTCCTGTTGAATTGAGTTGGTATTCTTCTGTCCTTAATTTTGTAGTGCTACAGCAGGGCCTTTTTGCAAAAAGATGCAAAGCAGTGTGTGTTCCTTCAGATATAAAGAGGGAGTGCAAATGAGATGAAAGTAATTTAAACTAAAAATGTAGGCTTGGTGATGCTGTGGTCTCCAGACTTGCCAGAGCTTCCTTGGCCAAACACCCAAGGTTCTGGTTGTGGATGAGCATTGCCCCTTGGGTTGTATTGTCAGAGTTCTGGAAACAGCTCTGGATATCTTGCACATTGAGTAAAAACCCTGAATGTTATTGAAGTTCCAGAGAAAGAAGTGAATTGTGCTGATGGTTAAGTTTATCTTTTCCTGAAAGCATGGTTCAAAGTTTAATTTACTTTAGGGGAAGGGGGGGGATGGGGGAAACAACAACAAAACCCACCACAAAACTTGAAATACCTCGTGCCCACTTTTTTGAAGTCTCAACGACTGAAATGGATAGTTACCTATTAACTCTCTAAAGACTAATTTGTGGGGACAATGGCTCCAGAGCAGAGGCTTTTGCAGGGAAAGTGTGGGAGAGCCCATCTGTCAATATTGTTCTTACTGCTTTTCCAATGCTTTTACAAATTGATAGTCTGGGAATTGTGTCTGCTGCAGGTAAAGCCAGTTTCAAGCCCTTGCGTGCTGATATTTTATTGAAGTGAGACATGAATGCTCTGGGGGAAAATGGCATTGTGAGATAAAGGGCTCTGATACATGCATATAGCTTAAATGTCATCTTACAAAAAAGAGATAAAGCAGATGTTAATTGTAGAACTGTACTTTATGTACACTCTTTCCTTATTAAAGTTATTTAATCTAATTCAGCATATATGAACACATATGAGTGCTCTGTGTATCCATCCTAAAAATGCTTCTTTGAAGCAGTTCTGTGATTATGCAAATATATAGTTTTAATAGAAGAGTGAGTAGATTTAGTAGTCTCTGATTAGAGAGAATATTTTTTTCCAAGACTAAGAGTCTGAAATAACAGTCAATTTTATCATTTGTTTTGAAGGACAGCATTGCAGGTACACATTTTCTTCAAGCATTAGATAAGTGGTCTGACTGGAATAGCAGTTTTAATCTGTTTCAATGATGTTTTTCCTATATGAAAGGGGCCGAGAGATACAGAAGTCTAAAGGTCTACTGGTAATGGTTGAAGTGATGGGAGTTGTTTATAGAACATAGTGACTGGATAGCTGCCTCTTGCTGAGAGCGTATGTGCGACCTTTGTTCTTGGTTTAAAGTATAATTAAGAAATACGTGCCTATGTGTATTTAAAAACAATGAAACGATCCCATTTGCAGACTGTAAGGTATTTAGGGTTGGCTGATACAGAAGCATTTCACTGAGTGCTGGTGTTAACTGTTTTGTTATTACTGATGTTGAGATGCCTTTCTCCAATGCATTTAAAATGAGGTCAAATCAAATCTTTATTAAGCGTTACTCATATGAGTGAGGTAATCGCCTGTTGTCTTCTCTGTATAGGTAAAACTCTAATCTTTTTTAGGTCGTCACAAAGTGAAAACTGAGAAATCCCGGCCTAACCTGTCTTTTGCCTGCAGTGCATGCCACGACTCTTGCAGATTTGTTATGGAGATATTTAGTAGGCTTTGCCTTTTTGTCTTGCTCTGCCAGTTAAGGCCGAGTGCTTTCAACATGTAGAAACCTCAGAGAGGCAAAACTGTGGGCAATTCACTTCTGAAATCCTTAAAGATTGACTTCTAATTTTTTGTATTATTCCTCAATGCCTGAAATTTCTGTAGCAGTCAGGGTTAACACTGGTTGCTTCATGACAAACCATCTTTCTTACTCTTTGAATTGTTACAGCAGGAGCTTTTTGCTGCTCCAGCATTTGATGCCGTGTGTCTGCAGCCCCCTTCTTATGTGGGAAACAGAGGAAATGTATGACACGTGGCAGTGGCAGGTTTGAAAGGAGCAGCTGGGAGTTCTTGGAGGTTTTGGAAGCGCAAACCTTGTGTGTTAGACGCCTTTCACAAAGCTGTGCTGTCAGCCTGAGATCCTTAGGAAGGCAGTGCTTTCACTACACCCAGGGCAGTGGTGAAAACAGCCAGCAGGGCACAGGGGTTGGCAGGGCCTTGCTGCTCCTGGAGCTCCCTGCCCAACCCTGCTGGTCTTGACCTTCTGCATGCCCAGTTTGCTCCTGACCTCTGCCTCGAGGGATGCTTTTCCCCTGCAGTGCAATCTCCTTTCATCCCTCCTCACTCCCTAACAGCAGCAGCAGCAGCGCATCTGGATGGGTTTGATGGAGAAGAATATTTGCTGCTGCTCAGGCACTGGGGTGGTGCAAGTGTGCTGGTACTTTGGCAGGGTGGGCACACAGGAAAAGTGCTGATGAAACATTCCCCATCCTCAGCCCTGGGCTTGCCAGCTCTGCAACAGCTGAGCCATAGTGACCGGTGCTCTAGCTGGACAGGGTTCTGTGTCACAACTGAATAACGTAAATATTTTTCATAATGTGTTTATGTGCATAAATATATTTTTTCTAACAGCTGCAGTTCTTGAATCACAAACTACAAAGGGAGTAATGTAACACCTTTAAAACAGAGGAGGCAAGCAAAGGAAATTCCTTAATTTTAGCCTCTTTTAGCTGGATTGTAAAACCTGATAAACAGCTACCTTAGAGTACAGGAGGAAAAGGGCATCGCTAAGAAGGGGGGAAAGACTTGAAAACAAATATCCCATCTCAGACCTCTTATAGCAGAATATCAGCTGGAAAGAAACCTAAGCTCTTTATAAGAGGGTAAGCTATAACATTATGAGAAATAGGTATTTTTTCACCATGCGTACAGCCACAATTTGCTGTCAACATGAAAAAAGGCCTCTGGTGTGTAAATGTCTGGCTTTTCCTTGTGGTGAAGGAACTCCAGATCTGCTGTCAGTACTGTACACTAACCATGATGCAGACCTCCTTTTCTATGGGTTGGTAATAAATAGAAAATTGACAACTTCAAGAGAATTTATTAAAGAGGAAATATTTTCTTTTTAACCTTTTTTTTTTGCCCACTTAGAAGAAAATCTAGCTGAGGATCTTTCTCATCTCTCTTGTTGCTGTCCAGGATTAATGCCCAGACCCTTTAAAGGCCATTAGTACGAGGAACAGACGTTAAAAGAAAACAAAGTCTTGTTTTCAGTTGCTTTCACAGTTATTCATTTTGGATTCAGTGCATGAACGACTTGTAGTTCACCGAGGGTCTGAGTCACAGGATCAAGGCTACAATGGAGGTATTGTGATCACCTTTCTCTCCCCCCACCCTGCGCAGTCGAGTTGAAATCCTGCTTTTTGGCATCCAAGCTGTTGCTTTGGTGACCAATTATGACTCCAGAAGTATACATTGTGGTCTCACTCAATAGCTGAAAGAGTGTAAGGAAAAAGATAAATGTGTTCAAAGACAGCTCTGTTTTGCAAGCCTTCAAGGTGATTCAGAATAGAGCTGTTGGCATGTTTGATTTAACGTGGTGTATCAGTGCAGTGTTAGGAATTCAAATGTCAGTGTTACAAATCCAGAAAACATAATTAAAGGTGATTTAACACTCAGAATGCTGTGCCCTTTACGTACACATTATAATTACCTCTAATTTTTGGTAGCATGAAGTTCTCGGTTTCTTGAAGCAGCACTGTTTCCCTGCAATTATTTAATTTTAGAAATCATTACATGTTAATCACTCAAACCTTTGTTTTCTAGAAACTTAAGATGCAGTCTGTAATTTTGGTTTAGTGGATGCATCTTGTACTCCTTTATCTTATTGATGGTCCTCAAAGTCTTCACGTGAACCCAGCAAGGTTGTATAAAGTATTTTTGGAATGAAGAGGGAGTTTTAGGACAGTGACATGGCAGGGGTGAAAGAGTTAGAAAAATGGTGAGTTCCATAAATATTTGAATATAGTAGCTCCTTCACAAGTATAGGAAAAAAAGCCAAATTAGTGTACAAATACAAGAAAAATGTGTAGTTTTAGGAAAAAGAATTACATGGGATGGTTAGGCAGAATTTTCTTTCTTTGAACACTTTCAGCAGTGGTGTTTGCAGGATTCCTTCATTGCTTCCCAGGACACTTAATCTCCTTTTCTTTGTGTGGTTGGTGAAGTCCCTGGGTTGGAGATGTCTTTGTGTTCAGACACCCCTGTCCATGCCACTTACACTCACAAGTGACAACTGTAGTGATTTAGTGACCGTGCCCCCTGTAACATGCTGACACCACAAGTTACTAATGCTCCTCCTGGGCTAGTGAGTGTCTGCTGTCCATGCTGGGGAGATGGCTTTGTTTGTCCTCCCCAGAGATTTGTGTTTATATTCCCTTGATAAAAGAAAATGCATTCCAAGCATGCATTCAAAATGAAAACTCTCGCAGATTTGGCAGGCAAAACAGTATCACTAATAGCAGCAGATACTTAAGTAGCCTATTTTCATAATCCCACAGGTAGTTGTTAAGAGCATTTTCTCCTACTGGGAGAACATCTATCCTTCTGTTGAGCTTCTTGTCAGCTATCGCTGTATTTATGACCTTAATGGAGTTTCTTGCAATTGTACCAAGATATAGTAGGCTCTGTGTATATGCATAATTCAATATTTTATTTTACACCTAGTAGCAACTCCTGTTGATGTAGATGAGATATTTGGGATGAGATATCTGTACTGGTAACACAGACCTTTCCCATGTCCTCATAAATGTTCCTTCCTTGGTGGTGGATCTAAATTTAGACTAGCTTTGTAGCTGCATTTAGCTCTTCTAAATGAGATGATTCTCTTGGGCTAGATGACATCTGCTACTGAAGTGGTACCTAGGGCAGAATTAGTAAATCAGCCTTTTCAAAGCATTTTCCCAAAATCTGCTGTGTGGAAGAGTATAGATTGACAAGCTGGTAACTTCTCACTGGGGTTTATGGAAATTACTAAGTCAATTACGGACTGCAAGGAAGCTGTACAGTGCAGCTTGTTTTCTTTTCCTTGTATAGTTTTTAAATACGTTGCAACAGTTTTGAACTGGGAATGGCATTTTAAGAGGAGACGCTTTGTTGCCACTGTGAATAAACCACACAGTGCTGAAGAACCATATTGTACAAAGGATTTCAGAAGCTGTTAATAAAAGGCTATGCTCATTGGTGATATAGGAGTAACAACTATGAGGCAAGTCAGATTACAATCTCATTATTTCAGAGCAAAAGTTACCTGGGATACGTATTCTTGTTTTGATCAATAAGCCAATCTTGTGAAATAACAGAGTTTTGCCAGGAAGAATTAATACTTTAAAGTAAAGCATCTGTTGCTGAAATCTGAGCCTCTGATCTCTTATTTAATCACTTGGTAAAGGAAGAGAGAGATAAAATATTCTCCAAGTTATTTAGTTTAAAAAACAGGGGTTTTTTTGCATGTTGACCAATAATTTGTAGGCTCTGAGAAGTGGGATAGGAGCCCTAATTATTGTGATTTAACATTCTAATAAAGCTTTATATAAATGAGCATTTTGGTAGGGTGCAGCCTTGTTGCCTTGAACACTTGTCTAGAAAGCAACATCTAAGGATCGGATGTGAATCGTGTGCCACCTCATGTTGTTCTTGTCAGAGTTTGCTGAACAGTTTGCTCTGAACCGCTTCCCAGAATAAGTGAGAAAATGTTTAAAGAACTTTTGAGAATGTAATCCGCTCTCCATGGGCTGTTCTCCATGGTTTTCCCCAGTTGTTAGGGAATTACAGATCCTGTCTTGCCTCTGCACTGCCATTAGTTGTGATTCCCGGGTCAAAGGACAGGGCACAGACGCAGCCTTTGGTCTGGCTGAGAAAGGAGGCAAATCCTCGAAGGTATCTTTTCAAAGAGAGGCTATCCTTGTTACTGGAACTTTATCACATGTATTACTTGAAGGAACTTGGTCCAGGTGAGCTGTAAATTCTGCAAACTGCAGTCTCTTCATTAAATTTCTCCTAAGATAAGGAATCATGTGGCAGTGACTGTGATCCAAAAGAGAAATAGAAAGTGATTTGCTGAAACACAACACTTACCAGAAGATTCTCCCTCTGAAAAGCTGGCAAAGGCTTTAACCTCCTGGAAGCGTTGATGATGAGGGAAGAGCACTGCTCTGGCTGTGGAAGGGTGCTCATGTTTTCCTTAAAGGTTGTTTTCTGCAGAGGGCATGGGTTTTTAAATTATTTTTTTCTGATGTTATTGAAATGTAACCATGGCCTCTAGGTGGGAGATTGTTTTGCAGAGGAAAATCAATCAAAACACTGTCTTGAAATATTTTTTAGAGGTTTTACAGTATGCAATAATTGGGCTGCTGTGGTAGATAGAACCTTTCTTGCAGAGATGATCTGGGCTTGACCAGTCTCTGCCCATCTCCTCCTGCTTGCTCCAAACCTGTTTTGTCCCTAGCAGCAGGGTAATAAATCAGGAGTCTGCTTCAGGTCAAAGAGAATTGTGTTCTTTTTCTCCCTCTTATTTATTTTTAACTTGGACTGGTTCCCTGATCCAATCCATGGCACAAAACTATTGATGCAGCTGGGTAGCTGACTGGACTTGGGCAATGTCACTGCTTAAGTCCTCAGTGTTGCTGAAAGATATGCTTAGCAAATTATTACTTGATTACAAGAGATGAATATGCTTTACACTCTAGAGACTGTTGTGAAAATTTGGGACTATGTGCCCTGGGTAGCAGTGAGCCCTGCTGATGTCCCAAGAGTCCTCGGCTTCTTTTAAAAGAACCTGCTGTGGGTTTTGAAAGTACAGAAGTAAAAGTTAAGCTATCTGAAAGCACAGGGTTGCACTCAAAGGTATCAATGCTAGTATTGATCTATTTTACTTAAGAGTTTTGGCACCATGAAGTCAAGTCTCAGAAAAAAAAAATTTCCTTCTTTCTTTTCCCCCTCTCCTTTGTAGATATTGGGCAGTGGGCTTTCAGTTGTGTTCTTAGTGATTTGCCAGTGATATTATCACTTAAAGCTTTTTTTGGATGAACTCTAGATTTTTGTTCAAAGTACTTGAAGTATAAAAGGAGTAACTTTAAACCAGATTGATATACTGGCTCTGCAGTGAAGGCTTGTGATGGATACAATTTTCAACCTGAAGAGATCTTGCAGGTACTTTTTCCAGAAAGTGCATGCACTGGTGGCTGCATTTACATCTTACTGTCAGTGTTATCCATAGAGACAACTGGTCATTGCAGAAAGAGTGCCTTAGTGTTTTCAGATGGGCAGTGAAGGGTCTGTTGTTGTCCATTAAATCTCTTAGAGGACATCAACTTAATTTCTTCTAGAGGACTGGAAAATAATGGGAGGTAGTTAGATTTTTAAACTTTTAGCTTGAGGAATAATTTTAATTTCATTATTGAAATTGGAGTGATGAATAATGCTGAAATCATATTTGTCCATGTTAAATGGAAGCTGGCTGATTGTGCCCTCTCTTGAAGAAGAAGTAGGGACATGCTTTTTTAACTTTGAGAGCAGATCTGTGCTGAATCTCAAATGACTAGACTCATACATGTGTAAAGCACTGGGATATAGTAATAGCAATCATTTTATTCTGCAGATTTCCTAGCAAAAATAAACTTAGTCTCACTGCTACATTTTTATTAAAAATTTCAAGACGGAGAAGACACCTTATCTTCATCAACCCCACAGTCATACTGTGCTTGATGCTCCTGGTGATGAGATTTATCATTAAATGGTGATTTTTAAGTTGTTTATATGACAGATATCATGCTGTAGTCTGTAATATTACTTTGCTTTTTACCTCCCATCCAAAGATCTGGACTTGGCATTGGAAAGTACTGGTCCTGACTGTTGTTTACAGGTAGCAGAGCTCTGGAAGGCAGAAGTGGAGCAGCGTAGTCAGTATTAAGGAATGTCTTAAAAGAGCAACAACTTATTTATTTATTTATTTATTTATTTATTCATTTATTTATTTTCAAATCTTACCCTGTTTGGGGTTGAAGTGTTGAGGCATTGCCTAGCAGCGCCAGCACAGCCGATGGAAATGGGCTCTGCTACCCCTTGTCTTGTGAGGGACAGTGGGCTGCAGTTTCTTTGGTTCACTTAGACACTGAACTCTTAATGGTCAGGCAGTGCTGATGATGTTGAACCAGCAGATTTTGGGGTAAGATAAAGGTACACAATTTTTTTATTTTTTGCTTGCACCAAAGAGGCTGAAGCAGTTTCATGTGAGACACGGAGGAGGATGGGGGAGAATCAACATTTGCCAAACAGAAAGGGATAAAATCTGGTGGAATAACAGAAACTTTCTGTGAAGCTAGGAGAAAGGCAGTAAATAAAAAAGGAAACCCCCCCAAAATGAAGAGATTTGCAGGGGAGGAGAGGGGAAGGGAGGTCACAGCATCTTTTTATATCTAAAGTCAGTTCACACAGATCAAGAAGTATGCTTCTAGAGGCCACAAGTGTCTCTGAATAACGTCTCTGAATATTTTGATGATTAGATTGCTCTTTTGTGTGTGTATGTGTGCATATAACAAGAATTTTCCAAAAGCTCTTGGTCACTGAGGCATTCAAGCTGTGCAGCAGCTTGGCAGTACGTGCTTTGGTAAGTCGGCGGGCAAGCACTGTATTGGCATTTGAAAGTTTTTTTTTTCTCTCTAAACCTTGGCTTAAAAAAAAGCTCAAAACAAAACTGGCTGTGAGGTGCAGACAGTGTAAAGGTGTCTGCGAAGCATTACATAAACAGTCTTTGCTTATAGCTTAGTTGGTTCATTTTTTGGTGCGTGTCAGAATATGTTTGTTCTTGTAAGGCTGTGTGACATCATCCACTTAGCAGGGAGGTGTAAGACAGCAGAATAGTGTATGAGGTTGTTTCCAGTTGTCTGAGGGGTAAGCATTTTGCTGAGAGAAAGCAGAACAAAACCAGCTTTAAGGGTGGTTGGGTTTTTTTGTGCTTCATTGGAGAAAGTGTTAAAAGTCTAAATTACACTTTCCTGATGGTTTTTAGAGCAAGGGTGTTGCTGAGAAACGTGTGTGTGTCAGTGGAGAATTGTAAGAGAGCGGCTGCAGGAGCTCAGAGGTCTGTTAATTCTCCTCTTCCATTAGCCCGTGAAGCAAAACGAGTGGGAGGTCTGTGAAGCCAGATCAGTGTTGATAAGGGAAAGCACAGTTCCTCAGCACAAGGATTTAAAAACTCTCTTTAATACTGCGTGAAAAGCAGAGCAAGAAGGTGTGACTGGGTGCGGGAGCCAGCAGGACTCGGGCTGGAATCAAAGCACATCTCTCGGGGTCTTGTGAGAGGACAGAGACAGAGGAGCGCATCCCTTCCATGTCCTGATGTCTGTACCGGGTATCAGTCCGGATTCGTCCCATACTGAGTCCAGATTTGCTCTAGTCAAACAGGATTTGAGCTCAGGATAGTGATAGATGCATGAAATGTCATGTGCCGAGGGTTGTGAGAGGCTGGGCTGATAATGCAGACTGGTCTGACTTGGGGCACTGTAAATCTGAACTGGAGGGCTGTGCAACAAGCGCAGTTGTCTTTGGCCATGTGGATCACAGCAGCACTGCCCTGGGCTTTCCCGTTATAAAACAGGCAACTCAAGAACCTGAGGTTTCCATCTGTGGATCTGAGATGGAGTGATTTGGATGTAGATGTTTCTGGCCTTGGTGAGTTTTTAGGAGAATGGTCTGATTTTTCTGAAGAGGGAGCCACATGGTTCAGGGCGGATCGGGCTGGTGTGTGACTCGGCGCGTGGTTTGTTTCCCTCTCCGAGGTATCTTAGTTTCTGTTTAGTATTCTGTGTGCTGTGCTGAGACCTGGGTCTTGTTTAATCAGTTTGGTTCTGATTGCTTCCTTGTATCCATGGGTCTCATCTTGAATTCAGTGTTTTGCATTACAAATCTGCTCTCCAGAGATGGACAGGATATATAGCTCCATCTGCCACATCCAGTTTTAGCCCTTTTTCACAGGGCCCTGCTAGCAGGTGACACGCACAGTCCAACGAGATCCCAGCTAATTGTTGGTGTGTAATTAGGAAGATGAGTGCTGACTGGACCATCTTCTGCAAAATGGAGGAACTGGTGCAGAGATGGGGAATACTGGCAGGACCTCCTGGTGCGGCTCCTGTGCTCACTCTGTCCCAGAGCCTGCCTTGGCATTGAAGGGCGAGATGAGGCACAGGAGCTGGATTATTCTCCTCGCATGCCAGCTTCTAAATGCCAGAGGAGACACAGGAAAGTAGATGTCTCATTTGTTCTCTATTCTTTTGTGACATTTGGATGACAGTGTTCTTGAAATGGTCGTTTATGCTATTACTGTTGTGAGAAAGAGGTTAGTCTAAAATCAGTATGTGGAAGTGCTAATAAATACAGTGTTTATGCACCATCAATGGATAGATGACTATTTTGATTTCTTATCTCACTGTTCTGCTAGAGCAAAACCTCTTGTTGCTACAGGATTATAAGAGAGAACCTGTATATTTTTAGGCTTTTCTTAAGGTAGAAAAACTAGAATTTAGATGGTTTGCAGCCTTTCTCTCCAAAGTGGTGGTATAAATTGTTGCACTTAAAACTAAACATGTAGTGGAATTTTAAGATTAAAATTAGTCCAGAAAATGTTTGCAGGTTAATTTTGTTTTTATAGAAGCCTGGTAACTGGAGTAAGCATCTATGTTTTCAAGATAGCAGTATTTGCTCTTCAGAGTTTCGTAGTGGATTTTGTTAGTTTATTTTTCTTGTTTTTAAAATCTGTTCTCGCTAAATAGTGTCAGGGAGGTAGAATGTTATCACTTCGTAGTTGGGGAGTGCAAGGTGCAGAGATGAAGGCACTTGATAAGGCTGTGAGAGTCCTTGCACTTGGACGCAGGGTTGGAGCTCTGGATCTCCCTGGCTTCTGGGGAAATGGCCACTCTGCTGCACTGCATCAGATGGAAAAGCAAAGCACAACAGGGGTGTTGGAGATTTTCAAAAGAAAATTACAATGCATTCACTGTAAAATATGTGCATGGTGTCATTTTTATAGAAATATGCGTATACAGATGTAAAATACACACAAATGATGTGTGAATATGTGTGCACATCAAATTTAAAAGCCCTTTGGAAAGAAACTCTTAGCAGGTCTCTATTGGAGTCATGCTGAAGTAGTGAGATCTGCTGGTTACGTAAAACCTGGGGAGTCACAGCAGCTGACGCTCAGGCTGCGATCTCAGTGCAGAAGAAGCTTAACAAGATCTCGTGCACTGGCCCATCTCTGCTTTTAGGGAACCTTTCCTGTGATTTTGTAACCCTGTGCTGCTGTCTCATAGCATGGACAAAATCTGGTCATCCAGTCTGGGAAGGCCCCAGGGAAGGAGCTTGTGAATTGTATTTTGAATGCAGTGAGTGGGTTTGTATCATCTACATTTTAAGTATGCATTTTCTTTTGTATACTTGATGACTTGGACAGTTGAAACTAAAAGCTTCCCTTGAAACAATATATTGAGAGACTAAAGTTTTGAACAAGGGCTCTGGCAGGTAGTTCTGAAACACAAGTGTCGTTTAAAGCTGTTCTAAACCAGCTGTAATGACAGTACTATCATATATTGCTGTCAGAGAAAAACACAGTTTCTTCCTCTGTGGGGAGGGGGAAATAGCTGGTTAACAGCTACAAACTTACCTCCCGAGATTTACCTCGTCAGATGAAGTGCTAAGGAAAAATGTGAGGCTTTCTTATCAAGTAGATACTGTTAGCTGTATTTGTTACTTGCTTTGCTGCCTGGGTTAATGAGGTGACTGGAGGCCAAGTAAATGTAATGTATTCATAGGTAATTGTATTAAAAATGAAGTCTGAAAAGGCTGGCTGGCAGCCAGTCTGGGGTCCCCCCGTTTCTCACCATTCCACTTGGAGATAAGCTGTGAAGAGGAGCATCTGTGAGAAATGGGAGGTGAGGCAAAAATGTTTAAAGTTGTAGCTTACTGTTTAATTTCCAAACGACTCCAGGAGTGCTGGTGCCTGTTTGGTAGTTCATTATGTAGTGTGCTGTAAAGTTGTTTCAGGCAGGCAGCTGTGGTCTGTCAGAGTTGCCCTTACCACTCACTTCTCACAGCTCATGGAAGCTGATGTCTAACTTGACCCAGTATTTGTGCTGATCTTGAGTTGTGCATAACACTTCTCAGCAGAAATACAAATTTATCATAAAATTGGATATGAAATCTTTCATAGCAGCCCGGTGCAAAACATAGGTGGGGTGAATTCTGTTCGTATTCATATCCATAAAAGTTAATTTTAGAGATTGTAAAGGATGAGGACACCACTGTAGTGGATTTATGGTATTTCATGAAAAAGATGCCTGCATCTCCAGTTTTAGAAAGCATGATGTTAGAGTGTGGCTTTTAAATTATTACTTAGGCTATTTTGCCATCCTCCTCATTTATGAGGTGATGCTTTGTGTTTTTAATGTATGTTTTTGTTTGATTCATTCTAGTTTCGCAGCTATGGCCTTAAGTAATCGTTCTGAATAAAGCAAATCTGTTTTGGTTACATCAGCAGGGCATTTAATGTCCACACAACTGCTAATCATTCTTCAATTTGTGCAATTAGAATAAAGCTTGGGTCATAAGTGGTAGAAATATGAGCATGTCTGATGCTGCTATGCTCTTGTCTACTCTTGGTTTATGTGCTACAGAGGTGATTCTGTTCTGCTCCTCAGCCAGGGTGTATTTACTTCAGCTTAATTAAGCACCAGCCCTCCCAGTGCTTTGCCTCCTAGTGCAGTCAGTGATCTTGATTCATTGGTTGGTCTGGAAGAAGATAACAACCATGGCATAAAGGATGGGGTGTTTTTTCTAGCTGGTATGTGCTCATCACTGCTAAGTGCTTCCATTGATTACAGCAGCACGAACACAGCTGAAAACAACACGGTTGGTGGTTTCTAGGAATGCTTGTGCTACCTTTTACCAAGCCCTTGCCTTGTTGCTTGAGGACTTTATTTTGAAACAGAAGAGGAAATGTCAGGCAAACATGTGCAAATGCTTGTTGTGATTGCCGTTTGGAGGGGCTACCTGCTGACTCCCCACAGTGATTTCCCAGCTCTGCACACTGAGCATCCCTAGCAGGCAGGCTCTGGTTGCTCTTGGGTGTACTGGAACCAGTCTGCAGAAGCATAGCAGGTACAGGAACAACTGGGGTAGCTGGGTGGGTGCATGGAGGTGTGGACTGTGCTGCAGTGGTTGTACGTGTGTCATGTCATGTTAGCCTGAACTTCTAAATGGCAGGTGAAAAGCTTCAGCTAATGCTCCTTTAATAATTAATTGATGTGAACAGGCACATCTTTGAGCCATTTTCATTTCATATGGTATGATAGACTTTTGATTAATTACCCTAGCTCGCAGAGTTGTGACAGATTAGTGTCTTACTTAAGGGAAGGAAAGGCTGTGCTTTCCTTGTCATTGACCAAGCACTAATGGATCAGGTAGGCTGAAGTGCATGCACCCTCACGGGCACACAGCTCCCCTGCCATGCCACGTGAAAAATGTCAGTCTCTCTTGAGTGCATCTGTTTACCTTGTTATGTGTTTGGACTGGACACACCACCATAGGCACTGCTGGAATAGAAATTAATTCTTGTAAAGGGGCAGTAAGCTAATTTAGGCCCCTTCTTTCTTAATCAACTTGGCTACCTCATGTCGTGCCTAATTGAGATTACAAACTGCATCCTCTCAATTGTCTTGGTATACACTTGAGCATGAGGAAAGATAGCAAAGGGAGGGGAAATGCAGACGTAGGCAGTGATGTATGTGACCTCTGGGGCTAGACCTACTGGCAGTCAGATTGCCCATGATTAGGCTGGTTGCCTTGATTAGGGCAGGCCATGCTCTCAACAAGGTCTTAAATGCTGCTGTAAAACGCCTTGGTTCTGCACCTGTTTAATCTAAACAAGAGTGGTGTATTTTTATTGAATTTAGTATGAAAATGAATGATACAGTGGCCTCTAGGGCACTCTTGTAATACAGTTTTGTGTGTAAAAATGGCTTTTCTCTTCCCCATGTTTTTGTGAATGGACAGAGTAAAGACAGCCTTTTTCAAACTAGTGTTGAACTGGGAGTGTTTGCAGTTTGATCTTCTGACTCCATCCATCTCCATCTTCCCTAGATACTATTAGTCTGAGATAACTTGGCACTGCTTGGCAACCTTTCATCTCCAGCACACGTACGACTGTCCCTGAGATGCAGCTGTTGCTCTGAAAAAAGCTTGAAAGTGCTTATTAATGGTTCCGCAGTTGTTTTGTGAATGGTGTCCCCCACAGGCAGGGTAAGAGAGCCTAGGAGTGACAGAGGTGCTCTCAGCATGGGTTGTATCAAGCACCTCACAAGGATTTTCTGGTAGCACCGTGCTGGAGCTGGTCTGGTTCTGGTCACTGTTGTTTCTCACTGTTCTTCAGCTGTGTGAGCTGAGATGAAAGGGTTTGTTATCTGATACTTTCTCCAGAAGTTAATAAACGTAAAGGACATTTTGCATTCTCTCTGCCCCCTAGATTCAATTGCTGAGCGTGGAATGGTTCAGAAGACTTTGTATAGTTCAGGATTCAAAGCCACTTGAATAAACTCAGGGTTTAATAAACAAAAGATGGATGAGATGGTTCACTGTTTTTCCCTGCACATTTGCCTAAGGCTTTCAGCTGTCCGGAAAAATGACAAACTACATCAAACAGAACCAGTTATTGGCAGCAGGGTGTTTTTTTTAATATTTTATTTCAAGAAAGTTGCTGCTAAGGTGTTTTGTATAGCTTCTGATACACTCTATTGGCAAAAAAAAAGTCAAAAAATCCTATTTGAAAAAGAGTTTAAAAAGTCTGTGGTGATAATCATGAATTTACAAAATGTCTCTTGATAGAAATCTTTCTATATTAATGCTAATTGGAAATGTTTTAAAGGTAACATTTAGTAATATTTTAGCACTGTCACCTGTAGTAGGATTTTGACCTTTTCATTGCCCCTGTGAGCCTGGGTTATTAATCAGGGAAATTGCACATGAGACATGAGGAATGTCTCAGATAATTTACCATATTCTGCAGGTCCTTTCTTGTGGACAAAAATATCTAAAACTTGGACTTCTTTAACTTATAGAGGAGTCAAATTACAATAGTTGTACATGGTGTGTGCTTTAACTCTCAGCTTGCTAACAGCTCAGAGATTGCTGGCTGCTCTGGAAGCTTGGGAGGATATGGGTACGTGCTGTTACAAACTTGGAGGGGTTAAGAGGGCTTGTAGTTAATCCAAAATATAAAAATGCAGCAGCAGCAGAATTGCTTCAAGCTCTTTTAAAAGTCCTTTCAAGTTAAGATGACATTGCTTTTGGTTTAATATAATGAATTCAGTAAAGCAAGAAGGCACTAGCTGTTCTGCTTGTTCTCGCTCTCTGGTGAGGAAAAGGGGGCTTATAGGATTCTCATTCAGCTAAATAAAGTTTGACTTGCATGTAGAGTGATAAATTCAAGTAGAATGCTTTCAAAGATAAGGAGCCAAGTGTCTGCAGCTTTTGTGCCTCTAGTAATTTGCAAGCAACTCTTTTGGACAGTTGATGGAAAAGGTTTTGGGGATGGTGGGCTTTCCCAGGGTAGTTGGTCTGTTGGAAAAAAATAATCAGCTTTGCCTGGTTCATGCAAAGGACTGTCGATATTTATTCAGTCTTGGTCTAAATGACGGCTGCTGCCTCTGAGTCTGCTGTGCCCGTAGTTTCACTTGGCCTTCCTGGTGCATCCTCCCTTCAGGCAGTGGTTTGATCAGCTTTTTCTTTCCTATTTGCACAGTGAAAAAAGGGAATCCTGCTGGCTCCACTTGTAGTGCTGGTGCTGCTGAGCAGCGAAGGCTCTAGAGGAGGCTGTGGGATGAGCGCTTGCAGGCTGGGTAGTGGAGTTTGCCAGGCCCTTGAAAAGGGTGCCCTCCTCCCCGCCATGGTACAGAGTCAGGATTGATCTTGTAGCTGAACACCAGACAGGACTGGGGGCACAGTACTGCTGTGGATCCCTTCCTGGAGAAGGGATCAGGACAGGCATGTGGCAATGGTTAAATGGCTGGCAGTCAGTGGTGAACTTTTAAGTGATAGACACCGCAAAAAGCTTTGTCAGATAATCAAAGGATACGGTTTTCCATGTTTGCTGGCAGAGAAAGGTACAGAGGGATGTTTGTACATGTGAAGTCCTGACAGTTTATTTCAGCCCTTGGGAGCTTTCCTCTTGCCTTTGCTCAGGAAGAAGCTCTTCTCTTGCCATTTGCCAGGGATGGTCACTTTGGTTCAGCTAGCATTCAGTCTTAACTGGTTTTTAATGAACACTGTCAAGGAATAGACATACTTTTATTTTGTATTTTTAATAGTTCTATCAAACAATGGATCGGCCTGGCTTCCTTAGGAGATGCCAGGTTGCAGGCACACTCATTTGGACAAAAGCAGGTTGCCTTGACTGTCTGAAGCTTCTAAGTCTTGGTAGAAGAGCAAGCCCAGAATACTTTCTCACAGGGATCTACACCACCATGACCCATCTGGTGTGAGGCTTTAGTGCTTCTGTGGGTAGGACAGAAGCACACCAGAGTGGTGAGGAATCTGCAGCACCTTAAGCAGCCTTACACTGCTAGTGTCCTCAGTGTGACCCAGAAGGTTAATCCCTCAGGAATTACGTTGTCTGTGAGCTTGGAGGACAGAATAAGCTTTGTTCTGAACAGCAGTGCTTCATGAGAGATAGCTATTTAAATTCCTTCATGTATTCTTTTAAAAAGAGCTGTACACAAATTATTTCTCATAAACCACCTGCATACATAAAGCACATTTTCTGTTGCCAGCATCTCCTAGAGTTGGATTGCTGATCTAGCCCTGACAGTGCCTTGGGTACTTTGTTCTTTTGCTTAAAAAGCTGATCATTGATACTTTTCCAAATGTTTCCATGTCTTTAATGTTAGTTCAGAATACCTAATGCATTGCTCCTGCAGACAGAGAGGATACCAGCTGCATCAGGCAAGTTCCCGTTCTGTTGCCTCCTCCCCTACAGTCAGGAATGACCAATGTTCGTGGAAGAGGTTTGAGATTCATTTTCATTAGAAGACGTGGAAAAAGTGGTAAAGGAAAAACTAAAAGACAGATGCATGAGTCTGTCTCAAAGCCCCTTTCAGAAACCTTCTCTAAAAGAGAAAATGACCTTGTACATTGCATGTCATTTAGGCTGAGTTTTTTTCCTCACACTTCAACTCTCAAAGAACTTTTATTTGTAATGGAAAATATGGTAAAATATGAAAATAAAATTTAAATACAACCTCTCAGCAAAGGGTAATGCATTCTGAAATAAACCCTCTGGGCTTTGAACCTTTGCTGGTTGACCCCTAAAATGCTGCTATTGGGGTACGTCCCTGCTATAACTATGTCTGGAACACTCAGTAAATGCTTACCAGGTAAAAAGACTTGACTTACTAGCCATGGAGTAAAGAAGCAAGATTGTTCCAAGAAGTTTCTGGGAGAGCATCCAGGTCAATGGGAAATGTCCTAGAATTTCTAACATGAAATCTGTGGCTCTCTGCAGTATCGACCTTTCTTCTGCTTGGAAGCGTTGGACAATTCTGAAAGATGAACGCATTTTATCAAGCAATGGGTGGGCTGCTTTTACTGCCGGGATTGTTTTGTCTTCTGTGTGGAGAAGAGAGATTCCTTCATTGCTCTGTCCTCAACCCATCCCATTTTGGACTTTTTGCTAAATGAGATGGGTGAGAGCACTTGATTCTACTGGACCTGCTCCGACCTTCCCCATCAGTGACACAGTGTTGGCATGCGTCACTTGACAAGAACTCACACTGTCGTTGTGTGTGGTATGCCAGGAGCAGAGCTGCCCTTTTCCTGACAAGGATCCAGTGGTAGAGCAAGTCCTATACCTGATGGGTAATATTCCCTACACTTTTTAAAATTTAATGCTTTGATGCAGAAATTGGGGAATGAGTGCATTCCAAGCATAGATTGGCCTCCCTTCTGCAGTGTGCATACTAGCAGCTCCTTCTGCAGGACTGTCCTGACCTTGTTTATTTTGGACTTAGACACCGTAAAATAGCTTGTTAATTGCTGCTCATTTAGAATTATAATTAGGTGTTACCAGATGAGTTCTGTAATACACAATTAAAATGTTATAAAAAATTTTGTGGCTTTTAATACTTCATTTATTGGTTAAAATTTAATTCAGAGTACACTGATTGCAAGCTCTCTGTGTATGTGCATAATTATTAAAACCCACAAGGGTAAAACCGAAGCAGGTTTGAGTGATGCAGAATCCATGCACTGCCTGGAGGTCAAGCAACCAGGGATATGAGCTCTGGCATCGGATGACTTTGTCCTGCTTTTCTGTAGCTTGACTAAACATAGGACTGGCATGAACGTGGTGTTGTGTGCTCTTGCTGATTGGGTAGAACCACCTCTCTGCTCACGCCTGGCTCAGGTCCACTTTAATGGGCGGGGCATGCATCCAGAAATGATGGACGCACAGCTGCAGACTTGGAGCACACGAGCATTCAGAGGGAATGTCATCAAAGCCACTTTGATGCATTAGTCTGCAGGTAAGAAAAAGCTTGGACATCTGGTGGCATTGCATATCCAAAAGTAAATGCTTAAAACTTTTGGAGCATGTTCCCCATAACTCGCTAAGAGCTTCAGAGCCATTTTGTGTTGGCAGCTGAGGAGTTGCTGTGCCGCTGTTAATTTAATATGTTTGGATTTGATGAACAAGGTGCTGCATTTTGTGTCATTAGCCCCATGCCAGCATCAGCCAAGTGGAGGAGGAAGGGGCTGTTCCTTTTCTTGGAGCTGTACTTAACCTGGTCCTCCTTAAGCTTTCCTTTGTTTTTCATCAAGTTAGGTAATGTCTTTTCCCTTTAAGATCTGTTCTGTTTTTCTGCTGGAAGCTTTTTCCCCTTCAGGATTTTACATTCTGGCAACTAACAAAATTAAAATAGCTTTCCTCCTAAGTACGCTAAAACATACATTGAATCTGATTTCAGCGGCGCCAAGTATGCGTTTCAGCACACTAATGCACAAATGGATTGAAAAAACAGCTAGCAGTAATTTTCTTTCCTTAGGTTTTACTGAATAGTATCCCAAGAAGCTGCACATTATGTATTATCCTCTTTATGTGTTACTCAAGGTCGTGTAAAGGTGGAGGCCTGGAAGGAAAGAGTGAATAATTTCAATACTAAAGCTCAAAGTTGCTGCAGATGGCATATGGGATGTCTTATTTTTCAAAGGTCTTTCCATCTGCTATTGGCGGAAGTCTCCTTTAGAAAAGGGCAGTTTTGTGTGAGGTACATAATTTATTTCTTTTTTGGGTTGATCTTTTATTAGAAGTCAGGTTTATCTTGACTCAGACCATTAGCATGGGACCATTCTGGTAAAGAGAATGCATAGAAGTTATAAGATCTGAGTTACATAGGAAGTCCTCTCAAAGCTTGAGGAAGAGGAGCTTTTAAAGACCAAATTATAAAACTCAAAAGCAAGCTCCTGTCTTGTGGAAGCAGAAGTATTGTGGTGGTGAAATTTGTTTGCCTTTTTTCCTTTGAATACTTAAGGCTGAATTGCAAAACTTAAATTTTTTAGAGCCATAGGAGTAATGGAGGACCAAGAGGTGAAGAATATCCCATATCTCTCTATCTGTGCCATGTGAGTGCTGTGCTGAGTGTGAGAACTGATCTCTCCTGCTGCCTCTCCAGTGCAGAAATAACAAAGCCACTGGAAGTAGCTACATAACTGCCATGCACTGAATACCCTTGGTTAGAAAAGCATGCCTTTTCTAGTAGTCAGAAAATTGTTGGATATAAAAAGCAAAGTCACACATAATCTCTGATAAATTTAGTGTGGATTTTATGGTGGGTGAGGAGGGTCCGTGGGAGGTTCGGGATCACGCAAGATGCAAGGAGCAGTAAGTGCTGTGTAGGGGTGGTGATGTACCCAATTTACCTGAGAGGTAATAATGTTTACTTTGGCTTCATGTTTTGGATTTCTTTCTGAGGTTGGCAAAGGCAATTATTACAGGTTCTTTAAGATGTGCAGAATATTGTTAACCTTCCCACCTTTTCTCATCTTTCTAATCCGAAGCAGATGAGGTTGCGCATCCTTGATAAGGTGTCAGGCAGCACAGATCCACAGCCATGTGGAGCCTTCCTATCTGCTGCCTCATGCTCAGCACTTGTGTGTGGTCCCCACATAAGAATTTACTTGCAGAATGTGAGTGTGGAAACAGATTTTGGCCTGTTTGAAAAGTCCTGGCATTTGCTTTGTGGCATGAAAGATGGAAGATGGCTGGTCTGTCCAGAAAGTGTTGGATTTGCTGCAGCTTTGATGCAGCTGTTATCCCAGTCCCTCTGGACAGGAAGTAACTAGGAAACTACTGCTTTGACCTAACAAACAAAAGACTTGTAAAATATATTAATTGATTTTCTTTCATCAAACAGTTTTGAACACACAGCCTCAGATCTGAGTGAGACAAAATCTGATGTGTATATGTTTTATGTGTCTTACTGTACAGAATGTGATGCAAAAAACCTGAATTTAATTTTTAGCCTGAAGTGCTACTGAAGGAGAGAAGTTGTTTGAAATAAAAAATTAGGAACAGAAATTTTTGTACTAAGAGTTAAAATTGACTTGCTACCATTAATTCAGGATTTGACAATTTGCAGACCTTTTGGTTTCTTCATCTTCAATAAGCATTATATTACATCTAGGACTTTTTTTATTTACATTTCTTTGATATGGCTTAGGTGCTGTGTCGTATATGCCACCTCAGAGCTTGTTTTCTTTTGACAAAGCAAAGCTAGGGGGCCTTAGTAGGAGGAAAAATAAAAAGGAATAATCATAAATTTAGCATCTTATTACAATAAGCTTGATTGCATCTTGGTTTCTTTAGAGGTTACAGAAGCAGTTTTCATTTTTCATACAGAAGGCAATTGCATGAAACTTGTGCTTTCATAGTTCCTGATTATTAGTTGCGGAGGGAATTTCTGGGTGCCGTCTTCCAAATGCCAAAATGCCTCCAGAGCCAGCGAACTGCAGGATGCTGGGGGCGTTCTGCATGGAGAGAACTCAGTTTAATAAATGTAATAAGTCCGTTTACCCTACTGGGCTCTGTTAACTATCTGCATATAAACCGAGCATACATAATGTTTGGGCAAAGGTTATAGAAGCAGTTTGAAGGAAAGGCTAGCTCCAGAGCACACCGAAACAGCAGCTATTTTTACTTTAGCCCTCAGTAACACACACAATAATGGAGTTCAAGCAGTATCTGTGGCTGAGCCAGTAATAACAACTATGATATAATTAACTTCAAAGCCCTTTAGGAGAGAATAATTCCAAAATCTAGCATTGAAAATGTTCATAGTTTCACAAGATGAGAATTACAGGAAGCTTAATTGGATACATAAGCCCTCCAGTAGGGCATAAGTTGTCTGCTAAATGATGGCATAAGAAAGAAGGTAGCCCCATGGCAGCCTGCTGCTGTCTTCTACACTGGTTGGTGCTGGCTGACAGGGGCTGGCTGGGATGGACGGGGATCCCATCTGATGGAGCCGTGCTGCTTCTCAGCTGGTGGTGCCCATGTCTAGAAAGGATAGCAGCCAAGATGTATTTGAGAACTTGGCACTTTGTGTGTGCTTGGTGGGCCTGTGGAAAAGGATTATTGTCTCTGTGAGCAGGATCAAAGCAGTAAGTCCTTTTTTACTCGATTGCCACGTGTGACAGTGGCTGTGAGACAGTGGGTGAGGGGTTTGTCACTAGCATGTGTGTTCCTTCCAGAGCCTGGCTTAAAATAGCTGCACACACAAGTAGTTGCTCAGGATTATTTAATCACTCCTGTCTTTGTCAAGCTGCTGCTGCATCAGCAAGGTTGAAGGTGTTTTTGGGCTCCTCGCATATGTCTTCATGAGTGGCCACGACTGTGGTGGATGTAGGGCGTGAATGCATCGAGCTCAGAGGGGCCAAGAAGATCAAAATGTTGAGAATTATGGTAAACTTTAGAAAGGGTAACTTACATGAAAGTGAACAAGTTACTCAAAGCATCCTTAATATTATAATGGACAAAAGTACAAGTAGGAAAGAAAAAGGGAGGGTGCAAGGAGGGAGTGAATCAGCTCCTTGATGTGGTTTGAAATCAATAGAGGAACATAAGAAAGCAAGCTGGGAAAAGCAGTTAAATTAGCAAGCAGTTAGCTGGGAGTAATTCACTCTAGGTAGGTGGCAGGCTTGAGGAGCTGTTTGAGATGAAAATTTGGAAACTCAACTCCCATTTATCAGTAGTAGAGTATATAAAGTATAACGAGTATAAAAGGAAAATTGAAAGATTCAAGGTGGGCTTTGAAGAACTGCTGACTATACATAGAAGATAAATAATTTAGGCAAATCAGTGCCATTGTCTTGTGTGAAAATTTGTCTTGGTGGATGATGGGAGGTTAAGGAAGGCAGTTAACAAAGAGGAGTGTGCTGCCAAAAAGGGAAATTATTACTCTGTATCAGTTTTTAACCACTGAAATGTTGTAGAAGACTTGGTACTAGTATTGTACCCAGTATTTTTAAATATAAAAGCTAAGCAAATTCTAGAAATTGAGGTCTTGGCAAAAGCAGATTTAGAATAAGTTGTTAATCTGAAAGGCATTAAGTGAGCAGACCCCAACAGTATGCTATGTTACATAAAACATAACTGAACTTCCAGCAAAAGTAAGGGATTTTTGGTTAAAAAGAACAACTTTTTTTTTTTCCCCTAGAAGAAAGTTTTTTATGTACCTTGTACTCTAGTTGAAGCAAAAATTACTGAGAAAATAACACATTACCTGAAGATCATGTTCTCATGGGGTCCAACTTTGATGGATTCTGCAAAGGAAAATTTCTAGAAGTTGCTCAAAATCTCCAAGCCAGGGGGAAAGGGCTTGTTCATATTCTGGGAGGTCTCTGAAAAATTTCAATGCTGAGGCCTCAAAGGAAGCTGAGTAGATATGTGGATAGAGCAAAAGCATTCTTACAAAGAGGAAACTGATTTAATTTTGAATTAGAATTGATTTAGGATTTAGTTTGGCTTCAAGCCATTGGACACCATGCAAATCCTTGAAGGGATGGAAGGACAGATTATCTCTCATCTGGTCAATCATTTGCATTCTTGCTGTTTTGATTAAAATTACTTCTGGTGCTCAGTGGATCTTAGGTCTGCTCTGCCTTGCATGTTCTTCTGTCAGTCTGAGAGATGCAGAAGCAGCGCGTTTGGCACTGCTGGAGCCAGATGCAGGAATAACAGGACCACAGCTGTACAGTCAATGGCACTCAGCTGTGGTGCGCTGTAAGCAGCAAGCCCAGAAGGACCATGTTTCTCAGCTCTCCCTTTCTGTCGTTTAAAACCACCTGTCTGCATCCTGGATATGCAGAACTTAGTGCCCTGGAGTTGGATTTAGAGGAGAGGATTTAGTACCTTGTGATTTTAGTCCTTCCACTCTTTTCTGTTGTGCTGAATTCAGTCAAGCCTGTTACAGCACAGTCATTTGTATTAGGAATATATTGTCACGTGTACAGTAATTTGTAGTAAAAGCACAGAAATTCTTGCTTTGTGGAAATGTCTGACTCATGAGCACATTTCTTCACATTACCGGAGTTTGCTGATAGTTAACGAATAGGTGAATTCAGTTTTATTTTTTGTGGGACTTTCTGCTGCCCTGGATCTGTAATTCATGCATCTGGGTGCACTGCTGGGCCTGTTCTGTAAATGTAAGAGACCTCTTTTGAAAGGCCGATATGCAATAGTTTACTTCTTTTAAGGAGACTTTACAGCAGGCATTAGGAGCCTTTACGCTTGGGTAGGGTGATCTACAGCAATCTGTGCTTAGTGCTCACTGTGAGTGATAGCTGGGCTTGTGAGGCTCAAGGCTGATCTATATTTTAAGTGGATGTTTTAACTTATCTCCATAGTTATTTAACGGGGCCCTTCATAATCCTTGTTCCAGTGGAAAAATTCCTCTTTCTTATCTAGTATTGTCTGCAGGCAATGACACCTTCAGAAATTAATGTCTTCAGAACCAAATGTAGCCAATAAAGCTGACAGGAATATTCAAGGTGTGCTTGTATTCTGCTTAAAAGTGGCTCTGCCTCTCTCCTTGGGTGAAGTTGGGATTGCATGTTCAGGATCACAGTGACCTGTAGCGGGGCCAGCTTGTGCTTAACACTTCCCACTTTTTCATGCTTTATCAAAACAAGGGGAATCTTTTTAAAGTACTTTTGAGTTGTTCTTGCTGTTACATATATTGCTCCGTACCAGTCTGCCTGTGTTAGTTTGTTGGTTTGTTTTGCGGTTCTTTCCCAGATTATGGGATGTTTTGAGTTTTCTTTTTGTTTTTTCCTACCCCATTTTTATTTTCTTTCCAAACAGGTGATGAAACATTTTCCTTCTGGGAAAAATACTTCCGGGGAGGGGTGTGTTTCTCTTTTTTCTTTTGACTGTTTACTGAGAATATTTAGCATACACTTTCTTTTCCTTTGTCCCATTCTCACAGTTATGTGCCCATAGCTAATTATACTCCTCCACTACTTTCTTGCTTTTTGTATCCTTCATGTACTTACAGATAGATATCAAATCCTTAGCTAGTCTGTCTAGTGCTTGTGACTTGACAGAGATTTTTATCCTTCCTGGTTCTTGAATTGCTTTGCTCATCCTTTCTCTCCAGATGGTTTGAGAGTCTTGTAACTGAGAGCACCACACTGATGCTCTGGGCCTGCTCACACCTGGGTCCTGGAGCAGGTACCTTTGCTCATGTGGCAGTCTCTTTAGCTTTTGGCCTTTTTACTGTACTGCAAGTTCATAGGAAGTTCCTCCCTAAATCTATTCTGGTGTTGCCATCGTTGCCATCTTCATATATCTCCCCACTGAATCTCTCTAATACATTCCTTGCATGTGGGAGTTTGGAGTGAAATGAGACTCATTTTGTCTTTTTTGGCCATATTGCTGTACTCCCCAAGTCTCTTTATATTATATTTCTCCCAGAAAAGCACAAAGAAATCTATGCTAAAGGAATACTAATGTAGTGAAGTGAAACATTCAAAAGTCATTAGCTTGTGTGTAACTGTGCTTCCCCAACTTTTAATGTGTGCAGTATGATGATCTTGAGTTATATGGTGTGTCGTGGTTTTCCAGTTCCTCCTCCTGAGGACAGATGAGGCATTATGTACAGAGCGAAGCAGCTGAGCTGTAGCCAGTTATTGTTCTCACTTTCAACAGAATAAAGAGCTGCCTTACTGCTGTGCGTGGCGCATGATCGCCATCGCTGGTGTGGCACCCCAGAGTTGATCAGGTGATATCGTGTTGGTTGGGTCCCTTGGGAGCACTGGCTTCCCTTCAGGTACTTGTGTAAAATATAAAGTAGCGGGTAGGGGTCCAGAAGGAAAATTTCATTGTGTTGCACGTGCAGTAGCACTGGGAGAAGCTGATGTAATTTCAGCTCTGTCTTCACCATCGTCTGGGTGGTGCCCAGTTGGTTCTGACCTGCATCCTTGGGCTTACCTCAAGAATGCTCAGGAAGTTTCCACCTTGAAAAACAAACACAATTGTTTCAGGTTCCTTTTTGAAAAGACACTGTTACATCTCCAGGTCAGATAAGGACATTGCGTATGCACTGGGCTCACCTTCCTATCCTGTAAGTTTCTCCTGAGTCTCTTTACTGTGTTTCACAGCAAAGGCAGCGTCAGTACTCAAACACACAACGAAACCTGGCAGTTCTTTGGATGTACAGGGGTTCCTGAGGGGAACTTTTTGTGCTGACTTCTTAGATTCTTTGGGTTGCAAAGTAGCTTAACCTAACAAGCGATTTTAGTGCAGTATTTTTGTCCCTGGTTTGGAATGGGCAGGCTTGCTTTGGGGGTGCTTTTCTTCATTGTGCCAGTCTTGGCTGGTGACCCACGTGACACTTGTTTCAGTTCAGTTTATCTTACAGAAGAGTTCATAGAGGACATAAGCTATTCAGTGCTGGGTTTGAAATTCCTCTCGACTCTTCAAAGTTGACTGCTTTTTCTAATCTCTTTGCTGTCTCCTGTGAGACGTACTCATTGCCAGAATTTCTTAGTACCATATGAGCTGTTGGTATTCTTGGCTCTGTTTTAAATGAGTCCAGCTTTTTCTGCCCGCCTGAAAGAATCAAACCATGCAGGTTTCAAAAAATGTCCTTAAGACTGCCTCTTTTCCATCCACCTGCCCCACAGCAAAACCTGATACATTTAAATGAAGATTGCTAGTTTTTTGTTGTGCTTTCCCGCTTTCTAGTTTTCTGCCAAACTACCTCTCGGTAGCTCTAACACTGAGTTTGGAGCAGAGGCAGGAGTTTAGCTTGCTAAACTCAAAGCTGTTTTTACAAAGCCATCTGTAGTGCTTAGCCTCAGCCTAATTTTGGGTTATGTAGTCTAGAGTTTATAATATTGCCAGGACCAGATGCAGAAGGAGAAATGAGAATGTACGGGTGTTTTTGAAAAACCTTCTTGTACAGTGTCTGGGCTCCCAAATGCAATATTAATTGTGAGATGCTGGCCAAAGCAGTGAGATTAAAGGAGGCCTTCGAATGAAGGGACTGCGGTCATCTGGTGCACAGGAGATCAGTCCAGATGCAAGAGAGAGCAGCCTGAAGAGGCATGAGCTTGCTGGGGACAAGACACATTAAGAATTGTAGGAACATTATTTGGTCAGTTGCTGTTGTGCTTGATTTTGCCAAAGCAATACCGACTTCGTATTTGTTTAGCTTGTTACCAAAATCTACCAACATTATCTGGTTTTTAGCTACTTTTTATCCTAGACTGCCTTCTGCCCCAGGAAAGGAAGCCTTTAGCATTGGTTCAAGATTGCTGTTCAACACTGTCAGAATAACACTGGCCCTTCTAAAGGTTAACTGGGCTTCAGCTGACACCCTTGCTTTGAGTATTGGGTTGTCTCACTGAGAGAGAGCATCGTCCCTTCTGAAAAATGGGAAAGCTGAACCACTGGGAGAAGCTTTTTAATATTTTCACTTTCAAAAGAGAATGACAGCTACTGAGATTTATAAAATTTTAAAACATTCCAATTTAAAGCTCTTTAATTATTCAGTGCAGACAACTTTTCCATAGGCAGAGCAGCCATGGAAAGAGGAAGTGGCAAATTTTGATCCCGTTAAAGGCCAAAGGTGCTCTATTAACTTTGGAGGGACAGGCAGCAGAGTGGCATAAGAAAATCTGGCTTTTTTACCAGATGGTAAATTATTTAGAGCACTAAACAGTTGAAAAAGATCAAGTCTATGAAGCATCTGGTCGGGTATCTGACAATTCATCAGTTTTGCATAGTGCATGCTGTATGTATCTCATGGGCTGGAGAGGAAAGTTAGAAATCTGTTGAAACTGGAGAGAAGCTTGATCACATTTGCTGAAAGAGAGAAATCAAGAGACAGACCTATTCTTTAACTGAGGTTTTTGTGTTCCTGAGAGTTACTTCTGAATGAGGACTGTGGAGGTGCCATTGACTCTGAGCAATCTGTGCTCAAGATACACCGTTAGATGAGGCACTTTTGTTGTTAATGGAAGTGAATGAAAGAGGAAAAGCTCTCTGAAAGCTATTCATCCCCAGTGTGGTCTGACAAATACCTAAGATGTTTCAGCACCACCTGTAAAACTTGTTCGCTGTCCTAATCTTAGAGAATTTGACACACATCATTAGTTTTGACACAGTAATTTCCACCCTTGGTGTTTCCCACCCCCTCCCCAGGAAGAGTAGCCTCTTAGGATTCTGGCTGCTGTTGAGCCATATGTAATGCTGTTTAAAGTGCTTCAGTGGGTTCCCTTCTCCAGGCAGCACAAATTACCCCAGTACATGCAGAATTTAGAAATATAATCATCACTCTTGGTCCAGGCATTTCTTCCCATTCCTGTGTGGGCCATATCTGGGGAGCTGCCTAACACTGGGCCAACTGCTTGGGGACTGAACAGAGTTTCTCATTGGAATAGAGCTGATGCAGCTATAAAGACACAACTATCTGTATCTGCTTTTGCTATGTAAGACGTGTTAAGGGTGCTTTTAGTAATCCTTTGGTGAGAGATGAGTGAGGATAGGGAAGTTGGAGGGCAGCAAACATAACTGAGTGTGTGGCTGGTACAAAGAGCCTGTTCTGCAGTATTCAAAATCTTGCTGCTGAACTTAGATTTATGCCTTCTCATTGAGACGATAAAACCAGGATGAGATGATCAGTATTCTCTCTGCATCTATGTTAGGACTAGGTTATTTTGTAAAGTATTTTCAGATGTCTTGGCTGCAGAAGATGTTGCATAAATAAAGATTTCTCTGTGTTGTGCGATATTATAACATGTGAAAAGATTTACTGTGCAAATACAGTAACAGAATGGAGAAGAATCATGATCTCCTGTTTGTTAGTACTATGCAATGTAAATATTTGCCAAGGTATATTCTCTTGAGATTTCTTGTGGTTTTCCCTAGGCACGATCATTGCTGCCATTCTTTGAGTACCGTGTTTTTGTCAGAAGTAGACGTGTTTATAACTTGTGATACTTCCATCAAAAGCTCAGCAGTTTCAAAAAAACCAATATGCTTCCAAACCTAGCAAAATTCAAAAATATCTTTGTTAGAGCACTCTTGAAGATGTTTTTGAAATGTCTGCCAGCATGAGTAAGAGTGGTACGTTGGGCCACGAACAGCGTGCGCAGCTGCACATACTTTGCTTCAAGGATACTCACAGGGTCTGCTCAGGCTGGCATCTGCCAGCATGAGATCTTTTCACTAATGATTCTGTGTTGGTAAGTTTGGTAACTTTTGCAGCTTAGTGGAGAATTACATCAACTTCTAAATAACTGTTGGGCTTGCATTGAGATGCCTGGCATTGAAAGTGTGAGCCCCTGTCACTGCTGAATGTGGTCACTCAGGGCATGGGGCTTGATAGCTCCTTTAAAGTCTGTCTTAACAGGTAGACCTTAGACTTTGAGGTGAAAGTACAATGAGTATATTCTCATTAAAAGATAAAAAAGGCAGATACACAGAAATAGTATTCTTTTTAAATACTTCCCTTTTTTTTGGTTGGTTTTCAAGGAATTTTCTGTATTTCAGTATTCAAGCAGATGCCCAAGTTAAGGCAATTTACGAGATAATTTGCTTTATTTTGGAGAAGGAATATCCAATCATGAATCCTTTTAGGTAGTCATCCCCTCCATTTTGGGGAGTTTGAAGCTGAGGTGTTTGCTGTGGGTAAAGCTTCTCTTTATAGACACTTTCCTTAATAACATTCTGCTGTGACTCTTGTAGCCCTGTGAGCTGACAGCTGATCCAATTCAGCTCCTGTTTCTTCTGCTTGAACCCGTTGAGACTTGTCTGCTGTACACCAGCCCAGCTGGATGGTCCAGGCTATGCTTCACATGCAATTTGATCGCAAACCTCTCTACATATGCAGTCAACCATGTCTATCTAGGGCACATGGAAGGAGAGTTACAAGAGCTTAAGACTGTTTCTTGTATGTAATGTGCAGCTTTTGGAACTATTTGTTGTGAACAACAGCAACTAAAGGATGCATTAATGGGCCATAAACCAGACTGTACATGAAGGTAAACTTGGAGATGGATGCATTTATGCCTCCTGACCCTTGAAATCAGCTTATTGAATTCGGAGGCGTGTGTGGTGCTCTACTGCTCATGCGGGGAAGATAGTTAAATTTCTCTTTAAAAGTATCTGTAACGATGTCTTTGCAATGCAGTTTGGTATACGGGCAGTTAATCTATGTGTCATAATAATTTTCCTTTTCTTCCTCTTTTGGTTTGCAGGAGTAAGCCTGTGTCTGTAACACTGGATGTACTGACCACTTGCCTCAGACTGCAGAGGACTTGCTCTACCTTGGAATATGGTGCCTAACTTCTGCATCCCAGTACTCACTGTGCCAGCAGCCATCCTCTGCTGCTTGATGCTGCCTTTTGCAGGAGCGGACAGTAAGTGACATTCCGTTTTGGAAAGCCTTGAATGCCTTGCAAAATTTCTTTCCAGAAATATTAAACCTTCTTGGTTTGTACTGAAAACACTGAGGGCTAAGAGACAACTCCCCCCACCCCCCCAGTCTTTTATTTCCCAGTGTGCGCATTGCAGATAAACAGGGTGTGTGTGAAGGGGCACAAGTAGAACTAAAAAGACTGATGAAATTTATTCAAGTGCTGGAAGAATTTCTGTAGTAGCTGCGAGATCAAAACCTGACAGTTTGATTTCTAACACGTACAGATGAGTAAAGAAAATTGGGGGCGGAGGAAGAAAGAAGTATTGGGGTCACAGTAATCCCTGTTACTTTTTCCTTGTTCTTTTGCCAGCTCTCATAATTTATGTAGCAGTGAGACATCTCTCCTGAGTCAGCAGGCAGTTGCTGTTGGGGAAGAGGGTACAAGTTCTTACCTTCTGGTATAGCTCTCCTACACCTGTATTTCAGCAGAATTGGAGTACAGTGTTTCCTTGTGGTCATACTTTAAGCTTGTTGTGTCCTTGGTGTTGTCCTGGTAGTCCTATAGAGCTGCTGTGACTGGCTTTAATTAGCCCCATCCAGTGAAGGGGAAATGTGCACAAAACACTGTTGTGGACAGACAGGAGGAGAGAAACATGGCTAATGACAGCCTACTAAAAACACCTTATAGTAGGAATGTCTTATGGGACGGGTTATGCAGACAGCAGGAAACCTCGTGGCTGTGGCTTTTTTGCATAATCTTGGGGTGTGTATTTGTTAGGCAATCCCCAAGTATCTGTGCAGCCCTCCTCCCTTTTTTTCTTTTAACCTGTACCCAGATTTTCAGTATCCAAATGTCTGCACATTCACCACAGTCTCTGGCAGCTGTGAATACTCCTTATCTCTGAAAGTACCTGGAGCTCCTGAGATGCTTGATTTGGAGCCGAGGTGACCATGATGTACGTCCTGAGCTGCCAGCAGTCATGTCTTTCTCACTGCAGCTTTAGTCACCAGGCTTATAATTAGATGTAATTTTGTGAAAGTTGAAGGAGATCTTGATTCATGTTGGTGGGAGCCTGGCTGAATGTAGAAAACAGACTGGGGGGTCTTAAATGTCCGTCACTGAAAGGAAGGACTACATTTAGAGAAGCTGCAGAGAAGAGTGAAAGAGGGATGTGAAGAAACATACAAATCCACTTCTTTTGTTGTCATTAGGGATGACTTGCATAGGCAGCAGATTAATGTGGGTCTGTATGAGTCTGAGCTGCCCAGTTAAACTGGGGGCAGCAGCTGTCTCCTTCCTCAGCTTACTTTGCTGTCTGCTGGTGCTGTTGAAAGGTGCTTATTCAGATCACTTTATGTCTGCATGTTGTAGCCCATTTTGGAATCTGGCATAGAAAAATACTTGTTTAGTGTTCTGAGGTGTATAAAAATTCCCTGAAATTTATTATCTTTATACTGGCTCCTGCAAAGGAGAGAAGCATTACTCACATCACAGGTGTGCAGAAGCTGGTGGAGCTTGAGATGTCCTAGGACATTTCTTGGCCTGAGGACAACTTGCAGTAGAGGTGGTTTGCTAATTTTGTGGAATATTTCCACATGCTTAAATTTAACAAAATTGGCTCTGTTTCTGTCTGGTGTCTCAGATGTGGAACGCTTCTGTGTTGAGGAGCAAGTTTATCTGTATGTATGCCTTTTTCTCTGGTGCAGACTGAATTACTTTTTCCTAATCTGGAAGGCAGCTCTGGAGGGCACTGACGTTTTAACCACCACAGCCACCATGGATTAATCAAGGGTTTCCTAGGATGGAAAATGTTGCTCTGTGTATTTTAGCAACTTAGAGTTTTTCTATCATCTTACCAACTGAATCTTACCACCAACCCTCAGAGGCTGGGAGCTGTATGAAAGGACCTGCCTGCTCTGTGCCTCTGCAGGGGTAAAATGTCACCCCCAAACCCTGCATTTGGTGTGGCGTGCCATCAGTGATGCAGAGAAGTGATGCAGTAGTGAATGTGGCATTGGAGAGTCTTGGTTCAGGACCGTAGTGAAGAGTAAGGGGAAGGTATGACAATATATGGACACTGGAGCTTCCAGTAGAAGCTAGAGAGGGATGCTGTGACAGGAGCACCCCATGTGCACACTCCTCAGTTTTTTGGTCCCCGTAGCATCCTGTTGGCTTCAATGAAAGAGCATTTATTTACACTGGTTGGGGCTGTTCCTAAGAAATAGCTGTGATTCCCTTTTCCCCACTGCAGTGCTGCTTGGAGTCAGTGGAGGGATGGGCAGGCTCTGTATCTGCAGAGCATTCCTGCATTTCCCCCACTAAAAGCAACAAGATAATGGGAGCAGGGTTATCCCTGGAGTTTCTGGAGTCAGTCCCTGAATAGTTTTTTACAGGAGCAGGGAGGGATAGCTGGAGATGGGCTGTGCTGCATCCCTGGCAGCAGTGTGGCTCCTGTCTGGATGCTCAGGGAGCACCTACGACTGGGTCTTCCCTGCCTTCCGCACCTGCCTTTGTTGTAAGGCATCTCAGTGTTGCTGCTGTAGCTTCCTGACAATTAAGGCAGCTGGCAGAAAGCTGGATGTTAACGCCTGAGATAAAGCAGATTGTGTGTATTGCCTGTCGGAATTAGCGCTGGGCTGTGCCAGTGCCTCCCCTGGAATTGAGTTCACGGGAGCTGTGAAGAATGTCAGTGATGAGGAGTGGAAGGGGCATCTAAAGGTTAAACTGAGTGGCAGAATGTCAGAAAAAGAGGGGCTCGCTGGGTGCCTCCCTGGCAGCAGGAGGGGAGTGGTGGCTTCCTGGCCTCTCTGGTGGGGTGCTGGGAGGAGAAGGTGAGTGGGAAGGGGCACATGCGCGTGAGCGGTGGAGACAGAAGCGCTAATTTTGGCAGAAAGCTCTTTCAAATCCTCCCCAGCTTTTACAGACTGCAATAAGAAATTATTAAATTTTCTCTGTGATCTGACTGTGTTTCTGTCAGGGTGACCCTAATTCCATTAGAGCAGCTCGGAGCTGATTCAGGATGGCTGTTTTACCCATTCTCTCTCAGCTTGCTTGTGTGGGTTTTTTTATACACACTGTGGTTCCCTGTCTGTCAGCTTTTGATTGTGCATGGGAAAAATGGCTTTGCAGATTTCAGTTAATGTTCAGTGCAATTGTCAACTAAAAGATGCTTTTTTTCAGCTTTTGAAAATGTGTCATTTATTCTAATAAAAAAACTACCAAAAAATCCCCTCTCAAAACAAAATGCAGAGAAAATGGGGGAAAATCAATACCATCATGAGAAATCATCAGCACTGTCTTTTGTTGTTGTCTTGGTTTTTTAAAAATTAGGCTTTGTTTTTGAAGTCCTAGGCACAGGTTACATTAGCCAAAGGAAGAGACTAGATGACCCATCCTAGGTCTTTTCTAACCGCAGTATATTTTGGTTTGTCTTGCACAGAATTTCAAAGGGCTTAAGGAATAAAACCACTTCAAAAGTGACCTTGTAGAAGGAAAGAACTAAGGCAGAATTAGGCCAACTACCTGTGAATTGATACCTGGTAAACAAACAATTTGCACCTTTTGATTTCTAAAGGTAGAGCAAACTTGGCTTTTATTTGAGGGGGTAGATGAAACGTGCCTCAGTGAGCTGGTGTGGTCAAGGCAGGGCTCTGGCTCCCACCACCCCTGGACAGAAAGGACCCCAAGTCTGAAGTGTCTCAAGGCTGCCCTGCCCCTGAAAAAAAGAGCTGCTTTATATCTGAAAGATGTGCATCTTGAACATGGGGGTTTTTTGTGTTTTTTTTTTTCATTTTTAATCTATGTTTCTTGGATGCTAATTGAATTGAGGAGACCCATCAAAAAAACAAATAGAAAGGTAGGATGCTGATGCTTGTGAAGGTTGGGAAAAGAAAGAGTACTAAGACAGCTTTTCTAGATATGGTGATGTCTAAGAGTCTATGAATAGTAAGATGGCCTTTGTACCTTCAGGTGAGCTCTGCTGTGCCGGGGATTTTGCACTGTACCTGAAGTGCTGTCTGGAGGTTTTGGGTGGAACATTGGTTATGGTGCTTTGTTCTCCTTGTCCCCTAACTCTGCTGTCTGCCTTTACTGTTTTGTGTTCCCAAGTCTACCTTGGCTCGTTTTGACTCTCTGATTCAGCTCTGCTGCCTTTGCTTCGTAACCTGGATAGTGCCTCAACAACAGCTCAACCCCAAATACAGCTGCTCCAGGCCGTCCTGAGGGACAGACTTGCTATTGTGCAAGCCTGGAAAATGGCTGCTTTGCAGAGCTGGGCAGCAGGATCCCATCCCAAAAGCTGGACATGAGGCTTCTCCACTGCTGCCTTGCATCAGTTTCTGTTTCCATGTTTCCTGTTTGCATGCCTGTCCCCAAACACTGCATGTAGTGATTATGTGTAATTGATGAGATTGGATCCAGGTACTGCAGCACAGGTAAATACTAATTTTCTGCAATTCTACCTTGACTAGCTTGACATATTCCATCAGCAAAAAGAACATGGAAAATACTGTTTAGGAAAACCCCTGTACCTGAGGCATTGAGGTGGCGTCATTAAGGGACAGGTTGAAATATTAACTACAGTTATTATGCAGTTTTTATTTTTGTTGTCCTTACTCATCATATATATAAGTATATATATTTAGGTAGAAATGGATTCTGCACTTTTCTGTAAAATACCTAAATGCTGCCTGCTCATAGCTAAATGTTGCAGACATCAAGGTAGAAGGGATGCTGTGAGGACAAATATCATGTATAGAGTAGACAACGGATCTTTTTCTGCATTTATAGCCATTTGAGCTCTACCACTTGCAGAACGTGTGAATTTGTTTGGGTTGCTACCCACAACAAATCACAGCATGATGATTTGTCTTTTTTATTTATTGTTAAAGCCAACAGCATTCATCAGTCAACATCAGCTGCCAGATCAAAGGTCTGCTTAGCCCCAAATCCCTCATCCAGTAGTGGTCAGTACAAAGAACTGTGGAGGATGTAAAAGCATAAATATATAGTGATCTCTTCCTGTTGTCGTCTTGGAGCCCTCTGTGAGTGGTGGCTCCTGAACCCAGAGAGGTTCTGTAGTAACTGCAGCCAAGCTTACTCTGGATTTTGTTCTCAGGCAGCTCTGAGCATGTGGTCAGTCTGCAGGGACATCTGAGGGGCAGTGGTTGCATGGAGACCAGGGTGTAGGCTCTGACTGTTGCCTCTACTCCATGGCTTCTTGTTTAAGCCCCTCACTGCTGCTGTGCAGGGCTGAGCATCCCCACTTGCCTTTTGCACCATTTGGACTCGGCTGCACAGCCAGAGTTCCTCTCCTGCCCTCACGAGGGACTTCCTGTGTTTGTGTCCAGCACAGTGACAAATGTTGAGGGGACGATACATTTAATATTATTCTTTGAGAATGTGTGCTTACTGGCTTGGTGATACAGAAAACAGAGCAAACAGAACTACCTGCTTACAATTTTATCTTCAGTGTAGATTCATAGATTTTAAGGCCAGAACTCAGAGCAGTCTTTTACTCTGACCTGTGTAGCACAGACTGTAAAATTTCAGTAGTAATTTCTGCTTCTACTTTTAACAGCTGTGGATGAGCTAGCACGTAGCTTTTGGGAGGCTATCAAATCATGATTTGAAAACTAAATGGTAGAGAATTTATCCATCTACTGTATGATCTGTAAAAATGGCAAGTAATCATTACTTCTCCAAATCTGTATTTATTTCAAGCTACATTTATGCATTTTTAAGGTTTAGACACTGGGTATTAGAACATCTGTCAGCGAGGCTGGAGACTCCTGCTATTTAATGCAACCTCCTGGAGAAGCAGGTTGAAGTGGAGGAGTTAGAGAACCTGAAAGTTTGTCCTTTTTGTTGTAGAAAAATGTTGTTGTTTTTTCTGAACAGATACAAATTTTATGGTTCTTCACTAATCCTCCAGACTTTTCAGTATGTTTTTTTAAAGTCAAGGGACCAGGACCAGGACCAACACAAGTGGCCCCGTTTTCCAAGAGTACAATGGCACTTTAGTCTTTTTACGCACAGCATTCAGCTGGGAACATGGTTCTCCATGGTGACCTCTGAATTCCTTTCTGGACCTCTGATTCCCAGGATGCAGAGTCGTATTTCATTAGTGTGGCTTGGGTTTTTGCTCATGAATATCTTCCCCTAAGTACATTAAAATGCATTTTGCTGGATCCCAGCTCATTTAGTCATCTGAGTAATTCTTTAAAGGTAATTTTCCCTTTCTGTTTGTAGCTGACTACCAATCTTGGTAAAGCTTGCTCTTTACTTTCGAAATCTAATTGCAAGTGAGTTGCGTTCATTCACAGATGTTAATCAGTTGTGGCTATTTGCAGAGGCTGCTATGTGTATTTTAAGGAGATATTTAAAGTACCCTATAGTAGTGATGGTAGAATTCTTTGCAGATGGAAGGGGGTGCCAGAAAACCAAAAAAATAATAGTTTGTCGTGCTGCTCCTGGCTATTACTAGTACTGATGTCAGAAAGGGAAAAAGTACAAGATCTGCTGGAGCTTTCAGTGTTTTAGCTGAGCAGTTGTAAAAAGCAATGATGTGGTAATAGGAATGCTTTTTTTGTTTCTTTGATTATCTGTTCATTATACTGGTGCTTCAGAATTATATGTAATATAAGATGATCAAGCTCATTTTTTTGAACAACCCAGAGTATGAAATTTGTTTGCTCAAAATGTTAGTCAATCTTTTTTGATGTTGAACATGCCTGGTTTAAAAAGGAGTGGGAAAAAAAGCATCTGTTCATGGGTGCTTTTTCTCTGCTAAGTTGTCTATCTTTATGTATCAGGAGCTGAAAAGCAGTGGTGTACTCTTAATTGAATGCTGTGTTTAGTCCCTTGTGAGAATCGGTGCTTTGTCTGTGCCAGAGACAAATCTCATTTATTTTGTTGGTGTGAAAACACTGTAGGGTGCTTATTGAAACTTTAAAGTCATAGAAATGTCTTTTGCCTTGCACACTTTACTGACATATGATCACTGAATTAAATCAAAGCACTTTTTATAGTGGATGATGGCTTTACATTTGTATATGAATTGTAGCCTGCAATGCTAGAGCTTTGAATGTCTGTTAGTTTCGTCTTTCTCTGATGCATCATAGCATTAAGCCTTCACAATAAGGGGCATTCACATGGTATTAAAAAGAAGTAGTTACAGAATATATTCCATTTCATGTAGTACAGGCTGGAGTGACTGCAGTCCTGCTGTGCTTTTCAGATGGCCCTTCATTGCATATATTACTCATCGTTTCCTTCCCCTCCCCAGTAATTAATAATAGAATTTCCAGGAATATATTTTGTAAGATTGGATTGAGATGTATAGGTAGTACCTGGTCAAACCTTAAAATAAATGGGAATGCCACCATTTTCCAACAGAGGTTCGTTGCACCAATGGTGGCTGTTCTGAGTTGGTGCTTTGAATAAAGTCAGCATGTCAGGAAGAGGTTTGGAGTTGGTTTGTCTTTGCTACATGAGGTTATTCTACTTGAGCTGATAGTGGATTCTCTGGAACTAACTGGGGTCTTGTGGAAAGGACCATCATCAATCCACTGTTACCACTCGTAAATACTGCAGATTTAAAACAAATCACTCAGAATTCTTGCTTGCTTTTGCTGCTTTTCTTGCAAATTCTTTTAAATTCTTTTACAAACTCTGTCTACGTATGATAACTTTGTTGGCTCACCTGGAAGGTGAGTGATACAAGCCCTTGGCAGTGAATTGTCACACGGGGAGATGACGGTGACTGTTGAGCCTCTGCTCTTTGCTGTAAGGGTGCAGAACACACCTACGTGTTTTCTTCGTGTTTATTTTTAGCCAAATCCACTTCAACTGTTGTGTTACTTGTGTTAGAGGTTGCTTTGAAAAGGGGTTTTAAAGAGGCCACGAAATACTCAGCAGCTTTACACATGTAGGGCTTTTGCCCCTGAAAAACTGCACTCGTAATGACCATTTTGAACCTCAGCATTAGCACAGCTGTGCCTGGCAGGTGGGGCTGCTGCTTTTCACCTACTTGTCAAAAGCTGGGGGCTTGTGTGAATGGGAGACAGAGTGTGTTGCAAAGCTCTCACTTTGGCGTTGTTCCTAAGAAAGGGCATTTCTATGGCTTTCAAACTCAAAACTGAAATTCTGTCTTTTGAGGTAAATGCAAGAGTTACTGTGCATTGATTGCAGAAGGGGTTTCAGTCCCTGCATTTGGGGAAGAGAGACATCTTGGAAGTGAGGCAGCTATAGTGTATTGTACTTACAGAGAGTTTAATTTGCAAGAGGGAAGATTCATTGAAAGAACTGAATGATGAGTAGTGAGATTCTTGTTATATACTGAAAATGGTTAAAATACTGATATGATGATGACAACTGTGTATTTTAATCCTATTTAGCATCAAACAGAAGCTTTTAGTTTTTCCAGGATGCAGGAAAACCCTTAGAGAAGCAAACTTATCTCATAAGCAAATACTTTCATATTCCTGTTTAAAGGACTGGGATGCCTGGTCCTGACACGGTGTTCTCACTCTTGGCATCCTGAGTACAGACTTTAGTATGGCTCTTGGGAGGATGAGGAGAGTAGTCCAAGACCTGGAAAGGCTCCCTTTGCTCTTGTTTGATGTAACAGGTAATGGTCCTGGTTGTTGACTTGTTATTTATACTTGCTGTATATAGACTTCCAATATCCTTTTTTATGCTCCATTACACACAGTTTATCAGGGGTTAACACCAAGTTCCTTAGTTATAACCTGTTCTTTTCAGCTTTTTATGAGTTCATGGCTGAAATGTGCCCTGCTTGGTCTTCAGGCAAAGTTCAAGTTGAGGGACTGTATTTTATGAGTTGGACATTTGGTTTTGGTTCTTTCTGCAAAAGTTGTCTTTGAAGGCTCTTAAAAACAAAGAGAGTGGAAAAAATACTTTTGTACCCTTAAAGCTGACTGCGGTGTTATTTATAGATCTCTAGTCTAAAATGTCTGTGAGAACATTTGACCACCAAAGTGCATCTGTAGTAGTAATGTCCAGAGAGAACAGAACCTGATTTGTGGAAGGAGTGACCCATGGAAAAACAGGCTGCTGAATAATATAAAGGGAATTTCATGCTGGATCACTATGTAAAGGATGCTGTGTGAGCTTGTGTGTAACCAAATTGCCTGTGTATTCATTCTGTGAGCTTAGCCAGAGCTGCTGTGATCTCAGCCTTCCCAAGAGCCAGAGGTGCGCAGCAGAGGCATCCTCCAGGTCCTCCAGCTCCCAGCCTGGAACGTGGGTGCAGAGAATTAATTCGCACCGACACCATGAAGTTCCTCTTCTAGTGCATTTGTCTATTTCTTGAGGCAGTTGTGGAAATAGAGAGGTTTTTTTGTTGAAGTTGCTCTGTGGTTGTACTGCAGGCCACAGGGGCTTGGTCTTCTCTTTCTTGGCAATGCCTGTCGAACCTTTGTTCTGCCTTAGTAAACGCATGGAACATTTAACATATTTAACTGCCAAAGTTTTGTTGTGGGTTTTTTTTTTTCCCCCCTCAAATGCTAAAATACGCCACTGTTCGTATGTCTGTAGAGTTGTGTGCCCTATTTTAAGAGCAGAGTATGATTTGGGAGTTTTTTACGCATTAAGACAAAATCCCTCTATTGTTCAGTCATCTGAACAGTGCCCAATGTCTTTTCCATTAGACACTCAGCCTTCTGTGGCAGGTAAAGCTTTTTTTTCCAGAGGCAAATTTAGCTCAAAAATTCTGGCATTGTCTGTAATCTGTAGTATGTTGTGTGAGAAGAGTTTCCTGTGTAATTTTGTGGAATTTAGGAAACTCCAGTTAACATATAAAGAGTTACATGCAGTGTACCATGTGGAGTTTTCCAAGTTTATGTCAAATTGCAGAAATATTTTGTGTTAAAATAACTGCTGGATTCTGTCAACCTTTAGGTCCATTTCTCCCAAAATTATCCCAACATAAGCCTCCAGTGATGGCCAACAAATGCTAGATGTTTTAAGGAGGTACAAAAAAAGATTGTCTCATACTCTTGCCTTTTCTCCCCACCCACGTTAGTTCCATTTCCTATGGAAAATTAGAAGTTGTTCTCAGAAACTAGACTCGTATTACTGCTTCTGTAAAGTTTTATTAATTGCAACAACTCTAAATATTGTTTTATCCACGTGGGCAAAGGAATAATACCCAATGTAGTTTTGTCAAGGTCAGATCAATCTAATTCCCTTTAATGACAGGCTAACAGGCTTTGTGAATGGAGAAGCAGTAGATGTCATTTATCTTTAGTAAAGCTTTCAGTGCTCCCTCATGAGACTTTTTCCTGTGAAACATCTGCTCATAGGGTGGGTATTTGGCACTTTGGTAGCATTCAGCATTTGCAGTAATGATCTCTCTGATAGAATAGAGAACATGCTTATTAAATTTGCAGGCAACAACAAGCTGGGAAGAGAGGCAAGCATGTTGGAGGACACCATTAGAATTCAAAATGATCTTTACAAATTGGCGAAACTGTCTGAGAGGATGCATGTCAATAAGGAAAAATGTGGATAGATGTTTGAAAATAGGAGTAATCAGCTACATAAATACAGAATGAGAGACAACTGCCTAGACAGCTGGTATACAGAAAAGGTCTTGCAGTGCTAATGGATCATAAACCATACAGGAGTCAACAAAGCAGTGCTGTTTTGCAGGGGACAGACATCACAGTGACAGGCAGAAATGAGGAGTACCATCCTGAAGACACATATGGTAGTCTTTCTACTCTGCTCACATGGATAAGGCTTGTGGTGAAACATCTCAACTTGAGCATCCCACTGCCAGAATGGAAGGATTAACTGGGGGGAAAGCCAGTCCTTCTCATCCACTGCTAGGAGAATAAATAATGTGCTTGAACTGCAGCTGGCAAGTTCGGGTCAGGCACTAAGCAACGCTCACAGACATGCAGGATTGTTGGGCATGGAATTGAATTTCCGGAGGAATTTCTGGAATTTCATATGCAAACAGAAAGTGTTTCCTCAGATGTGTTCTGAATAGACAGTGTGATTTTTTAAAATGAATGTTTCTTTGTCTTCATTTATGAACCAGGAAAGGTACAGTCTCTTAGTCTGTCTTTCCTAGGTCACCTGATACTCTTGTATTTTTATCCTGTCCTTTTTTCATCCTTCTCTCAAGTGACAGTCACTGTCTTTCCTCTGACTGTGTAGCTTTGTGTGAAAGTGTTTTCCAGGTCCTTAGTTCCCTTCAATGCCCTTCTCTGAAGTTCTGCTCTAAAGGAGCTGGTGGGCGATTATAGGGGAGAATATGAGACTTGCAAACATCCACTAGTTTTCTGATGAACCCTCGTAGGTTTGCTATCTTTTTGCCCACATCTATGCATGACTAAAGGTCAGGTGCCTCTTACGATGTGTGGTTCATCTTCCAAAGCCATACAGTTAACTCAGCTCTGCAAATTGTAGCAGGTGATTCCGTGTTTGATTTTTTCTTTCAGTACATGTTGTGTATTTATCTGTAGGTAGTTGGTGTCTGAGCTTCGATGGTTGCAAGCTTCTGAGCTTCGATGTTTGCTCACCAAGCACAGAGCAGGGTGTGCGTCTGGTTGCTGCTGTGGTGTGCAAGAACACATCTCTCTGACAGCACCAAACTTCTGTGCTGTCCTGCAGAGACTGTCAGATATTCCTAAGGAAGGCAGTGTGGTTGTGCCAGCCCATATAACACAGCGCACAGAGCAGGTTGGAAGGGCTGTGTGTGGACCACTCCAGGCAAACAATGCTGCTTTGCTGTCCAGAGCAGCACTGACCAGCAGCTCTTGGTGGTGGAGGGGCACTGAAACAGCTTCTGGCAGTACAAAATGCTTTGGGAAACAATTGCAAAGGATGCTGTAGGTCTTGCAAGATCTTCTGACTAAAATATGTCTAAATGCTTATTTATGTGTATGAATGGGAAAATGTATTAAATATGTGTATTTGTATAGAATGCTTTTAATGTTAATCGTAGTGGAAAGGAAGATGTGTAAGGTTTTTTTCCTTCTCCTTCCAGTAATCATTCTTTCTATGAATATCTGTATATCAACTCATGAATTTCTGTCTGAGTGAGGTCCCAGGGCTGTATGAGATGGGAGTATCTCATGCTTCATGTTAAAAGATTACGGTTAATTTATTGCGTGTTTGTTGTGGATAAGAAAAAGCTATTAACCCACCTAGACTTTTCCTTTCCTGGGTTTCATAAAAGAGCCATGTACTTCTCACTGAAGAAGTGCAGATCAGAGGAGATTTGTCTTTTTAATGAATTGATTTAAATCAAAATGCAGGCTATTACATGAGCTCCTGAATTCTGGAAACTCTAGCCATTATGTTGGGTGTTTCTTTGCCATCAGACTTTGACTTCAAACTGCAATTATTTTTCACAAGATAAAGAATGAAGTCTGTTGCCTGTTATGAATAATAGAGTATGGTAATATCACAGCTATATATGCAAACTCTGCAGACTGGCAGCACAGCTGCTAAACGTTACGTTTTTAAAATATGTGCAATCTGTTGTCAACAGAATTAAAACCAGGAACATTACATGGTTTGTTTTGTAGGGAAATTAGTGATGAATTGTTCTACATTTTGACCTTTAAATTTTTTTTTTTTAGTTTCTGCACTTTCTAGTGAATTGGGGAGATTCTCAAATTAAGACATGTGGAATTCTAATGGCCACCCTGACATTTCCTAGGCCTGGCTGGATACCTGGTCTTGATTAGTTTTCTAGTGTACCTGCTCTGCCAAGCTGGAGAGGCTCGTACACTGCACAGCAGAGCTTGAAGTGATTGCACTGCAAGCCTCATCCAATTAAAAGGTGAATCCTGTTCTGGTAGGGGAAAGTTGTTTTATTGTTCCTCTCCCCTGATACTGATGCAAGTGGAAGTGTTGAAGGGAAGTGTTATCGCTGTTGTTTTTGTAGCTTGTTGTTATCTTCCATCTTCATATACAAAAAAGTGAGAAATGCAGCCTGCCCAGCTGTCTGAGAGCGAGTGTGACTCGGCAAGATAAACCTTCACTGGCTGTAATGGGCCTGACTACAGATGATCCTTCAGCTCTTCCCTGCCATCCGGTAGTGTCCTGGTTTGAACCACAAGCAGCAGGAGAAATAAGGTGGAAATACAGCAAAGAACCCACAGCGGTCCATCATTTTGGTGCTGAGAAGGGAATAATGCACACTCAGGACATGTTCTACTCTCCTCCTTCTGACTATGGAGTGGGAAAATAAGAGGGAACAACCTAGGAATATGAGAAAGGAGTAAATGTGAAGAATATAGAACATTTAGGTTTACTGCCCCATATCAGAATAGTCTTTGAAGTCCTGCTGCTTGGGAGAAGATGGAGACAAGCACTCTCCCAAAATGCCAGTGCCAGGGCGAGGGAGCCTGGCACTGCTGAGCAGCTCCTTGAGTGTTTCTGTGCTCCATTCCTCTCACCTGCAGAAAGAAATGCCAACATTAGCGGATCTCTGATTGTGTCTGTGCTGGCAGAGGGTCCCAGAACTGATTTATAGCACTTGTTCAGCTTTCAGCGAGCAGCAAATGCATTGCTTAATTATTCATGGCAGATGTATTATTGCAGGAAATTAGACATCGAGGAAACAAGTAAAAACTATTACTGAATAGTGCTATAAACAAGGTAAGGTGGAAGGGAATGCAGGGGCAAAGCTCTGAGATGCTAAAAACCCCTCCTTCTCAGAAACGTTTACCCCCTTCGAAAAATAATTGTTTAAATTCCCAGATATGCAAGTGATCGTTCATAGTACATAATTAAATATTCTATTAGCTAACAAGTTGGGTTTAATTTGCTACATTTGTCATCTAAATTATCACATCTGCGAATGTGTGAAACCTTCTATGGCTTCTATCAGCATCTCTACTTACGTAACGAAACAATTCTCTTTACGTCTTTTGACTTCCCTCAAAAGATTCGACATTTTATTTGTGCAGGAAAATGTAGGTTAACCTTTGGCTTTCTGTACCAGAGGAGGAGTTTTTGGGTTTGGGTTTTGTGTCCTGGAGGCATTGCTATGCCTGGAGTAATGGTGTGCAGTGCTGCTGCAGAGAGTGGGACCCAAGGCCCCTCTGCTGGCATTGGATTTCCATTGTTTGAAACCCCTCTGCAGGCAGGCACACGTGCACCCAGCTCTCTTTCAGATGCTGCTGTAGCTTTATTCGAAGGTTTATTCATGTGTGTTGGTGGCCTGTACTGTGAACCTGTTCTCTAACCTGCATCTAATGGCCCACACTCACACAGAGGCCAGAGCTGCTGGCTTTGAGGAGCACCAGCAGTTTTGCTCATCAGGTGGCATAGGAGGAGCCTGGTGTTTGATCTCTCTCCCGTATGCATAGAGGGAGTTTCTCATTATTGCTGCTCCAAGTTCCCATTAGCTTTAATCCTTGGACATTTCATGACAGTTTTTCAAATATGTAGTCAGTAACTGACCATACTTCACTGAGAAGGAGGTGGTTTAAAGAAAACCCTTTCAACTTCTCTCTCAAGAATAGAATTATTAGCTTTATTATAAAAGTTATAGGGAGCATCTCTTAAGTTTTTGTGTAACCTCAGGCTTCTGAGAGTTTCCATTTCATTACTGTTCATAAGCTCATTATTTTGGTACACCTGTAGTAATTTTGGAGCCCTTTACTTTATAATTTCATTTATGTAGTTTGAAATGTAATGATGTTAGAAGCTCTGTTATGGAGAATTCAGAGCAATTTTAAGGCGAGGAAATGAAATTTAGTGATAAAATAACCTTGTATAGTTCATTCCTGTGGTGGGACGTGTTTGAGTCCATTTGCAAACTTCAGCTATTTGGAGATTGCAGATACAGGTGATGGAAGGAAAATACTCTGTAACTTGTCCTGTAAGGTTAATTTTCCTGACACTTGAAAGCATGGTCTATGTGCAGCACATATATGAATATAACATATGATACAAATTGGGCAAAAAAGAGATCTGGGAAGAATCACACCAAACCATCAGCACTGAGGAACACGCTCCTAATTGTGTTTTGCCAATGCTTGCTGTTCTGTACACGTGCATCTCAGGATCGCCTAAACAGAGCTTTGCTTCCAGACCTAATCAATTGGTTCTCGAGCTGTTTAGCTTTTTAATTACTCTTGTCAAAGTGAAAATTATGCGAAAGGACTTGACTGTGCAATTAGCTGCTGAACATTTTCTGCAGCAATAGTGGGAAAACAATACCAAGTCCCAGAATAGCAGTAGATACAACCATAGGAACAAATCTGCTTCAGCGGAGAAAGAGATATTCTAGTTACTAATCTGAATGAAAGATAATTTATTTTTTAAATATGCATATATTCACAGATGTGAGCAGAAAAGGCTGTTTGTGTGAGAAAAGCCTGTCCCCAGCAGAATGCCAGGTTAGTTATCACTCGCTGATTTCCCTCTGATTTGAGGGCCCTGCTCTTCACAGGCAGAGGCTGCAGCTCTGGGCTGTGTATCTGTGTCTCTGCAGCAGTCAGGGCTAAGTATGACAGTTGTTTTTTCCCCTCTTTGACCTCCAGACTGCTAGGGGCTAAATTTTAGGAAAAAAGGGTTCACCTTTCCTGTGCTGCAGCCGTGGGAGAGTGCACAGTGTGTTTCTTCTGTGGACTGCAAGAGCCTGGTTAGTGTTCATTCAGTGATCTATAGATCATCTGCTCAGACAAATTATATCTCTCAACAGCTTCACACTAAACTAATCTGGGCATTCAAAAAATAAATAAATGAGGCAGTGTCTATAAAGAGCTTCCGTCTAGTGAAGTGGAGCAGTTGGAGCCTGATTAATGAATCCCATTTGAACACACTGGCTGTGTGTTCGCCGCTCCCCTCCGCCAAGCTCTGTCATCCAGGACAGCCCTTGTGGAACACACCGTGCGTTGCCGGCAACTCTGCCTGGACCACGGGCCACCAGGGTGAGGATGGGACTTCTACCACCATGGTTGGTTCATGGCCCCAGTGCAGAAGACAGAGCTTACCTGGGATATCCCCAGCACTGCTGGTGCATCCCAGGAGCTGCATGACCCTCCCCTGGCTCTGCCATATCCAGGACCAAAGTGCAGGGGCGCATTTTGGGGACGTATCGTTTGGGGAAGGGTCCCTTGGTGCTGGTGCCCCTCAGAAGTGTAACACATTGGCCTTCACCAAGCTAAAACAGTGTTTTTACAAGCGAGATTGAAAACACAGGTTAGATGTACTGACTGTTAAATTGCTGAGCTGATGGAAGGGAGCTGAGTCACTGCGTGCTGACTGACTGAGCCCACACTTCTTCCCTGAGAACAACGCGGTGAGGGCAGCTGAGCAAATCCTGGTACTCGTCCTCCTGTGTTTGGAAATGCTTAATAGATTTGGAGGTTCAGAATTTTAATGCAGTTCTTTTCTGTATTGATAGAGGTCTTTGAAGTCACTTGAATGCTTTACTAAGCATACATACGAGAATTTAGGTTATTTGTATCAGCGCGCTTGATGGTTTCTGATCTTCATTAGGCTTTGTACCAGAAGGTCAGTGTGCACGCACACCCCCATGCCTAAAATAATTTATTCTGCTGCCTTTAAGCACCTGCTGCCTATGGAGGTGTTACTAGAAAAGGAAATTGCATCTTTTGAATAGTGAATAGCAAATAAAATTTCTCTCAAGACACAATGTTTTTTACAATGATTCAAGTTCCAGGACCATACAGGGGTGGGATTTTTTCTTTTCCCAGGAGCTGATGAGGGCAAAACCAGCAGTACCAAGACATCCATTCTTTGTGGAGGTTTGAAAGCAGGTGAAAGGGCTCAGAAACCAGAGGGATACTTTCATTGGGTCTGAAATAGCACGTCAACATCTGAGTTTGGATTATAGCTAGAGGCAGCAAGATAGGAGTATAGAAAGATATTTTTAATAATGTAGAATGCATAGTCTGGATATATGTGTAAGCTGGCTGCAGTGAAATCAAGGAAGCCAACACAATTCAAGCTTAATTGTATTTCTTGAACAATCTGAGAACAGTAAGTATGTGATAGAAGCTCCTTTTTGTGTGTAATACCTATTTAATTCAGTGCTTGAGACAGAAGGGCTTTGGCAGTGAATGCTCTGTGTGCAGGGAAGGACATGGGTGCTGTGAATTGCCAGTTTTTCTAGCTAAGAAGCTGGAAGGAGTATGCTGGGACTCTGGGAAGGAAAAAGTCTCATAGTTAAAGCAGTTTTTGATGTCTCAGAGGTTTAAATTTCAGGAGGCATGGACATGCCTGTAATTGTCAAAGGGCAGTAAATTTTAAAAGAAAGTAGTAAAATGTAACCTAAATGCAGAAGATGGGGCCATTCTGCTTACACCATGAGAGCATTTACTAGCAGGACAAAACTGCATCACTTTTTGGATTACATAGAGTTCCAGATTGTCTCCAGTGCTTTCCATCATGTGAATGTTAGTGCTAAGGTGTGTATTGCAAGTCCCTTGGAAGAACAGTGAAGGGCTGCATTCTGTTCTGAGACTTGATAAAAATTACGGAGAGTTTGAGACTAGGCTGTGAGCATCAAGTTTTTAAGCTGCAGAAAGGGTGAGCAGGAGGGAAGAGCTGCATTTGCCTGGGGAAACTTAAATACCTTTTCTCAACATGTTTGCAGATGGATCACCTTGCAGGTATGTGAGAAAGATTTTCATTTTAGAGCCCTAAGAAGTGTTTGAGAGATGCTCATCTCCTGTCTTCACTTCCCTCCTCCCCCTGTGCTTCTTGTCATTTAACATTTTTGAAGTTCTTTGGGTAGTTACATTTTTGTCTCTGTAATAATTATTAAATTATAAATTATTTTTATAAGCAAACCCTCTTGACTGTGGATAAGCAATCTTCATAAATTATTTGGTGGGATACTTAATTTGAAGTTTCTTCATTGCTTGTGACAAGATGTTTCTGCTGCTGTCACAGTTGATGATTCATAGCTCAAATGAAGTGCTTAGCACTTCAGAAAAGTTGTAACACAGGCAGTCCTACTCAAAGTCTCTTCATTTAAAAAAAAGAAAAGAAAAAGGAGGAAAAGAGAGCCGTGGTGGACTGTGCTGAAATGGTGTGTGAGGCTGGTCTGCAGGACTGGCTCCAAAACATGGACAGGGAGGAAGGGGCTGTTCACTGATACTGAGTCAGAGAAGAAGCTGAGGTAACATGTTCTTAAATCCTCTATTTTCTCCTAAGCACATTGAGGAGCAGTCAGGGGAGTTTGAGTCTGCTCATGTTCGTACATATGTGGAAACAGGGTGCTCCCTGCAATTCTGTATGATTTAGGGCATTCTGCTTGATCAGCTGGGCTCACAGCACTGGACTGCATGTTTTTGATTCAGCCATGGGGGTTCTGGGTGGGTGTTTAGAAGGAAGTGGAAAATGAAGAGGCCTTAGACTGGTTAGAGGAAAAAAACGCAAGGTGGGGTACTGAAGTACTGGCACCGTTTGGTTGTGGCTGATGCTGTGCTCCGTCTGTGTGGCTGTGTTGGAGCAAAAAGGGACCCCCATTAAAATTTCACAGACACAAACCTCAAACCTTTTAAGGGCTGGAGGAGGAGGTAGTTGGCTGCTAAAATTCCTACTGTTTTGCCATTACTGATGTTTTCCTTGTGAGAAGCTTCAATGAGGAAGTCTGACAGATGGCAACAAAGGGAAAGGTACAAACAAGGCACTCCTGCAATATAAACATCGGGCTTTAACCATTTCACTGAAGTGTTTAAAACACATATAAGAGTTTGGGCAGAACTACACAGGCATGTTACAGCAGTTAGGTGAAATTTCAGAAAAAAAGCAGTGACAGTTGTTTTTTCCCCAGCCAAGCTGAATTCCAAGGATGCCACTGAGAGCAGCTGCACACACTGAATATTGATGGGCAGCTGGTGCCAGTCCTGCTCCCCCACCAACTTCTTCCATGTTTCAGGAAAACTCTCCTGATCTTATTTCATCCGTCACATTATAGGAGTGCATTTGCAGCTGTACAAGTTGAGTGAAAAGAAACAAAATCAAGAGTGAGCCAGAAGAGTTTAAGGGAGCAGGGTGGAATCTGGCTGGTTTGGACAGGTGGTGTTTGGGGCCTCTGTACTGGCAACAAGTTGGGATTAGGACAAATTCACTCGTTTCAAATAATTATTCTGGGTTTTGGTAGGGTTTTAGCTCTTTGACTACTCTTATTCTCATGGAGGGTGGAGGAGACTGGGGAATTGAAGGGTTTGTTGTTGGAACTGGGTAAGGTAGATACAAGTGGAGGAAATTACAGATAAATTGAGGAGTTCATAATGTGGGCTGTTTATAGGCTTCTGTCTTTTAAATCGAAAGCATTGTTGTAGCTGTTGTGTGTTTGGAAGCACTTAAGGTTTGAGTGGACCATAAAAAGGCGTGCAGATGTTCTTCCTTCTCCACTCTGAGCATTCAGGATATTCAAACCACTGCGGTGGCTTTTTTCAGAAATTGTTTTATGGGGATCTCCACAGTATTTTAAAACCAAAACAAGACTTTGTGCCAATGTTTAACCTTCACTAGAGGCACTGTGTAAAAAACCACTCCAGTGTGTGTTTCTGTACATATAAATTGCACCATTTACACTATAAAGAGAAAGCCTTTTTAGTCAAAAGCAAGAGGTGGTGAAGTGGAAAGGTGAGCTGCTGCCCCTCCACGTCACTGCCTGATCTTGGAATGCTGGGTTTCTTACCCTGGCTTTGTGCTGCTGCTGTGGAAGGTGTGACTTTGAGCTGAATTTATGCTGGTTTTGACTGGAGTTTTTTGTTTGGAAGTCAATGAGGTACTATTGAACACGAACTCAATTTAGACCCTCCTAGGTCCTTCTGTATTGCTTGTTGCACATTTGCCTAAAATGCTGACAGAGAAACTAATGCTCTTTTTTAATATTAACGAACAATAAGAGCTTATTTAACGTTGAGTAAGAAAGAGGCTTTAGCAGCAATGTACTTCAGTGAAATAACGAAGATATTTCTGTGAGCTGCTCTACATCAAAGCTTTATGAAGCAGGATTTCTCTGCCACAATGTGACCTCTGCAGTGCTTCAAAGTGCTAGTTCTTTGCCCATCAGCCAGCTCCATGTTTTTACTTTGACTAGTGGTGTTCCTGCTTTAACCACAGAAAAGGACTTTTATCTAAGCACTTTCTGGGAAAACTTTTCTTTACACATATGGACTTTGAGAATCAAATGCCGGAAAGGTTTTTTCAGTTGCCATATGAGCATACTTGGCAGAGATAGAAGGAACTTGAATACAAGGGAGCTTCTTAGGGAAGAAACTCTCTTTTGGTGATTTCTGCAAAACTGAATGTGCGTCCTTTCAGTGATATTAATTTTTGCTCTTTTGGAGTTGTAGCGTGTGAACTTGAGTGGTTTTGATGTATTGCTGATGTTTTAGCACTCTTACTCATCAAGGAGCTCTTTCTTATTTGAACATGTGAGCCTTCTTTCTNGAGGGTGGAGGAGACTGGGGAATTTAAGGGTTTGCTGTCGGAACTGGGTAAGGTAGACACAAGTGGAGGAAATTACAGATAAATTGAGGAGTTCATAATGTGGGCTGTTTATAGGCTTCTGTCTTTTCAATCGAAAGCATTGTTGTAGCTGTTGTGTGTTTGGAAGCACTTAAGGTTTGAGTGGACCATAAAAAGGCGTGCAGATGTTCTTCCTTCTCCACTCTGAGCATGTAGGATATTCAAACCACTGCGGTGGCTTTTTTCAGAAATTGTTTTATGGGGATCTCCACAGTATTTTAAAACCAAAACAAGACTTTGTGCCAATGTTTAACCTTCACTAGAGGCACTGTGTAAAAAACCATTCCAGTGTGTGTTTCTGTACATATAAATTGCACCATTTACACTATAAAGAGAAAGCCTTTTTAGTCAAAAGCAAGAGGTGGTGAAGTGGAAAGGTGAGCTGCTGCCCCTCCACGTCACTGCCTGATCTTGGAATGCTGGGTTTCTTACCCTGGCTTTGTGCTGCTGCTGTGGAAGGTGTGACTTTGAGCTGAATTTATGCTGGTTTTGACTGGAGTTTTTTGTTTGGAAGTCAATGAGGTACTATTGAACATGAACTCAATTTAGACCCTCCTAGGTCCTTCTGTATTTCTTGTTGCACATTTGCCTAAAATGCTGACAGAGAAACTAATGCTCTTTTTTAATATTAACGAACAATAAGAGCTTATTTAACGTTGAGTAAGAAAGAGGCTTTAGCAGCAATGTACTTCAGTGAAATAACGAAGATATTTCTGTGAGCTGCTCTACATCAAAGCTTTATGAAGCAGGATTTCTCTGCCACAATGTGACCTCTGCAGTGCTTCAAAGTGCTAGTTCTTTGCCCATCAGCCAGCTCCATGTTTTTACTTTGACTAGTGGTGTTCCTGCTTTAACCACAGAAAAGGACTTTTATCTAAGCACTTTCTGGGAAAACTTTTCTTTACACATATGGACTTTGAGAATCAAATGCCAGAAAGGTTTTTTCAGTTGCCATATGAGCATACTTGGCAGAGATAGAAGGAACTTGAATACAAGGGAGCTTCTTAGGGAAGAAACTCTCTTTTGGTGATTTCTGCAAAACTGAATGCGCGTCCTTTCAGTGATATTAATTTTTGCTCTTTTGGAGTTGTAGCGTGTGAACTTGAGTGGTTTTGATGTATTGCTGATGTTTTAGCACTCTTACTCATCAAGGAGCTCTTTCTTATTTGAACATGTGAGCCTTCTTTCTGCACATTGTGTCATGAAAAGTGAGAGCAATTTATTGTCTCTGTTAATGGGATGCGAGATGTGGATCAAAGTTCTCTTGAAACGCGTAATAGCCCGCCCTTTATCAGTTGATGCTGACCAATATCAGCCATTTTCCCTACAGGAAATGAAAATGTTCCATCATTAGGCCAGGGGCCTAATCGAGTTTCCTTCAGATTGCTCCCTTCTCTCCATATTTCAGTCAACTATTACTTTGCACTGGAGACTACTTGCGTGTCATATGGCTTGGGTTTTAACTTAACCTGCAAACCTGTTTGTTTCCTATGCATTTTTACCCACTGGTAACTTTCGAAAGAGCCTGGTTCAGCCCATCAGTCTCAGAAGCTGTTCCATTTTGGCTGGGATTCCCCTTGCAGAGGACTGCATGTTGGGGTACCCTTCTCCATGTGTACTTGGGAACTTCTTCCCTCATTGCCCTTTCCCAGGCAGGGCTCAAGGCACGTGCCCATGGTGCATTGCAGCTCCTTGTATCAAACACAAACCCTCTGGTAGCCCATCTGTTTTCTTCCTTGAAGAAAGTAAATGAAAACCAGGACTGGCAGTTCGAGTGATCTGTCTTTGTACAGACCTATTTTCTTCTTGGAAAAGCCACAAAGAGCCTCTAAAAGCAGATGCAGCTCAGGTGACACTGCTCCATTTGGATGTGTGGGCAGGTTTGGATTCTGATTATCACTCTGCTTTTCGCTTGCTGGGAGGGGTAAGGATTTGGCAAGGATACTTGGAGTGGCACAGGCTTTATTTGCCCTTCCAGACATGGGAATTAAAATGCCTCAGCATTTATGGAGGAAGGTAGTTAACAAGGCTAGTTACAGTTAGTCTCCTTATGCTGATTTCCTTATTTTTAGGTATGTTTTTAGCTATTGCTAATGAATTTAAGAAACAGATGAGTAATTTTTGCTTTAATTAAGAGTAATCTTGTGATTTGACGTAATATGTTATTTTTTGCAGTGGTTTTTTTTCTGTTTTAAAAGCTGATATGGAGAAAAAGCAGCTCAATAGACCATTTAATGAAGGGTAAAAATTATCAGGTCATGCATTCTCTCCTTGTATTGTTCGACCATAACATAATATATATTCTGTCATTATTCCCACCCCATCCATTAGCCATCACAGTTCAGAAATAAACAAATTACCTGCTCCCTTCTCCATTAAATGTAATTTTATAAACTGCATTATAACAAAGCTAACTGAGCTATAAGTAGAGAAAAAAACCCCTTAGTTTTCAATGTAAATGGCATAAATTTGGTTGTGCAGAGAGGATGTGTGGGAAGGTATTGTTGCTGTAAGGATATTAAATGAATAAATTTTTTTAAAAATTAAAGAACTTTTAAAATTCAGTAGTTGCAATCAAGAAGTAAAATTTT